>OX463774.1:4680804-5071998 GCA_949825005.1 Gasteruption jaculator
GACGACGACGACGACGACGACGAGCCAGCAGAGGTATGTACGTAAAGGAGCTACGCTATAGGTACTCACACATGTACGTGTAAGCGTCTAACCCTTGATGCTTGAACGACCTTTTTACATCGCACTCAAAGCCCTTTTCCTTTGCTTTTGCTTTTGCTTTTCAACTATCCCAACGCTTCTCCCTAAATCCCTAAGAATTTCTTTACAGATTTATCTTTTTGAAAAAGCTGCGTTACGAAAGATGAAGAGGAAGAAGAAAATGAAGAGGTGGAATGAGACGAGGATGAAGCAGAAGAGGAAGCAGGAAAATGCGGGGGGATTCCAAGCGTATAGAAATATCTCGCCGAACGGGTGTTTATGGTTTTACGTAATTCCTCGAAGTGGAAGAATACGGTTAATGGTAATGATAGTGGTAAAAAATAATAATAATAATAATAATAATGATGACGATGACAACGATAGTGTCAATGACCCCGATGACGACAGTGGTAACATCAATAATAATAGCAAAAACGGTAGTAACTGTTAAATATTAACAAAAATTACAATAGAGAAGAATTTGTATGTAAATAAGTTTGAAAAAAGGGTTTTAATATTAAAATATTGTAAATGCCGAATTCGCCCATTTTGAAAATTTTACTATACAGCAGTAATTGTTACTTACCAGAAACTATAATGATGATTACAAGGGCAACAACAATAATAATTACCGCTACTACTACTACTACTACTACTACTACTACTACTACTACTACTACTACTACTACTAATAATAATAATAATAATAATAATAATAATAACAATAATAATAATAATAATAATAATAATGATAATGATAATATAGACGGTATATAAAAATAACTTTAACTTTGATAAAAAGGATTGAATATTGAAAAACTTTGAAAGTTCAAGTTTGTTCATTTATAAAAAATTGTACCATGTACGGCATATTAATTCTTTTCATACTTCTACAAAATGGTAATAATAAAAATAACAAAAATAGACAAAATCTCTAACAAATAAGTTTGCCAAATGAGGATTTAATATTGAATTTTATAAAATCCAAATTGGTCTTTTTTTATTGTGCTGCATTACAGTAATGCCCACTTTTGCAAAATATAGTAACGATAATGGCAAGAATAATAGTTAGAGAGTAATAAAGGCAATAATTAAAGACAAAGTAATAATAATGATACTCATAAGAAGAGTGCTACCGCTACTACTTATAATAATAATAACAATAAAAATAACAACAACAACGGTAACAACAACAACAACAACAACAACAACAACAACAATAATAATAATAATAGTAATAGTAATAATAATAATAGTAATAATAATAATAATAATAATAATAATAATAATAATAATAATAATAATAATAATAATAATAATGCACAAAAATAATTGTCTAAAGGCCAGGATTTTAATATAAACACCCAGTAAACTCCTTTTTTAATCGACTTCAATATTAAAAATAAATATTTATTCTGTTTACCAATTATGTACAAATATCCACCTCTGTAACATAATACTTCAAAAAATTATTTTTCGCTTTTAGACAGCGTATTTTCTCGTTAATTACATTGAGTCTGCTTACTTTCAAAGAGTTTTTGTTTTTCAAAATTACATGAGATTTCGGTTAACCTCTGCATAATACCCGTACACTACAATTACAACAAATACCGCGGTCCTGGCAATCCTTCCTTCGTCGTGTGGCAATCTTCACACCGTGTCACATCAACTTCCGTGCGTATGATCCATACCTACGTGCCTACGTACGCATTTGCATCTATTTACGTACGTACCCATTACATGTGTGCACGTACATACTTACGTGTATATATATGTATATATGTATGTATGTATGACTGATCTATGTTTGTATGTATGTATGCGTGTGCGTATACATGTATGTATGGATGTGTGCGTGGATGTATCACTGTGGTTATGTATTCTCGCATGTATTTACAGGACCCGAGATACCACCACAATGACACATTGTACGTACGTTACAGAACTTCATGCGTCAATGCCTTCCCTTTCTTCTTCCACTTCTTCTTCTTCTTCTTCCACTTGTCACGGTGTAACTCGATATCCATCAGATTCCTCCATTCATTCATTCCAACTTTCCTTCAAGCATCACTTACCTCCCTCGCCCTCCCTCTTTCCCCCTTTACCTCTTTCTATCGGTTACAAGTGCACATAGGGAAAACGAGCGATGCATTTTTCTTGAAATACTACGAATTTTTGAAGTTTCACTGCCATTGGAGGAATTTAATAAGGAAGTCCAAGCGGAATTCCTGCTCTCTGTAAATGCACACTGTAACTGCAGTCGATCGACGATTTCTTCAAATCCGCAGCAGGAATTTCGCGAGTCTTGGGTCACGCGATTTTTCTCATAGCATTCTTTCATACCTTTTTTACTTAACAATTACATTTGCAAAATAATCTGTTTTTCGAGAAACAAAAAATTGCTTACACTCTTTCTCACCTTATTTCATTTCAGTCGATTTCAAGAATTTTTCTATCGATTTTCGGCAATCTTAAAACTTCTGTTTTTCTGCAACAAAAAAATCGCGTTTCGTTGTTGATCGATTTTTCTTCCCGAAAATAGCAGTTCCTGCGACGACCTTGTGAATTTTTTATTTTTTTTTTTAATAATTTTTTGTTAACTTCCAATTTCGTATGTTATTAAGTTCCAATTGAACAGATTTTACTGATTTTGAAAATCTCTAGAGGATTTTTAATTTTACTTAAATCTACAAAATTGCGTTAAATTTACGTTTGAGATTGAATAATTTCTTCAAAATCAATTTTTCCCTAATACTCCGAAAGTTCAATTTCACATTTTATGAAATGCATCTTATTAAAACTCTAATTAAATAATTTTTACTAATTCTTCGGAATTCTATGGAATTTTCAATTGAATTTTTCATTAAATTTGCTCTTGTTTTACTTAAATCTAGAATATTACACTAATTTCGTGTTTAAAATTGACTAATTTCTTCAAAATCAATTTTTCTCAAATATTCTGAAAATTCAATTCCACGTTTTTGGTAAATTCATCTCATTAAATTTCAATTAAACAATTTTTATTAAGTTTCAAATTCTCTATGGAATTTTTAATTGAATTTTTCATTAAATTTGTTCTTTTTTGACTTAAACCTAGAAAATTTCACTAAATGTATGTTTAAAATTGACTGATTTCTTCAAAATCAATTTTTTCGAATATTCTGAAAATTCAATTCCACATTTTTGGTAAATTCATCTTATTAAATTTCAATTAAACAATTTTCATTAAGTTTCAGAATCTCTATAAAATTTTTAATTAAATTTTTCATTAAATTTTTTCTTTTTTGACTTAAACCTAGAAAATTTCACTAAATGCATGTTTAAAATTGACTAATTTCTTCAAAATCAATTTTTTTCGAATATTCTGAAAATTCAATTCCACATTTTTATTAAATTCATCTTATTAAATTCCAATTAAACGATTTTTACTAAATTTCAGAAACTCTATGGAATTTTCAATTGACTTTTTGATTAAATCTTTCCTTTTCTGCTTGAACCCCAAAAAACTGCATTAAATTAATATTTAAAATTGACTAATTTCTTCAAAATCAATTTTTCTCAAATATACTGAAAATTCAAATCCGCATTTTTAAAATCCATCCACTTTCCACAAATAATAAAAAATAAATTACAGATTTTGAAAAATAATTGCTATTAAAAAAAAACAGAAAACACAATTTAGGTGAAAAAGGGAGAGGAAAATTGACAATTCCAAAAAAATATAGAAATAAATAAAAACATAGATATACTGCTTTTTCAATACCTTTAATATCAATACAATTATATTTGTACAAATAAATAATACAAAGTAGGAAAATTAGAAAAAAAATAAATAAGTGATGATTTACAATAAATAATGAATGAGCGAAAATCGATGACAATAAATAAATTATACAACGATGCAAGAATTCGTAAAATTCAAATGGAATGTTTCCATTAATGATTATCACATTATTTTGACAAGTCAGCGGTCAATTCTTCTTATCGATATTATTATTACAAATATTACTAACTACTAATTATTATCAGAATTTCCACAGAATGTTTTACCCTGTAATCATTAATCAAAGTGAGCAAAAAAAAAAGGGTTTTCACATCTTGATAACTCGAATTTGTAAAGGAAATTTCGAAAATCTTTCCCATAATCGATTTCACAATTTTTGACGATTCCAAAAAAAAACATTAGCATCGAAAAAAAATTTCCCAAGTTTCTACAAATTTTTTTTTTCAGATTTTCCATTTTCGTAATCAACAGCGAAACTTTGGAAATTTTTTCCGGTAGAATCCGCAATTTTTAAACTTCTCAAAAATTCTTGGTCTTCCACAATATTTCACATTTTGCTTGTACATTTTTGGAATTGTAGAAAAACTCGTGAAATCGCATTTAAAAAATTCCCAAATTCGACAAACACCTTCATACGTTACGCATGGGTCGATTCGAAGTTTCCCAACTTTCCAAATTATCGAAATTCCTCGAAGAAATCTCAAACATTTTTTTTTTTCAATCAAGATCCTATTAAAACCCCTCTTTAGAATTTTCTCCCTACCCCTTAAATTTCTTCTCCCTTCCGGAAAAGCAGTCTTCCAAAATTCCAAAAAATTTAAAAATATCCCCCAAAACCAGCAAAGGACCGAAAACGAACTCTCCTAAAATCCCTAAAAATTCCCAAAAACCTATTTTCCCACCCCCTTCCAATTTTCCCTCCCTTTCTGGAAGAGAGAATTCCCCAAAACCCCAAAAGACCCTATTTTTCCACCCCCTTCCAACTTTCCCTCCCTTTCTGGAAGGGAGAATTCCCCAAAACCCCCACAAACCCTTTTTTTCCACCCCCTTCCAATTTTTATCCCCCCTCCTGGAAAGCGTATTTCCCCAAAACTCCCCAAAAGTTCCTAAAAAAACTCTCCTTTCCTCTCGCGTTCGAACTTCCCCAGCGTCACCCCCCTCGACGAGGAAATCATTAATAATTCAGCGCCCCGGGGGGCAACTCCGTCCCGGGGGACGACAGTTCCCCGTAGAGCTGGAGCGAGCAGACGCAGCCGGCGTAGAGTTTGATGGTCTCCCTGGGTCCGTCGATCCCGATCCTGACCTCCACGTCCCGGTAGGTCTGGGTGCAGCAGTACCTGCCCTCGCCTCGGCAGGTGGATCCCACGTGGTTGCAGCGCACGTTGATCAGGTCCTGGGGGATCCTCAGCCCGGTCTCGTCCGGCACGACCTCGACGGTATAGTTGCAGAGGGACGTGTTCTGGGCTTCCCGGATCTCCACTTCGCCCAAGACGTTCCCGTTCCTGGCACCCGGGGGATGGCCCTCGTTGCCCCCGCGGCTCTTCTTCATCACCAACGTGCGTTCGCTGTCCGTCATCGTCCGGAACTTCACCATATTCATGCGACGGTTGTTCCGTTTCCGTCTCAGTCCTTGTCTGTCCTCCCCGAAACCTGACCCGGTACCGGTATTGGCACCAGGAGCGTCCAATTCCTGCGACATCCAGGCGGAGGTCCTTGCGATGTTCTCCAGACGCTGGAGGCTCCTGAGACCCAGGGATTTCTCCTCTTCTTCTTCTTCTCGCAACTGCAATTGTTGTTGCTGCTGCTGTTGTTGTTGTTGTTGTTCTTGGAATTTGCGATCCTCCAGATCCAAAGGCGACAGATTGGTACCAAAATAATCGTACTGGTCGTACTGGTTGGGCTCATGGTTATGGTTGCGATTGTGGCCACGGTGATGATGCGGATGCGGGTGATGATGCGGATGCTGGTGATGGTGCAGCCGATGCTTGTGCTGGAAGAGATCACGAGGCTGACACGCGCCGAGCTTCAGCAGAAAACTGCAGATCAGCAAGGTGCAGGCTAGCAACTGCTTCCCCGTCGCCATTTTCCAGCTTTCCTTCGGTCGAGTTTCGGACTGTACCGGGACTTTCACTTCTTCGCCTTTAACTTTTTTCTTCGGCTTCTTTCCAACGACCTTTCCTTGTTGGCTTTTTCGAATTTATACAAATCAACGTGAACCTCTTTTTCCCTTCACTTTATCCACTTAATTTTTTGTTAAACAATAGTTTCCAAGTTTTGCCTTTTTTCCTATTTTACTCAATTTCGTCGTTCTCAACTTTTGCTTTTTATTCTTTTTCTCCTTCTCTGTTCACTATTTCTTCACCTTCGAATGCCACCGTCCGTCTTTATCTTCTTTACCCACTTATTTAATGTCCACTTAATATTTTTATGTCTTCACTTTGAGCTTCTTCTTTTTTTATCTAGTTTTTCTTATAATAATATTTTTACTACATTCACTGTTTCCTGATTCTCCTTCAACTTCTATATTTGTATCTATGTATACATATATATATATGTATATATAAATTCAACTTTTGTTCTCCTCTTCTTCTCCTTCTTCCTCTTTATCTACTAAAACCAAAGTGACAATGAACCTTCGAGCTCCAAATGCCACAGAGTGAGTAAGCGAGTAAATGAGTATCCACTAGATTTGCTGCTTTATCTTTACTATACAATCACTATTCCTATTTCCACTTCGAGTCGACTATAGTATTTAATATCACAGTACTTTGTTCCTTTTAATTTTCTTAATTTTATTTTCTTTTTTTTTTTAGGCAAAAGCGTCAATATATATCAAATGCAAAAACTAGAGTCCTTTGAATACTTGCGGGAATCCAAGTCCTTTTTCCAATTTCTCCTTCGTTTATCCTTCCAAAGTTTATCCTTTGGAATCCTTTCTGGTCTTTTCGAATCCTTCCAAATCCTTCAGAATTTTTTTCGAATCCTTTCGAATCTTTCCGAACTCGTCCGAGTCCTTGAAAATGTTTCTAAGAAATTTTGGAATCCTTCGGAATCTTTTCGAATCCTTTGAAATCCTTTCGAGTCCTGTCAAATCTCTTCAAATCCTTTGGAATCCTTCCGAACCCGTCCAAAATTCTTTGGGCTCTTTCAGGATCCTTCCAAATCCTTCGAATTCCTTCAGAATCGTTTCAAATCCTTTCGGACCGCTCCAAATGTCGTCGAATCCTTTTCAGCTCCTTCGAAACTCTTTGGAATCCTTCCAAATGCCGTCGAAACCTTTCGGATCCTTTCCAAATCCTTTGGAATCCCTGCGAATCCTTCCAAAATCCTTTGGAATCCTCTCGAACGCTGCCAATCTCCTTTCCAATCCCTCGGAATCCTTCCAAATGCCAACTCCAACCGGGATCCTCGGAAAAATCTCGAAAAATACGTAACTCCCGTAGTAGATACCGATCCCGTGTGCGTCCTTGCAAGACGTTACTCCGGATCGTCCAGTGACAAACAGTAAACGCTTCTTCGGCCTCTGTCGTTGCTGCTACTCCTGTTGCCACTGCACTCTACGCTCCAGACCTGCGAGTCCTGCAGTCCTTGCAGACCCTCGGCTTAAGTAACGTCTTGGATAATGGCCGGTGGAAAACTGAGTATTCCTGGATGGTCCGAATGATTTTTTATCCTGTCGAACACGTGGGAGGCGAATACAACTCCCATAAAGTAGAGTGAAGAAGACGAAGACAAAAAAAAACGGAGGAGGAAGGCGGTGGTGGTAGTAGTAGTAGTAGAAATAATAATAGCCAAGGTGGTGCTGATACTACCGACGGTGGTGTTGGTGGTGGTGGTGGCACGAGAGAGAGAGAGAAAAAAATAACAATAATAACGAAAAGGCGAAGAATGATAATGGTATGAAAACATACCGGGGGGATCCATTTCTTCTGGCAGATGGGGGGCATTTGCGCGTGCCAGGACCTACTTGTCCAAGTGACTAATCCCCATGGCGATAGCTGCGAAACGCCTTCTCCTTAGCACAAGGGGACCCGAGCGAAGGGGTCTTGGCTAGTTGGCTCCGTTGACGTCACGCGAGTTCGTTTCCTCCTGCAATCAGCGCTTGCACGGGTCCCACTCTTTCTCCTTGTTTTTTCTTCTTCGTCTTCTTCCACCTTTCGGATCCGAATTATCCAGTTTCTACGGCAGACAGACGTCAATGGAACCAACGTCTTTTTCTCCTTTTTCCCGGTAGGCACCTCGAGGAAAGAAGAAGGAAACGTCAGGCAGGCTGGTGTGAATGAATGCGATGCTTTTTTTAAGCTTCCACGCGCGTTTGGGGAATCCTCGGGCGGTTCTTCGCCGCCGATCGTGTTTTCAAAGCCTTCACTTTATTGTAGGAGTATATTAATAGCGCTTTGTCTCTCCGATCCGTTCCGTCGATTTCGTCGATCCTATCGATTCCGTCGGTCCGTCTGTCCGTTTGTCCGTCGGTCCCCTTCTCATTTATTTATTTATTTATTTATTTATTTATTTATTTATTTTCCTTGCGATCGTTATCATTGTTATTATTACCGTTACTATTGTCATTATGCCGATCACCCGTGGAATGAATGAATGAATAATTCATCATCAGAAGAGCGTCCTTTCCATTTTTATGTAACACCGAGAAAGGAGCAGGAGCAGACGGAGGAGGTGGAGAAGGAGGAGGAGGAGGAGGAGGAGGCTCCTCCGATAGCGTTATTTTTGGCACGAGCTATAAATAGAACCGGGGTTTTTATTTAGTTATTATGTTTTAATACGCTTGTCATTTGTCATGCAAATTGTTATTTTTATTATCCTTTTTTTTTTCTCATTCGCTTTGCGATATAAATAGCCGATGGGAAGAACAGAAATCACCTCTCGCCTCGAGAAACAGCGAAAGGAGAAGGATCATCGAGAGGATGAGGAGCGAGAGGAGCGAGAGGAGCGTGAGGAGCGTGAGGAGGAGGAGGAGGAGGAGGAAGAAGAGGCGAAGGAGGCGAAGGAGGACCTTTCTTGGGAAATGCTTTGACATTGTTCCACATGAACCGTGGGTATTGAAGCTGAGAGCATGGTAGGATTCACCATGTAAATGGGAAACGAGTGAGAGTGAATCTGGAGGTGGAGGTTGGAGGTTGCAGAGGTCGCAGACGGTGCAGGGGTTCCGGGAGTTTTGGGAGTTTTGGGAGTTTTGGAGGTTGAATTTTGAATTTTGAGGTTGAATTTCGAATTTAAAAGACGAGAGTGCGAGGTTCGAAGCTCGAATTTGAAATTTTGAGACGGAACTTTCGGTTTTAGATTTTCAATTGAAATTTTTCAAGCTAAATATCGATTTTAGTTTATATTTCAATTTGAATTAGTAGCTTTCAATTCCAATTGGATATTTGTATTAGAATTTGTAAATTTCAATTTGAAATTCAATTTTCCAGTGGTAATTTCAATTTTAAATTTTCAATTCTAATTGGAAATTTGAATTTGAATTTGAATTTTATTTTACCGGTGTTAATTTCACTTTGGAATTTTTAATTCCAATTAGAAGTCTTTGCATTTCAAATTTTGAATTTCAATTTTCCAATTTTAGTTTGAATTTCAAATTATCGATTCACAACTTCTGAGTTTTTCTATTTTTTATGAATTTCCCTGAAATTCGGTTTTCTCTAAAACCAGAAATTTCGGATTTCAAACTTCGAATTTCAATTTTCCAAATTTAATTTAGATTTCGTATTATCAATTCGCTACTTCTGAATTTTTTTAATTTCTACGAATTTTCCTAAAATTGGTTTTCTCTGAAATCAGAAATTTTGGATTTCAGATTATGAATTTTAATTCTCCAATTTTAATTTCGATTTGAAATTATTCATTCCCAAAATCTGAGTTTTTTTTAATTTCTACGAATTTTCCTAAAAATTGGTTTTCTCTGAAACCAGAAATTTTGGATTTCAGATGGTGAATTTCAATTCTCCAATTTTAATTTGGATTTCAAATTATTATTATTATTATTATTATTATTATTATTCGAATTAAATTTAATTCGAATGTAATTTAACGAATTTTCCATGATTTCTGAAAACTGAAACCATTCCCTTTTTTTAAATTCCTGAATATTAACAATTTTCATAAATCTCCCTACAACGATCCAGAAAATCTGCCGAAAATTCCTATGTCTAAAAAATGAAAACGAACAAAAAATATCGAAAAAACAAACAAACAAATTAATAAAAGAACAAGTAAATCCAAAAAAAAATGTAAAAGCGGCGGAATCCGTAAATATTCGCATACCGGCTGAAAAAAAATCCCCCCCAAAAAAAATTGGTAAACAAACAAAGGAGTCTGTTGCGTAAGACAACAAAGCTTCCATATCGATTGTTGCAATTTATGATATTAATAATTAATTAACCTTCCTGGCATTCACGATTTTCCTACTGAGTTACCAGACGAAGTGACTGACGTCACTGGATGTTACCTGTCGGGGCAGAACACAGCAAGAATTCTCACATGGAACTTTTTTAGCGTCCCGCAACGGCAAAATTTTCCTGTTTTGGTTTTATGCGTCGATTGCATGCCTTCAAACACCATTTTTCCCTTGACTTTTCCATACAAATTTTCCCTATAATTTGCTCTCCATAAATTATAGATCCATAGGTTGCCGATTTTCCTCGTGGGGGAAGTCCAATATATTTTTTTTTAATTCTCCCCTGCACGAAGACTTTGCCCCCAAAACCAGTCCAATTACATCTATGGTGGCAAAAAGGCGAATTTTCCCACGTAGCGGTAATTTCTAGACCGCGGAAAGCTGGTTTTCCTGCCTACGTTATGGTCCTTTTTACTTGGCAGGTATGGTAATATTTTGTACCCCCTCCGTTTTTCTAACGTCACTTAATATAATAAATCCCAAGTGTGAAATTCGACGTAGGTATTTACTGCGTTGCATCTATTTCTTGGGGACAAAAATCTCCGTAAATATTAAAATATTTTTTGGGAATGAAAATCATCGTTTGGAAAATTAGAAATATCGATAAATATTGAAATACTTTTTCGGAAGAAAAAATACAGTTTAAAGAAATTTTCAAGTAGGTAAATATTAAAATATTTTTAGAAATGAAAATTTCGATAAATATTGAAATATTTTTTAGGTTTGAAAATCATCGATTGGAAAATTAGGAATATCGATAAATATTGAAACACTTTTTCAGAAGAAAAAATACAGTTTAAAGACATTTTTAAGTAGGTAAATATTAACATATTTTGTAGGATTGAAAATCATCGATTGGAAAATTAGAAATATCGATAAATATTGAAATACTTTTTCAGAACGAAAAATAAAGTTTAAAGAAATTTTCAAGTAGGTGAATATTAAAATATTTTTAGGAATGAAAATTTCGATAGATATTAAAATATTTTTTAGAATTGAAAATCATCGTTTGGAAAATTGGAAATATCGATAAATATTGAAATACTCTTTCAGAACGTAAAATACAGTTTAAAGAAATTTTTAAGTAGGTAAATATTAAAATATTTTTAGAAATAAAAATTTCGATAAATATTAAAATATTTTTTAGGATTGAAAATCATCGTTTGGAAAATTAGAAATATCGATAAATATTGAAATAAATTTTGAGGTTTCCAAAAGGAAAATTAAAAAAAAAGTAAATATTAAAATACTTTTTGAGAACAAAAATCATAGTTTTCGGAAGAAAAGTAAAGATAAATACTGAAATATTTGTAGGAACCAAAATCTCGACAAAACTTGAAGTACTTGTTGGGTATCAAAATCGTCGTTGGAAAATATGAAAATATTTTTCAAAGGCAAAAATCGTGATTTTATAAAAAATATTTAGTAATTATGGAAATACTTTTTAGGAATAAATTGATAATTTCAATAATAATATTTGACAATTATAAAAACACTTTTTAGAGAAAAATTCAAAATTTCAATAAAAATACTTAATATATCTGAGAATTCTTTTTCAAAACAAAAATCACATTTTCAAAAAATATCGATTAATTTTAAAATATTTTTAGGAACAAAAATTATTATTGTCCCTAAATATATTCGTGAGAGGAGGGGGAATTTTGAAAACAATTTTTTTTTTTTTTTTACAATTTCGATGATACTTCTATCGAAGTGTATTTTAGAAATCTCCCTAAAAAAAATCAATAGCAGTGTTTTACATAAACAATTCTTCCGGCAATTCTCCCCTGGAAGGGTAACTGTCTTGAGTACCGGGTTTCGTAACGGATCGCGTGGCAACCAGACACGCTCTTCTGATGCTCTCCTCCATCGACAGGTGAGGGTGGTACCCTTTGAAGTACGCGAATGCTCCCAGGAATGCATCCCCTGCACCCTAAAAAAAAAGAAATCAATTAATTTTCCACACACAAAAATAAAACTAATACGCGGAATATTTTTCTTCCTTTTTGTTTAAAAAAAAGGATGTTCCTTATATTTAGAAAATTCAAATTTTCATTTTATATTTTTTTAAATTTAAATATTGCAGTCAAACAAAATTGCCCCATGCTCAATTTTGTTCATAAGACTGTTCAAATAATTTGAATAAAAAATTTCCAAACAATTTTTTAAAATAATTATGTGAAAGAATTATTTCGAAATTTTTTGTACCCAGGTACCAATTTTTTTTCAATTAATATATTGTTTTTTGGATTATTCATTTAATTTGTAACATTTTTTTATAATTAATATTTTCAATCGCAACTTTAAAATATTACGTTAATAAATTATTAATAAGATTTCTGATTTTTTGAAATTCAATGCAAACTGAATTTTATCTAAAAAATTCATTCTGAAATTGCTAATTTTTTAGATTACCAATTTACAGGGTTGACGATTTTTCACATTTTCGATCAGAATTATTATAACTTTTGATTAGGAATATTTGTTTATTTATTATTAGTTGATATCCAAGCTATCAGTATTCATTTTTAAAATACATATACTTGTACAAATAGTTTTCGATTTTGCAGAAAACAGAGATTAACAAAAAAATGATTTCTCTAAAATATACCAAAACCAAACTCCCTAATTATTTCCCATGAAATTCAATTTTCAAGAAAAATTCACGCAAAACAAAAAATCTTCCAGAATCGAAAAAAAAATCGATATTTTGTAATTGAAAAATACTATTTTATTCGAAAGATTCAGAATCAAATTTAAAGATATCAAATTTTGATTCCGAAATATTTCCAAAATAATTTTCAAATAAATTCAATTTTTTAAAAAAATTCACACAAAATCAAAATTTGCGCAGATTTGGAATCTCTTCAAAAATAAATAAACAAATAATTTTCAAATTCGAAAAAAATAGATATTTTGTAAATGAAAAATACTGTTTTAATAGAGAGATTCAGAATCAAATTTAAAGATTTCAAATTTTGATTCCGAAATATTTCCAAAATAATTTTCAAATAAATTCAATTTTTAAGAAAAATTCACAAGAAATTGAAATTTGGAAGGATTGGGAATCGCTTGAAAAATGAATAAACAAATAATTTCCAAGTTCTAAAATAATAGAGATTTTGTAATGGAAAAATATTATTTAATTAAAAAGACCCAGAATCGAATTCAAGGATTTCAATTTTCGACTTAGAAATATTTCCAAAATAATATTCAATTAAATTCAAATTTCAAGAAAAATTCGCACAAAATCGAAAATCGCGCAGATTTGGAATCTCTTCAAAAATAAATAAACAAATAATTTTCAGATTCGAAAAAAATAGATATTTTATAAATGAAAAATACTATTTCATTAGAAAGAAAATTTTCAAATAAATTCAATTTTTAAGAAAAATTTACAAGAAATTGGGAATCGCTTGAAAGATTCTGAAAGAAAATATTATTTTACTAAAAAAAAATTAAACTCCAAAATAATTTTCAGTGAAATTCAATTTTTAAGGAAAATTCACCCGAAATTGAAAACTGAGTGGATTAAGAATCAATCCAAAAATCCAGTTGAAGGATTACAATTGTCGACTCAGAAATGTTTGAAAAATAAAAGTTTACAGATGCCATGCCCAAAAAAGGAGTTTATTTTGCATGCATTCATCGCAACATTATTGTCCCGTTTGTGGGCAGACTCGAGATGACGTATTTTCCTGAAAAAGAATTGTAATTACAGATAATTTTTCCAGCAGACGTAATAAAAGGATTCATTATATTAAGTAATAGCAGCAACTTTGTCATCAATTTTCCATGAGAAATTCCTACTGTATCTGCGTAAGCAAATTAAACAATATTTTTTTTTTTAATTTCCTGTTTTACATTTCCTCTCTAAATTTAATAATATCCTTTTCCAAGAAAGTACTGAGAAAACGAGTCATCCAGAGTTTTTCCTCTTCAAATCGAAAATTGGAAATTAACCTAAACACTTCCTTTTTCTTATCACTTCTGGATTATTCACCGTTTACCTCCGCATGACCACCGAATTTTTTCTAATGTGGCATTTTTGTGACCGAAATCTCATCCGTATGACGAATTTCGGAATCCAAATATAACTTCCGACTTCCTAAAAATAATTTAGGCCATTTATTTTTATAACTCTGCGAATTCGAAATCCGAAGGCGAAGAAGGAACTAAATTTCCAGCTACAATTGATTTTTTTTTAATATGACAATTCGACGGTTGATTGTTTAAACAATCCAACTGTTATTTTTATAAAAGAATTGTTTAGAAATCTTTTATACCCAGTTACTGATTTTTTTCAATTAATACTTTTATTTCCGGATTACTCGTTTAAATTGTAACATTCCTTTTTTATAATTAATAATTTAAATTTAAATTTTAAAACATTACATTAATTAATTATTAATAAGGATTCCGAATGTTAACTGATGAATTTCTTCTTAGATTGCTAATTTTTTAAATGATCAATTTACAAGGTTGATGATTTTAAACATTTTCCATCAAAATGATTATAAATATAGATTAGGAATTTATTTATTTATGTATTAGAACTTAATATTTAAACTACCAATATTAATTTTTGAAAATACATCTACTTGTAGAAATAGTTTTCAATTTTACAGAAGACAGAGATTAAGAAAAAAAAAATTATTTCTCTAAAAAATACCGAAACCAAACTCCATAATAATTTCCAATGAAATTCAATTTTCAAGAAAAATTCAAACGAAACAGAAAAATAGATATTTTGTAAATGAAAAATATTACTTTATTAGAAAGAAAATCAAATTTAAAGATTTCAATTTTTGATTCAGAAATATTTCGAAAATAATTTTCAAAGAAATTTAATTATTAAGAAAAATTCACAAGAAATTGAAATTTGGAAGGATTGGGAATCGCTTGAAAAATGAATAAACAAATAATTTCCAAGTTCTAAAATAACAGAGATTTTATAATGGGAAAATATTATTTAATTAAAAAAACCTAGAATCGAATTCAAGGATTTCAATTTTCGACTTAGAAATATTTCCAAAATAATATTCAATTAAATTCAAATTTCAAAAAAAATTCGCACAAAATCGAAATTTGAGCAGATTTGGAATCTCTTAAAAAATAAATAAACAAATAATTTTCAGAATCGAAAAAAATAGATATTTTGTAAATGAAAAATACTATTTTATTAGAAAGTAAATCAAATTTAAAGATTAGAATTTTTGATTCCGAAATATTTCCAAAATAATCTTCAATTAAATTCAAATTTCAAGAAAATTCGCTCAAAATCGAAATTTCCGCAGATTTGGAATCTCTTCAAAAATAAATAAACAAATAATTTTCAGAATCGAAAAAAATAGATATTTTGTAAATGAAAAATACTATTTTATTAAAAAGAAAAATCAAATTTAAAGATTTCAATTATTGATTCCGAAATATTTCCAAAATAATCTTCCTATAAATTCAAATTTCAAGAAAAATTCGCAAAAAATCGAATTTTGCGCAGATTTGGAATCTCTTCAAAAATAAATAAACAAATAATTTTCAGATTCGAAAAAAAGAGATTTTGTAATTGGAAAATATTAATTTACTAAAAGTTCGAAAACACGAAATTCGAGGAGCTGTATAATCGATTCGTGGGAAAAGTTGAAAAGCAACGAAATATCAATGTAGAAATCGGATACGATTTTTCCAAACGTCATTAGCAAACGATTACAAAATCCTGCGCCAACGCACGAAGTGAAATGGTGCCGATATAGGACAGACTATCGTATTATGTACGTCACTAACATTTTTTTCATACGTTTTTTCCATTATTTTTAAACTATCTTCATTCCATATTCGTATTCTTCGACTGGTTTTTGCCGGGTATCCAAGTAGGGGGCCATTTGTTCCTTTTTTTTTTAATACAGTTATTTTTGGAATCTTTGATAAATAATTTTTTCTCATCCTACACCCGGTCATTTGTAATAATTACAAGCATCCCTTAGAATGAACTTCTCAGAATGATTCATATGAACTTGAGAATGAATCTGCAGAAGGACATTTGCCTATAATACAATAATTCCTAATAGATCCTCATTTGCGCCTAAATTAGGAAGCTTTCAAAATTCGAAAACAGATTCCCAATATTTGGGCACAATGGAAATATTTTTATTTGCATAGAAATCGTCGATAGAATTATTGGTAACGAATCAATTTTATTGAATTAATTGCACCCTTGAAATTAATGAATTAATTACAAATTTGCAATTTTAATAGAAAAAATAGTTTAATAATCATCGTCGATGGATATCAGTAATCATTTTTTTCTTAGCCATTTGATAACAAATTATTTGGAATTTAATTGCAATTAATTTGAAAAATTAGTAAAATTAGCTAAATTTGGTTAGTAATTTTTAAGTAATTTGGAAATATTTTTATTTTTATAGAAATCGTCGATAGAATTATTGGTAACGAATTAATTTTATTGAATTAATTGCACCCTTGAAATTAATGAATTAATTACAAGTTTGAAATTTTAATAGAAAAAATAGTTTAATAATCATCGTCGATGGATATCGATAATCATTTTTTACTTCGCCATTTAATGACAAATTATTTGAAATTTAATTGCAATCAATTTGAAAAATTAGTAAAATTACCTGAATTTGGTTAGTAATTTTTAAGTAATTTGGAAATATTTTTATTTTCATAGAAATCGTCGATAGAATTATTGGTAACGTATTAATTTTATTGAATTAATTGCACCCTTGAAATTAATGAATTAATTACAAGTTTGCAATTTTAATAGAAAAAATAGTTTAATAATCATCGTCGATGGATATCGATAATCATTTTTTACTTAGTCAGTTAACAACACATTATTTGAAATTTAATTGTAATTAATTTGAAAAATTAGTAAAAACACCTGAATTTGGTTAGTAATTTTTTAAGTAATTTGTCATTATTATTGCTTCCAATAAGTGTCAATTAATAATAATGGATTTTCAATTAGAGATATTGTATTAGAAACCGATCATTTTTATAATTAATAATTCTTTTTGTATAATTCATATTTTTAATTTTTATTTCTGAAACGGTTCAGAGATAATAACTAACTCTATAAGTTTAGTACTAGTTTTTAACTTTATTGAAAAAGGTCTTTTCTTCTTGACGGTTTTCGATTTTCTAAACATTCTCCTTTTTTGTTTAATCAACAACCCCATTTCCGGGGCAACCCTTGTAACAACGAAACAAATAGAAAAACAACAACATATCGGGGTATGTTCATAATACCACCGGTACAACTACCACCGGTACATTTCAAAACATTACATTAATTATTTATTAATGTGATCTTTTAAAATTATATTCTTCTTTAATGAATAATTATTAATTCCTAATTTTGGTAGTCAATTATTGACAATTTAATTATTATTGTCATTTTTTCTTTTCGACATCAACTTTAATAATTAGTAATCGATTATTGATTAGGAATCAAATTCCCAAGTCCCGATTTTGTTAATTACTTTTTTTCAACATTTCAACCCTTAACAGTCTTTCGAGCTTCGACACAAAATAATTTTTTAACGCCTTGCTACGAATTTATGAAAAACAAGAAAAAAATGTTATCTTTAATTTCATTTTCCAAAAAACCTTTCGAATCTTCCAGTAGACATAAAAAATTAGTGTCATGAATTTTTACAGAATTTTTTCCACAGTTTAAATAGCCGAAAACATTTTATTGTTTATTTTTTTATTGATTATTTTGCTGATTATTTATTGTTTATTTTTTTTATTCATTACTATGAGTACAAAAAACCAAATTGACCGTTAATGGTTAATTAAAATATAAAACTGCGGATTAATTTAAATTTCCTATTTATCTATTATTTTTACGAATAAATAAATTTTTGATTTCCTATTTAATTTTAATTACTTCTACAATAAAACGAAAATAAAAAGAACCAAATACCACCGCTTTAATTTTGCTAAATTGTTATTTCTGCCAAAAAAAAAAGAAAAGCTAAAAAATACCGTAGCTCTCGGAAATCTATGATTCTTCCTGTAAATGTACGATCTTCCTCGTCGGAAATTCACCACTACCTGAGGAATCTTCCAAAGTAACGATAAATATTTTTTCCGCATCTTCGCTTTTCGGAAATACCACTCTACTTACCGTAGAATCGACGCATTGCACTTTTTCCGTAGGAACTACAACTGCCTGTTTCTTCTCCTTAGAAGCGAAAGCCACTCCCGATGCACCGAAAGTGATGATAACGGTGTTGCATCCCTTTTCAAAAAACGCATCCATAGCTGCATCGGCATTTTCCACAGTCAGCGGTGCGATTCCGGTCATGAGCTCGGCCTAAAATTAGACGAGACAAATTTTAATAAAGAATATATTATTGTAATTTAGTTAGTTTTACTAATTTTTCAAATTACATAGTAATCAATAATAATTACTTATAATTTACTTAAATAATTACTAATTAATACAATGAAAGTCAAATTACACAGTAATTTGAAATTACATTATAATTAAATAGGTAATAATTTCATTGCATATTAAACGGTTTTTATAATAATAATAATAATAATAATTGAAAAATAACTTTTATTATCTATCAACGATGATTATTAAATTTTTTTTTCATTAAAATTCCGCATTTAAATTATAATAATAATTATTACTATCATAACAATAGTTGCTGTTGTTGTTTATTATTACTATTATTTTTATTATATTAATAAAAATAATGATATTACTATTAGTAACAGCAATAACACAAACTTGAGACAAATTTCAATAAATAACATATTATTGTAATTCGGTTAATTTCACTAATTTTTCAAACGAGTTACAATCAAATTTCAAATTACATAGTAATTTCAAATCACTTCTAATTAATTAGATAATTAAAAAATAACTTTTATTATCTATCAAGGATGATTATCAAATTTTTTTCATTAAAATTCCATATTTAAATTGTAATAATTATTACTATCACAGCAATAGTTGCTGTTGTTGTTTATTATTACTATTATTTTTATTGTGATAATAAAAATAATGATATTATTATTGGTAATAGCAATAATAAAAAACTTATTTTTTTTGTAGAGAGAGAGAGAGAGAGAATTGAAATTATATAATATAGAAGCAAAATTGAAATAAACAGAATTCGTAAAAAAATTTACCTCCAATTCGTTGACGCAGAAGATGTCGCAAGTTCTGAGAATTTCTGGATCGGGATCGGCTACGGCTGGAGCTCCGTTTACTATAGATAGACCTGTCGAGTAAAGTAATTAATTAAAATAAAATAACTCCTTTGACCGCTGATATTCCTTCCGAAAATTAAAGTTTCACTTTGAATTCTTATTTATAATTTTCAAACTTGTCAAGTCAAATCCTACTCAATGATTAATATTTCAAATAGGAAAGAAAATTGAAACGACGCGAATTGAGAAAAATAATTATTTGTAGCCAATATAATATTTCCCATTTTATTCGAATAATTACTGTTGCAAATAACGTTTATTTCATTCGAATAATAATAATAATGATGATAATAATGATGATGATGATAATAATAATAATAATAATAATAATAATAATAAAATAGTCATAAAAATAAAAATTTTTAGGAAACAAAATGTTTGGGGTGTAAGTCACCCTTTCTAGATTTCGTTATTTATCGATTTTGAAAATAGTTACTTCCTACATTGTCACGGAATGTTTTATTTTAATCAAAAGACCCAAAACGAAATTCAGTGAAGATTGCAATTATCGATTCGTAAATGGTTTCAAAATATTGATGAAATTTTCAGAAGAATTCACACGAAATTGAAATTAAAATATAATAAAATATGCAAAGCTTGGGACCGAAACGAATACCAACCGTGTCCTTTATGAAGCTTTAAAGCGCATAAAATTGTGTCTAGATTCGTTTCGAATTGACAAAGTAGGATCTCCGATTTTTTTATGAGATCGATAGAAGCTTCCACGTTCTCTGGAAGTAACAAAGCATTTGCTCCCAGAATGATGACTATTGAGTTTTGCCCTGGAAATAAAAAAATTAGGGAAAATGTAATTTTATAGAAATTTTACATGGGAATGGAAAATTCCTGTATGTTGAATTTATTACAGAAATTTTAATTTTTTAAAAAAGCTACTAATTTTAAATTTCCATCTTTTACCATGAATTATAATAATATTATAGAATTTTTATAGGAGCATTTTTCTCCTCTTACTGATTCTCCATATTTTCATTTCTAATGAAAGCATCGCTATTAATTTTCCTTTATTTTATAAGAAACCGTAATTGCAGTTTTACTTTAGATTCTTAATTTACAATTTTCCAATTTATAATCTTTAGGTAAATAAGATTTTTTTTGTTATAAAAATGCTTATTAAATTCAAGCTTGGAAATAAAGGAACAAAAAAAAGTGTTTTTTATAAAAATTCTAATTTTTTTAGAAAACCCGCTAATTTCAAATTTCCATCCATTATTCCAAATTATAATAACACAAATTATAAGTCTTATAAGATCATTTTTCTCCTCTTACTCATTTTAAAAATTTTTATTTTTAATGACAATCGGAGCGTCGCTTTTGACTTTCCTCTATTTTACAAGAAACCGTAGTTTTCTTTAAAGTATAATTTTTCAATTTATAAAATCATACACTTCAATTTTTAATTAACTGTTATGTAAATAAGGTACAGTCAATAAACAAGATTTTTTTTCTAAAAATGTGATAAGATAAGATAAGAGCTTCTCACCGTTTTCAGCTACTGTAATTTGAGCAATTCCACTGTGCGCATCTTTTTGAAGTTGTACGTGGGAAATGTCGACTTCGAAATTCCTTAATTTCTCCAAATATTCTTGAGCAAAGGAATCACATCCCAGCTGTGGATAAAAAAAAATCATGAGAATTTTGGAAATTAGATATTGACAAAAAAAAAATGAAATCCAAAGATTACAATTTCTTTTATTCTCAATTTTTCCACCAAAAACCTTTTTGTAGCAAATAACAATTTTTATATATTCTGAAAATTTCTATAAAACTAAGAAGCATTGAAATTTAATTTGAAAAAAGGTCAAATTAAAACAGTGGATTTTACCAAAACTTATTCTTTCCATTAGATTTTGTAAATTCACTAAAATTCTTACAGATGCCACAAGTGCAGTTGATGCACCAAGTTTGGCTGCTGCTAGGCACTGATTCGCTCCTTTCCCACCGAAGGTTCTGTGAAATCGGGTACCTGTGATTGTTTCACCAGGTTTGGGAAGTCTCGAAGAAAACCTGGAACACATTAATTGTGATCAATTCCAGTATCAATATTGCAAACAGTGCAATATTGAAAATTAGTAATCAATAATATTGATGTTCGAACGTTAAAAGGTTCACCGACGAAGCAGAATTATTATTTTTCTATTTTTCAAACATTAATAAATATATATATATATATATATATATATATATATATATATATATATATATATATATATATATATATATATATATATGTATAAGGAACTACATACATAAAATAAACTTAATTTTTACATACATTAATTGAATTTACACTACCGGTCAAAAGTTTGGGTCCACTTCACAATGTTAATAAAAAGCAAGTGGACCCAAACTTTTGACCGGTAGTGTATATATATAATCATATAAAACTAAATATATATTATAAATATAAATATATATTAAATGTATACTGATTAATAAGAATAAAGAAAATAAAAAACTTCAACTATTAAAGAACTACAATTTTATAAAAGACTTTTTAACATGAAAAATATATTTTGAAATTAGCAAATCACGATTTGCTAATAAAAATAGTTTCAGTTGTTTTGGATGAAGTTTCCAATCTAAGTCTCGTCCCAGTCTACATTCCATCGGGATATAGTCTCTCCTTATTTACTTCATTTGCAAATATTCATCAATAAGTCGTTAAGCCGAAAGAAATAATAACGCCTAAAAATGTAATATTTAAATATATATAATATACATAAAATTCTAGCATCAGTCATCGTATTCGTTTCATTCAAATTATCCGCGCAAAATTCTAGTTCATTCCCAGAATGCCCGAGGACGAAAAAAAAAGGAGTCTACTGAATTAGGGTCCTCCCCCACGCACTCGCCTAAAAGTTCCCGTGTTAGAAAGAGACAAAAAATCCTTGCTTCCTCGAACCAAGGATCCAACTATTCTCCGTATACTCACGTAGTAAAATCTATCATGCATGATCCAACCACTACGATTTTCGGGTCCATGTTTACAACACAAATGTTCGATACACAATATGCAATATATAATATATAGTATATAGTATATAATAAAACCACTCTTATTATTTACAAGCAAATAACATCGAGAGTAATGAACTGAGCAATAATATAAATTACTGACTGGGAAACATTAAGTACAGATTACAGGAATCAAACGAAAATCGCCTCTTTCCACCTCGATAACCTACTGCGCGATTTCGACTGAACCCTTATCTTTTTCATGATAGACACGCGTATTATCACGAAAAAAAGACGAGTGAGGACTGACGAGTGAGATTCCTCGGAAACGGCAAAGCTGGCGATAAAATTCACGCGATCGTTTTCGCGAAATTTCTTGCCATTTTCTGGTTTTTTTCGGAAGATGTATTATCGATATATTAACGTGGGGGTTCGGGAGGGGGAGAAAAGGGACAAAGACAGAACCCGTGAAATATAAGTAAAACAAGGATCAAAATAGAGGTTCTTTGAGGTTATGTTGATCCCAAAGGGGAGAGAGAGAAAAGAGCAGGGACTTGGTCTCTTCTTTCTTTCTTTATTTGTTTGTTTATTTATTTATTTGTCAGAGTAAATCCATAAAGAAGGAGAATGTGGATGATTAATAATAAGTAAATTCGATGCGTGTTTGAATACACTTGCACTTAATTGCTAATTTTTTTGTAGTAAAAAGAATAATAATGTACAAATAGTAGTATATAAAGAGAAATTAGATTAAATAACGTTAAATAATTGAGAACTTATGTTAATATTCTAATAATAATATATTCTGCATATAATAATTGATTAAAATTGAGCTATAAATACAATAAATATTATAAAATCAAAGAGCACATATCGATAGTACATTAAAACCTATAATTGCGATTACAGGATTATTTCCAAACCCATAATGACAAATGTAAATATTTTAACACCTAATTATGAATCCAGAAATGTTCCAAATTCTAGTTACAAGTATTATGAGTTTCCAGTTAGGAATATTTCGAAAAAGTACATGCACAGATATTGCAAAATAGAAAACATTTATATTTCCCAATTAGAAATACAATAATAATGCTCTTAGACTATTTATCTGCTTTCATATTCTATATATGTAAATTTCTATATATACCTAAGGAATTTTTTCCTTTTGTTTTAAATACCCTCCATAGTTTTAAACTGAAACTGTACTCATCGTCAAGCAAAAAACATACTTACTCTTTCGTTTGAAAACGGCGCGTCATTTCCAACTTTGAAAATGGCGGATGACCACGTGACCAACAACCCTCCCTGCTCGGAACCATTCAGATAAAAAAAAACCGATGCGGACTATCTCACATTTCTTTCGTCTATGGTCTCGATGGAACTGAAACTTTGAGGTTAGGATACACAAGAATAGGAAAAACAGAAAGAAATCGCGCAATGCAAAGGCGCCCTAAATTTATTTCAATTATCGGTTCTATGAAACTAAAGGGAAATAACATTCATTAAGAAACAGAATTTGTCTTCTGTTTGATCAAAAATAAGATATCGATAAACAATTATTGTATTCCATTTAAATTGCAAATTCAATAAAGCGAAAAACCTACTTTTTTTTATTTAAAAATTACTTTTTACGAACAAATATTATTTTCTATTGAAATTACAAATTCAATAAAACAAAAACCCTACATCTCGTTTGAAAATTCCGCGTGGCTTCCAATTTTCAAAATGGCGAATGACCACGTGACCCAACAACCCTTGGTTGTTGGAACCATTGAGATCAAAGGAACCGACGCGGACTGTCTCGGTGGAACTGTAACTTTGAGGTTAGGATACACAAGAATAGTAGGAACAGGAGGGAATCGCGCTATGCGAAGGCGCCTTGAAAGTTTGTAAACCGGCTGGATACATGTTAATGGCGGAGCAGCCCCGTATCAAGGATAGGCTCGAGTCGCCGAGAGTCGGGTGAATTTCGGGTCGATCGGTGACGCAAAAATCCGATTACGATCGATCGCACGCGAGGGATCGACAAAACGACCGCTCTCTCTAGGCCGGAGTTTTCTCCAGACGCTCGCATTTTCCAGCAACAACTCCGTATCGACAGCCTGCGCGTGTGTGCGTATGCGTGCGTGCGCAGTGTGTGTGTGTGGAACCTGCGGGGGATTGAAACTATACGCTCGTAAGTAAACATTATATATTTTCAGCGATTCTTCCTTTTTTTCTTTCTTTTTTCGTTCCTGACGGTGAATTTCGCGTTTCCTTTCGTCTTCTTGCTCCTTCTTTTCACGAACGAGCGGAAAATTCCATCCAAGAAAGCTCCAATTCGGGAAACGCGGTAAGAATATATCTCTCTCCTTTTCCAGTATTATTGCTTTCCTAACCCCCCCCGAGTCTTTCACGTTACTCGATTCGGTTCCAGCGTTTTCCAGATACCGGAAGCTCGAAGCTGGTCCTGGAAGAGAGAACCCGGGGTAGAATTTCATCCCCTGGATTGTTGATGTTTTGGAAAAAAGTTGCGATAGTTTTGATTATCATAGATTAGTTGGGTTTTTACTTCTCAGGATACAAATATTTTTCTTTTTTTTTTTCAATTGAAAAATTGTTGTTTCAAGGAATAGTTTTTATGAAACAGTGCAATTTCCTAGTTTTTGAAATTTAGTTGTTTCCAAATACTCTCCATTGTTACGATCTTAACGCTTTATCGACCGTTAGCCGATTAATCGGCTTTTGGGTGCCAAATGTTATTTACCGTTAGCCGATCAATCGGCTTTTCGATAAAATAAATATCAAATGATATTACGACCATTCTAAATGACATTAAAATTACACCACTTTGAAACCAAAGGATTCTCAACGACGCAAGTAGTATTTTTGAGTTATAGAGCTTTACAAATAGGTACGATATTCAAAACAGAGCCGGTACTGGCGATAAACCCGCATCCAACCGAGTCGGTCGTTAGCGAGCGGCATTTTCGGTCAATAGCCGTCGATAAAGCGTTAAATCCTCATTTCGATCTGAAATAGTTGTCTCGAATAATATTAATTTTCATTTATAATTGAAGTCAGCGTGTTCCAGTATCTTCCAGCTACAAGCCTACCAATTTCCTGGAGAAATACTGGAATAGTTTTAGCGGTTAAAAGCTAGTTCGATTTTGGTCTTTACTCTTAGAAATGGAATCTTTTTTAGCTGATATAAAGTTTTATGATTACTTTGACGTCTTTGAAAGAGGTCAAACCTAATATTCGAAAATTGAAAATAGTGTTTTCAATATTTAAAAAGAAACATATTATTTATAACTCATTTTAGCGAAGAAAGATTCCATTTTCACTCTAAAGGCAAAGCTTTCCAGGATTTAGATTGTTTTTGCTGATAAATTGTTGTTTTAAGTAATAGTTTGCATGAACCTGTAATCTCATGTATTAGGAATTTGGACAATTTCAGTTTTATGATTACGAATAAATTTTTGTTTCCATTCTAAAGTCTTCCAATGTTGAATCGCTATTTTGAATAACAGTAATTTTCTTGTGGTTGAAACTATTACTTATTCTAAAATAATTAGGGTAAAGGTGGGTTATTCAAGTCCAGCTAAGAAATAAGAAATATAAACCTGCCTTTACCATATTTAAAATAATAGTTATAACGAAACCGTAACTTCCTATATGTCAGTTTCGGTGCCAGTTCTATAATTATTATACTTTATTTTTTTTTAAGCGAGTAAACACCACATATTTGTAATTAAAAATAGTATCTGTAATATATATTAAGAAAAAAAGATTTCTCTTTCATTTCAAAAACAAACCTTTCAGGACTCTAATGTTTTTTGACGGATAAATAGTTATTTTATATAACAAATTTTCACATAATTGTAAATTCACATATTTGCAATTCAGTTTTATGATTATTTTAGTTTTTCAGCAAGAAAGTAAATATATTGCATTTTTTTATAGAATTAGGAATAATGATTGGAATATTTAATAATGACAAAAGATTTTGGTTTCATTTTAGAAATGAAGTTTTTCAGTTTTGTCATTCTTTTTCTTCTAATGTTAAGTCATTTATTCGAATAATAATAACTTCCATAAAATTGAGAGTCAAAATATTTTGTTTTGATAAGAAAACCAGAAATCTATTATAAATAAAAATGAATGGCTAAATGAGTCGCTGAGCGCAAAACTCGAGAACGGCTGAACCAATTTAGCTAAAAATTTGTTTAAACTATTCGTTTGAGGAAGGTTCTTATGAAGAAAAAAATTGGAAAAATTGCACGGAAAGATGTAAAAACCAAATTTCTTTTATTACACCTGTGTGGAATATTATTATTCTGCGTTTCATGCGTTCATTGCATTAATAATCGATATAAATAAATCTATCTACCAAATCTATATAAATAAATATCTATAAAATTTGAGTTCTTCTCACTCTTAGCACGGGCAAAGCCATGCCGGGGGTTGTTAGTTTTAAATGAAAAGCTTAAAACGATACATAATAAATTTCATAACCACCGAAAGGGAAAGAAATACTTATTCCAATTTTTCTCTTTGTTTTCCCATAACAGATTGAAGAATGGTTCGATAATTGCTCATCAATGAATCCACATCAATCATGGAAGAGAATGGGGTCGTGAAAGCATTCGCCATAGAACCCGATAGCGGGATAGGCATCGAAACGGCTGAGAATAGTATAAAAATATCAGAAAGAATGGAAATGAAATCACTGGTTCCCGAAAACGGTCACTCGAGCGAAAGCAATACCTGCGAAATCTCCCTAAATGACAGCGAGGACAGTTTGGGTATGCTCCACATTGACATTCTGAAGGACGAGTCGAAAGATACAGACGAAGTCAGACAGGACGACGAGACTCCGGTCGAAGAGTCGAAAGTTCTCAATAACGTGGAGAATGACTCTTCTCTGTTATCCGCCCTGACGGAGGAGGATTCCGTGGAGTGCCTGAATGTCACGCAGATCGGGGTTGTGACAATCGATAAAGAAGCTCCAGAAATCTGTGATCGAACGATGGAGGAAAAAGTGCTCGATAGCAAAAAGGAAGAGAATAAAGCGAAGCAAGAGATCGAACCACAGGAGGAAAACGAGGAGAGGAGCGTGAAAGAAAGCTTGAGACTCAAAGTAGACGAAGTCATTAAGGAAACTTTGCTGGAGGAGGAGGATTTTCATGCTTCTAGCCAGGAAGAGAAGATCGAAGAAATCGAACTGCGGATAGAATCCAATAGTTCTGACCTTTTGCCCGAAGATGTATCCATGCATGAAACCGACGACGGGTCGAAGGAAGTCGAGCTGGAGATCAAAGCCTTGGAAGCGATTGTAGGAGTTGTCGATGAAAAGAGTACGGAAGTAATCGTCGAGGAACAGAACGAACAGAAGTCCGTCAAAAGTTCGGTTTCCGCTGAAGAAAGTTGTTCGAAGGAGGGTGACTCTGAAGAGAAGAAAACCGAAAACTCAAAACCTATGGCTTCGGAGGATTCCAAGGGAGAAGCGAAAAAGGAGAAGCCGGAGAAAACGGAAAGCGTCGAATCGGACAGGAAATCGAGCGAAGAGCCTTCGAGTGTGGAGAAAAAGGATTCGGAAACTCCGAAGAAGCAGAGAAGCGTGATCGAGGACATCTTCGAGGATTGGTGCGACGAAAATACGGAGGAAGAGACCAATCCTGACCAACACAAACCTGGTACCGACTCGGTGGAGAAGGAGCTGGAGAATCTTCTGAAACCGGTAACACCGGAAGTGTTGGAAACTCCCGAGAAGAAGGACTCTAAAGTTCAGGAACCGGTCAAAGATCGGATCGAGGAGGAGCGAAAAGATCCTTCGGTCGAGGAACCCGTGGAAGAACCAGTGAAAAAAACGACACCGGAGGCTTCAGATCCAGTTCAGATTCCAGTTCCAGTTTCATCTCCGGTACCAGTTTCGGTACCGGAATCGCCTGCAAAAAAGATAAAAGCATCTTTCTCCACACCGAAGGTCAAAACTCCTCGACTGCACGTGGCCTCTTCGGAAGTGGCAAAGATAGTAAAGGAGAAGTTCCGAGAGAAGCAGGCGCAGCAGCTGGAGCAGCCCCAAAAGGCGGACCTGGTGTTTGTGAAGAAGATCACTCAGAGACTGTCGAGCAAACTGGGAGTGGCATCGACCGGTCCCTTGCCCGGTTTGATTCCTCTCTCGAGCACGAACTCTAGTGGCAATAGCGAAAGCAACTCGACCGGGCCGGAGAAGACCGGAGCTGCCGACAAGGAGCTCCTGGCGATCCTGGAGGGAGACGTGGACCCGGACTGGTCGAATTTAAAGTCCCCGTCCCTGCCCGCCGAGGAACCTGTGACGGAGCATTCGAATTCGCAGAAGCTAGACCCGTCGGTGGAACGCGAGCTGGCGTTGAAGCAGCTGCTGGAGTTACCCTCGGTGCCCTCAAAGAAGAAGCTGTTCTACCCCAAGAAGAAGACCTTCAAGCCGGCGCCGAGTAAATTGGCGCCTAAGGAGAAGGTGGGTCTTCATTCACGGCATTTTTTATTAACGAAGAAGAAGATTATTTTTATTATATTTTAATTATATTTTAATTTATAATTTAATTATATTTTAATTTATACTTTAATTATATTTTAATTTCTTAAAATTAGATTTCTTGTATTAAATTCATGATTTTTTCTTTCGACTCCACCAAAGGAGGAACCTCCCATCGAGAGCAAGAAGACTGTAGTGGTGGAGAACATCGTCGACATTTCGTCCGATTCCTTGAACGAGACCACGGAGTCGACGAAATCGGAAGAATCTCCGGAGAAATCCAGAAACGATGGCTTCAAGTCCGAGAGAAAACGGAAACCGACGGAGAAGGTGCGGGAGAACGAGCAACTGAACCTGACGAAGCGACAGAAGGTTTACAAGGGGAAGGTGAAGAAAGACGAGAAGGAGAAACCTGGATCGGCGGAAAGCAGCAACGAAGAGAACAAGTCCTTAAACGAGTCGGTGAAGGAAAATGAGAAATTGGGTCCCAGGAAAGCGGAAGTCGTCGGAAAGAAGAAGGTATTGAATGAGAAAAAGAAGAACAAGGAGATCCCGATCAACAGGAAGGGCACGATCACGAAGAAGAAGCTGGCCGTGAAGAAGCTGATCCGGCAGAAGGTCGTAGCCTTGCCGAATAACAAGAAGGTGTCGAAGGACAAGGAGAAGAACGACAAGAAAAAAAAAGTCGGCGAGAAAACGGTGAAGAGGGTGCGGGAGATCGACAAGCTTCTGCAGGACGAGGGGGTTGTGAATCTTCTCTACGACGTGGAACAGCCGAAGAAGCGGCTGGTTCCCATCACGAAGTCGCAGACGAAAGTCATGGACCTCCAGAAAGTTCAGAGAGAGCTGAAGATCCGCACGAAGCTGGTGCGGAACGCCGTCCTGCGGCTACGGACGTCCTCCAGCGGGGCCAAAGTTACCTCCAGGGTGTCCACAAGAGCCGTGTCTCACTCCATCGAGACGAACGACCTGCAGCAGCAGCAGCAGCAGCAGAAGCTGAACAACAGTTCAACGACCACGGGATCCTCGACTCCAGCCACTGGAGAATTCGTTTTCCCGGCGAAGATCAGGAACGCAGCGGACGCGTCCGTAATCGTCCGCAGGCACTCCTCCAGCTCCTTCTCCAGTGCCTCTGGAAGTCCCAGGGTCAGCACCGATACCCCCGAGAAGCAGTCCGTGGACACCGAGGACAGTGGAGGTCACAGTTTAAGGCTGAAGCGGAGACTCTCGCAGGAGGAGAGCAAAGGAAAGAGCGTAGATACCAAAAAATCCGTTGCCAGTAAGAAGAAGAAGAACGAGGATCCGGTTCCGCAGAACGACGAGAAAATCCCAGTGAAGAAGAAACTGGACAAGGCGAACAAAAGCCTCGATGAGTCCTCGAGCAGCAATGACTCCACCCCGAGTAAGGTCATGACGAGATCGACTGTAAATTCAACCTTGAAACTCAACGCCAAGAGCAAGAAGAGTCCGAAGAACAAAGTAACTTTTGCCAAAGCGGCGAACGACTCGAGTCCGGATGAGTCGAAGAAGGATGATGAGTTGTCGGCTTGCCTGGCCGAAGCTGCCACTGCCTTGTCGGTCGTGACCAGCTCTTCGAGTAAAAGCAACAGTGGGAATCTCACTCGAAGGTCCAAAGGTATCGAAGGGTTTGGTTTCTTTGGTCTTTGTTTCGAATTTTTACCTATTTTATTATCAAGCAAATTTTAAAGTAAATATTACGGATTTCGCTGCTTCACGGCCTATTCTTTTCGAATTAAAATTGAAAAAATCTTGAATATCTGAATTTCCAGAATTTACTCTTGGATATTTTGAAATTTTATTAGAAATATTTTGTTGGAAAGATTATATAAATTCTAGTATTGGCATATAAAATGATTATACAAATCGATTTTTTTAAAACCATGCTATGGAAATCTTCAACTCCTCGATTCAAAATTTTTCTTCCCCTCGATTGTCGGATACATTTTTAAAAATTTCATTGAATCTCACCGAAAGAAAAATTCCATTTTTTTTACAAGCAATCGCAAAATTTCAGGAAATGCAAATGCAACCAAGGAACCCGAGTCCAGTAAACGAAATCAATTCATCAACAAGGAAATCAACGTGAAACGTCACGGAGCACTTGTACAATTAATTCTGACTCCGTCGACTTCGACCAAACTGAAAAATGGCTTCACACTGAAGGTATGAAACTCAACTTAAATCGCTCAAATTTTATGAATTTCTGATTCTTACCAGTAGAGTTTGAAAAAACTCCAATTTCATTATTTTCGGATAATGTATATTTTTAAAAATCAAATTAATTTGTAAAATCACATTGACACAAAAATTTAATTCGCAAAATATCAGTTTCATTTTACGGATTTGTTTCTTCCAAGAAACGTATTTTTCGAATTAAATAAATCGTAAATAAAATTGACGAACTAATTTGTTTGCAAAAATAGAAGGATTTCGTTAAAAATACATTTCTAAAATAAATCACTAAATTCAAAGTAATCGAGTGGAAGTCGACAAGGTATCGGTTGCCTGGGGGATGGCGAGGTTTTGAGATTTTCTTTCCCTTACGGGGAATGTTATTGATTCTTATTTTGTTGTTCCCCATTTTTTATAAGAAAAAAAAGACATCTAATAATAAAATCTCGTGGATGTAGGTGATGCAAGAATTCTGCGAAGCATTAACGATACTGAAGCAGGATGAGGAATGTCGCGTTGTTCTATTCACGTCAACGGGCTCAACTTTTTGCGAGGGTTTGGAACTCTCCAGTCTGCTTCACAATAACAAAGAGGAACGACGCCTTCGCGCTGAACAAATAGCTAATGCCGTTAAGTAAGACAATCTTTTTATTACTGCATATGTATTTATATGCACGTGCGTCCTTCTTATCAGCCACATAAAGGAGAACTCTATACCATAGAAATGGATCTACCGGTAGAGTGCAATTACTCCTACGATTTTCGAAATATATATTTTTTTTTCCACTGGAAATAGACTTTCCATGGAATACAGATTTTTTTTTCTTTTTTGCTTTTGAAAAATGGATGATAGAAATTTGATTAATTTCCTTGAGACTGAGCTAGAATATCCATCCAGTTTCTTTTTTTATACCGAAGATTACTTTTCAAAAGGAAGGAAATTCCTTGAAAATATTTATGAAAAATTCCTTCCCCTTGAAATTTTTAGGAATCATTTTTATTTATTTATTTTAATTATTGTGCTAATTTTGATGTGACAAAATTGAAAACCATTTTTGTTCATTGTTTTCTTTTTTTCAGGGAATTTATTAGAACTCTAGCGACCTTTAACAAACCAATCGTAGCTGGTGTTCAGGGGTCAGCTGTTGGACTCGGGGTGACGATGTTACCGTTGTTCGACATGGTGATCGCCAGTGATAAAGCGACATTTTGTACCCCCTACGCGAAACTCGGGCAAATCGCGGAAGGAGCAGCGGTTTTCACGCTTTCACACATTCTTGGAAGCTCTATCGTAAGTTCCCTCATTTCATTTTTTTGTTTACTTTCATTTCATCGCAACATATACATATTTTTTTTTACCCTACTTGGATGGATATTTTATTTATCACGTATATGGTGATATTACTGTATTTATTTTATTATTATATCAGTAAGGTTAAGGTACCAGTAGTCGACCATGCACAAGTATTTGACCATTTTGTAAAAAAACCATAAGATTTCTATAAGATGTGCACTTTCATCAAAATAAAAACATCACATCTTATAAAAATCTTATTTTTTATGGTTTTTTTACAAAATGGTCAACTACTTGTACATGGTCAACTACTGGTATCATTACCTTAGTATAAAATGGTACAGAAATTAGTACGTAAAGAATCAATTTGAATCTACGAATTAACTTCCGCTAAAATTTTCCTCAAAAAATTACAGTTTTCGGAACCAATTAACTTCTGAAATAAAATTGAAGAATTAATTTATTATAATAATAGTATAAAAGAAATTTTGATGTGATTGTATATTCCAAGAAGTGTAAAATCTCAAAAAAGGTAGATAGTGCCTCTGTCGATTCGATAAACAATGAATATTTATACTCTGATTTGAAAAAGTAGAAAAAAGGGGGAAGAAACTTTTTATACTCTTGTTTAGAAATTTTCAGCTTGTGAGAATTTCGTAATTTCTGTTCAACCCTTTCGAATTTCTTGTGACATTATCGGAATATTTTTAAATTAAAAGCAACCAATTGTGTCGACTTTTTTTTTATTAAATGGTGTGAAAATTCCAGAACGATTGTCTTTTTTTTATTTCGGTATTTCATGAAGAAAAAGCTTAACGGGAAACTTAAAGGGAAATTATATGATATTTATATTTATTTATATAATTTATATTGTAAATTGGAAACCATCGATTCCCAAAAATGTCCCAAGAAACACGTTATTTGGTATGACTTTAATGCCACAGATTAAAATAAAAATCAACATTACATAGAATCTTTATTAAACCGAACTTTATTACATGAAATTCTTCGTTACTTTCAGACGAGTGAGTTGTTATTGGGCGGACGAACCTTTACGGCGAGCGAGGCTCTGAGTGCAGGTCTCGTTACGAGAGTTATCTGGCCTGACCGATTCCAGAATGAATTGTTACCTTCTTTACGAGCTATGAGCGAACAATCGGCACAGGTGAGACACTTTTATTTAGGAGTTGCAAAATCACCTGTTGTTTTTACATACAAATCACTCGAACACCAAAAAAAAAGTAATTGTGAATTGAATTCTGCAAAAAAATAATAAAAATTACAAGAAAGAAGAGAAAATATTACGAAGTAAATATATACAAAATTACTACATTAAAAACGGGATGATAGAATAAATTCGTTGAGGCTCAATTTAAAAAAAAATGTATTACTTTTTTTATATGTCTCCAATATCAATTACAAATTATTAACACGTTCCGCGCCGTGTGAGTTGTATACGACCCCCGCTGCACTTTCCACTTTCCACTTTCAGGCCACAACTTTTTTAAATCTTTAAGGTGTAGGTCGTATACGCCCCACGCGCTCCCAATTTTATTAATATTAAAAGAAATATTTTTCAGTAGCAAAGTATTAGTAAATGTGCTTAAACTTTAGATATATTTAGAAACAAAAACATATTCAGTTTTTGAATATATAATGCAATATATATAAACATAAATATATTCAATTTTTGGAATTTATTTTGAAGAATTGTAATGTTTTGAGTGAATTCAACATCTTCTGGTTTTCGAGTAACTTGGACATTAAAAACAAACATGCGATGCAAGTATCATTTTCTCGAGTATTCATTCGGTGAACAAAAATTTCCATTTTTTTTTTTAAAGAAACAATGAAAATTTTTGATCACCAAATTCAAGGTGATTCAATTTTTTCCAACGATTCTTCGTTTTTTAAAATTCAAGGTGATTCGATTTTTCCCAATGATTTCGTATACCTATTCAGAAAGGATAACAATAAGCTTTGTAAGCTGGTCCGGAGTAAAGTAGCTCCTGCACGTTCTCCAGAGTCTTGTTTTTGTAGAGGCACAGGTGTCTTTCCGGGCAAGTGCAGCGATAGTAAACCGAGTAAAGGTCCGCTCTTACGTGACCGCAAAAGTCCAGTGAATCGCACATCCTTTGCTGGATGGATCAAAATAAAAACGAAATCAATTTTTTTACAGTTTTGGTATGAATACAAAATTAGAGTTCTGTTAAAAATTACATTCCGTCATTTTATTTTAAATATTTTCACTTATTAAATTTCTATTTGCGTCACAAATTTTTGTAATTCTTAAGTTGGTGATTATTCCGCAATTTAATATTTCAGACTTTTAACTTCCAAAATGTCAATTTCAGTAAAATTTAATGGACAAACATCTTTCAATTATCTGTCGAATATAATAAATTAGTAAATTAATAAATGCAGAGAGTTATTCGCAAAGTAATATAAAAATGCTGAACTCGTCGTACCTGGACGCATTTGAAAACTTGCATGAGTCCATCGTCAGTCACGCGGAACTTTTTCAACTTCCAATAATGACCCTGCGGGCAATTGCAGTTCGCAGATACATTGTAGGGTATCATGAAAGCATTATCTAGTGTCCCGTTTCCATAAACCACGGCTGCTGAATCTTTTCTGGTGCATACGTCCTTTTCCAGTGGATCGCAGAACTGGAAAAGACAAATTTCTTTTGGAACGGTTTAATAGAATTTTTTTTTTAAATTCTATAAAACTGTAAAGTTATAAAAATTTCTCTGAAGAATCTCGGGTGGAAAATTCTCCAATGTATCGAGTTGCAAAATTGTTTAATTGGGAAAAATCGGGAATCTTTAAATTTGCACATTTTTTTTGTTGTTACATTTTGGAATGATGTCAAAGTTTTAAATTTCTGGATATTTCTTTTTCCTATAATCATTTCATATTATTTTTAGATATTTGTTTATAAATTAAATTCAATGAAATTAATTTTAATAACAATACGTTTTCCAACAATTTCCGATACTTTGTGGGATATTGAAAATTATTTGAAAAGCAACATTTCCAGACTCTCTTCGATTTTTTTTCTTTTCAAAAAAATTTCAATCGTTCGAAGAATTTTATTTGATACCTTCATAACGGATCGGTTGTTAAGAAACATGGAATATTTGTCAATGGTCTTCGACCATTGCCATGGACATTCGCGTCCGTTCGGACACCGACATAGTCTCTCAGAGAGAACGGGCATCCAGAATCGATTATGAAGTGCATTACATGCCTCGTTTCTTCGACATTCATGTAACCCAGTTTCCCCCAGTATCTGTAACATCAAGGCAGTGTTGTTTATCTTGTTGTATAATGGCAGTAAATGCAAAACACATTAGCACGAGCGTGATAAATATTTCCTTTGTTTTCCAAGAGATCCCAAGAGAGCAATTATCAATTTATCGGAGTACCCCATGTATGGAAAAATACGTAAAAAGCAAAATTTTCAATTTCTTTTTGTTACACTCTTCAGGAATTTTCAATTTCCCGAAATTTCCATATTTTGAAAATGATTTGAAATTCTAAAAATAACTTGATCCCAATCCCACGATACTACGAAGCAGTATATTTTTAGAATTCCCAAAAATCATGAAATTCCTATCGACAAAAAAATCTGTGTTTCAAAAATTTGATTTTACAATAATATTTTCTTTTTATCGAATCTTATATTACAATATTCGACTTTATTATTGAAAACCTATATACTTCTTCGATTCCATGACCGTTCGATGCTGTAAGAAAATTATATACAAGTATTAGTTAGCAGTCGAACAAGTTTCCAACTATTTCGCAGTCATTTGAAATTATAATCGAGTTGGACTCGCGAAGAAGTTGCTATTTCTTTTTAATGGCAGAAATAATATGGAAGATACTCTTTTTGCAGGAATCATTTTCCATCCTCTTGCATGAATAGTTTTGAGAAATAATTTTTTTTTTGTAAATCGGAGTCTTCGAAAAATCAAATTTTGAAGGAAAATTATTTAATTACTAATTGCTGTTTATTTTAATGGCAGAAATAATATGGAAGATACTCTTTTCCCAGGAATCATTTTCGATACGGATCCTCTTGCACAAATAATTTTGAGAAATCATTTTTTTCTTTTTTTTGTAAATCGGAGTCTTCGAAAAATCAAATTGCGATGGAAAATTACATATTTAATTACTCGCTGCAAATTTAATACACAGCTTAAGAGCAGAATTCCTTATTTTATTGAACACAATGTTTTCCCAAATACTTATTTCGAGTTGAATAAATTTTTATTCGAACCACCAGTCGGGGAAGAGTCGAGTCGATCCCAAAATACTTGAGCCTCATCGAACTATATATTGGAAAGGAAATCTATAAATTGTATAACAATTACTTCTATTCTCGCCTCGAGGGATTACGCAACGAATTACATAATTTTAGAAATCTACTTCTTTTCTATGTTTTGAGCAGAAAATATGTCGATATTAATACCTACACCTTCGCTGTACTTGAAAACTATACCAGTCGGTTTGCTGTAAATTCTCGTGTATATGCCATAATCTTCTTGGATGAGCGACAAAAGAAATGCAAATACGAGATAACAATACATGGCGTTACGCATTTACACTAACGAGTGACTTCACTGTGAACGAATCAGTTTCTCATTTATACAAATGTAGAAACTTCTACTTCCAAAGATTTTCTTTCTCTGAATCCCACACGTTTTCAACACCCACAGAGACACGAAAGTTGAGTCGACGTTATTGAAGAAGCACCTTCTTCGGATTAATATTTATCAACTTATCTCTCAACTTTCGATGACAATCTACTTTTTCCTACAGCAACTAATCGAATTGCCATTTCTCATATTCTGCAATTTGAAAATTTCATTTTTGATTTTTTACCGAAATATCCAAATTCAAATCCGCTGCCGTATTACTTTCACTCGCAAAAATGAATAGAATCAATTTTGTTTGTGTTAAAATGACCGTCCCCTTGAATTTTAATTTTCTTTCGAATTTGGAACTACTTTCTAATACCTACAGTTTTGAAAAATTTTTAATTCTCTTTTGATCTTCAAGTTTTTTTTTCGAGTGGAACACCAACTTAAATATTAAACATTAAAATAATTTCAATTCAGTTATCTATTCTCGTCTTACAAAAAAGTAATTTCGATTTCATCTTGATCATTTTTTAAAATTGATAAATTCATTCTGAATTTGTCAATCTATATTTATTTCGATCTTTACCTTAATTTTAATTAACAATTTTACAGGTTTATTTCCTTACATTTTTACAAGATCGAGTCATATAACTTTTTTCATTATCTTTAGCCTTACCAACATGAATTAGATTTACATTATATGGCTGAATTAAAAATACCAATCATATATTTTCTCATATAGTTCCAAACGGAACCCCTAATATTCTAATTCGATTAATAATTGTTATTGAAAATATTCGAAATATTATCCGACCCGGAACTTTAGCCATTCGTTTATCAGCAAATGTAATTGCAGGTCATTTATTAATTACACTTTTAAGAAATTCAAAATTAATTCTGCCCACTTCATTAAAAATTCAACAGAAATCGAACTTGAATAATAAATATTAACCCTTTGCCGTCTCTGAGGCGACGTCTTTAAATGTAAGACACGATTTTTCGAATTTGCAAAGGGTTGAAATAATTACAGTTTCTTTGTTATTTTTATCATTTTATAAAAAAGAGTAATTTCGTTCTGAATTTTGCAGACGATCGAAGCGAATTATAAATTCATCCCCTCGACTTTTGAAAAATTTAATAGAACCCTAATTAAAATATGAAATATTGAAATAAGTTCAGTTTCTTCATTATTTTCAATTCCTTTTCAAATTTAATAAGTCCGCTTTGAAATTTTTCAGTCGATGGAAGCAACGAAGGCATTGCTTCGACACAGTCTGCGAAAGAAATTGGATGCAGCTTTGGATTCCGAGACACATTTATTGATACAACATTGGTGTTCGGCGGAGTGTCAGTCAACGATTAAATCCTACATCGAGGGAAAACTGCAATAATCTTTCAGCAGTTTTGAGACTCGATATTTCAAGAAATTCTGGAAGCAGAGATAAACAAATTGCTGCGAGTGACGAAACAGAAACAGTGATGTGAGAATATTATGTTAATGAATTTTTAATCGAATGACTGAAACGGATAGTAAGGATAAGAGTAGAAATTCGACAAAACTGAAAAACTGGGTGAGAGTTTCAAAAATTACTTAGTTTTAAGGGACACATAAGTAAGGTAAGAACTAGGATAGTGAAACAAAAATGGATAAAATTCAATCCAAAGAGACTTGAAAAAGAAAATGAGGTTTTCCTTTTTCCCATTAAGGAATTTTCAATGATATAAATATTCCGAATTTTCGATGTAATCAAGAAATTTCAAAATGACGCGATGATTTGAAGATTGCAATTTTTTTAATACAATGGAAATTTGGCGATTGACTTTCAGGGTTTTCTCCGCGATTTAGGGACCGCCCGTTATTTCGTGAATAAATGATAAATAGAATTGTTATTTATTGAAAAGTGACGGGTTTTGAAAAATCGAACGTCTATAGAAAATAAGAAAAAAAGTCGCTAGGAAATTGTTCTTCAAAAGGTATTTCAAAAGAAAATCTTTTATTTCCTTCCAAGAAATTCCACCATTTTTTGAGCATTTATTTGAAATTTCGAAAAATCTGTTTGAAAAATAGGAATTTCTCCTAAAATACCGTCACATTAAAAGTTTCATTTTTTTCGGAATTTTTTCTTAAAGAAAAAAAAATAAAATCTCGTCCTTTTTCCGAAATCTGGAATTTCGAACTCTGAAACTCTCATGAGAGACTAAATAACAACTTTATTTGTCAATTTTTTGTACAATTCCGCAAAAACACTTTTTTTCTCTAGTTCAATTTTTGTATTTTGGAATTTCCAAAAATGTTTACGTTCACGGCCTTCGTTTGAATCCACGGATTTTCCACAAATTTAATTAATTCCATTTCCGGGGGAAAATTCCAACTAGGATGTTTTGTTACACCTCTTTCGAAAGTTAATCAAAATGTTTTTGTTGCAAGTAACGAATGCAAATATTCGCATCAACAAATGTATATAAAAATTTGCAAGACGCAAGAAAACGAAAGAACTGAAGATTGATAATTTTTCGAAAACAATAAATATTTACTAAGGTGATTTTCTAGTAAATAAAATGTGTAATATAAATTCGCGGTAATCAATAAATACTAAATACTAGGGATTTCCAGTCTTTAAATATATTTATATATGTAGGCTTTCGAAAAAGAATATATTGATAGACCTTCTCAAAAATTCGCAAAATTTCGATTCTCAGTTTCGCTATTTTTTTCTTCTAATATTGAGTTTGCTTGTTTTTTAAATATATATATATATTTCAAATTACGTATTTAATATATATTAATATATTGAAAATTTTCTATATATTTTTAAATATGTATTTAAATGAATAAATATATTTAAAAATATATGAAGGGATATATGAATATATTCAAAAATATATAAAATTTTTCAATATATATGTATATATAGCAAATTTTTGTGGTATTTGAAAAATTCGGATGATCTTCAAACGTTGTTTCTTATTTTACGTACAAAAAAGGCAATTATCTAAATGTTTAAGATTACGAAGGAGAATTTGAATGAAAACGAAATAAAAATACACACGGAGGAGAAAAAGATAAAAAAAATACTATTTTAATATTAGAATTGAGTTAGGAATAAAGAAAAAGCTATTACACAAGTAAAGAAATCGATAAGAAATATAATATTAATTAAAAAAAAAAAAACTACACTTTTTTTGTTCTTCTTTTTTGCAGTATGTTATAATTGTTAGATTACGAATAAACGAATCAAGGAAATTTTGTTGTTGTCTTTCTCTCGGTCGCCGAATATCGTCGATAATTAACACGCAATTTTAATTATGAGAAATGAAATTAGGTAATAGCAATAGAAAGAAGCACGAATCAAATCGCTGTCTATAAATAAAATATTTTTGAATAATTAATTATTCATTACATTTGTACGATACCTGTCGCAATAATTACATTTGGAAATCATTGGAACGCAATTTCTATCAATTGCATTTTACTGGGACATTCAGAGGAAATACAAGGAATTATGATTATAACAATTCATATTAATCAAAGAGGTAATTTTAATTATTGTAATATTTATTATTAATATATTAATAATTTTTATTGTTGATACAAAAATTGCAAGAATTGGATGGTGTATCTATTAATGACATTAAAACGTAATGTATTTAATAGGAAAAACCTACTTTCAATTATTTCAATTTTTGAGATTTTTATACAAATAAATAAATCAATCAATCAATCAATGTACATATATAGAAAGATAGAAAAAAATTAATGAAAAAATGGAAGGACGGAAATTCTGTCTATTGATGAACTTTTGAATATTCAATTATCAATATTGTTAATTATTACTTTTCGATATTTATTTATTTACAATTACTATCATAACATATCAAGTTAAAAATTTCATTGATATAAATATGCAAATGCAATAATACTGTATTAATTGATGAAGTTTTTGGTCTGTAATTATCAACAGTATTAATTTTCAATTTTGGATATTAGACTATTTGCAATTTTATCAATTTGTATTTATCGACACTATTTAAAAAATAGGAAAGAGTTGATCCAAAAACAGAAGTATAAAAATTCTGCTTATCGATGAACCTTTGAATATACATTATATATTACCATTATCATTTGTATCACCAATTACTAATTTTCAATATTTTAACAATTATATAATTGATAACAGGGCATATACTTATATTAAAAATATTCATTAATAGAAATGTAGAATCTCAATAATATTATATCAATTGATCTTTTTGTTCATAACTATCAATATTATTAATTACCAATTTTCAATATTACACTATTTAACTACATTTTATTATATTTGATAAGGTGACCAACCGTCCTCACCTTATCAAATATAATAAAATGTAATTAAATAGTGTAATATTGAAAATTGGTAATTAATAATATTCCCGTCCTCCCTCGAAAAGTGTCCTCCTTTTCGATATTTTGAAACTAATCTGCTAATCTCTGTATTCAAAGATGCCGCGCCGAACTGTCACGCGTCATGTGACGGTACAGCTCGGGAAAACGCATGCGCGTTTCATAATCGCGTCTGGGAATCCCACCATTGCTTCTATAGACTTGTGCAAAGTTGCCGCCATAGTATATATATATATATATATATATATAAATATATAGGTATAGGTATGTATATTCCTAGAATGGCCTGATGTAAACAAACCTGTAGTATCTGGTATCATTGAAGCACTACATTTCTGTGTGTTTTTACATACTCTTCATTATCAATTACCAACGAGCAACGAAATTCAGTAATTACAACTGAACTTACTAGTACAGTTTAATTACTATTCTTTCAATCAATTATCAATTCAATCATCAATCACTATCAGTAGTAGTAACCAAACAGGTACCACAAAGGCTCAAAGTTTAAGCTTCTGATCCTCATGTCTCATCATCAGAAGCAACCTTCCCGGAGGCACCGGGCCAATAGGAAGTCGAACGCCTCTCCAAGGGATCCATCCGAGGATACGGTATTATTGAGATTTTTTATTAACCCTTAATGGTCACCCGGGGTCAAAATGACCCCAACCGAAACTTTAACTAGAATTACTATAAGTTATTGGCGCCCGATTGGTCTAGCCTTCCCTTTAATAGTGCTTTGGGATTTCCTTTGTAAGATAAGATTAACGTCGGGAAAACCCTCTTCAAATGTCGAAATAAATACCTTTTTTGAAGCGCCCACTATGAAGTTATTTTTTTTATACACTCCGATATCTCAAGAATATCACCCTAAAATTTTATGAAAAAATATTAAAAATTGCCAGAGTTATGATTTTTTTTAGTAAAAAATGGTATTTTTTACGGATTGCCTCCTTCCTGATTTTTTTTCGCCATTTTGAAAATTTGATAAAAATTTTTTGCGATGATGTTCTTTTTCTAAAAGGTTCAAACTAATATCCTGAATTTTTATGAGTCGCTCGGAATGATATTGGCAACGTGGTAATTGATTAAACATGGCTGGGGTCGTTCTGACCCCGTGTGACCAATACGTTATTTTTAGAGCGTGTGACCATTAAGGGTTAATGACACTCTTCAATTGATATGCTCTGTTATTCATTCTATGATCGGTCAAATTCTGAAAATTAATTACCAATTAGAGCTCCGCTTCAAGAACCAGGAAGATCTTCACCCTTCGTAGAGAGCACAGGGATCCCGCTGAAGACCCTGCCAATGTTTGCCACCCAGATGATTTCATTGAATCCCGGCCACCTGTAGGTCGAGGAAGCCGCAAATTTGCCCTGGACTTCAGCGGTTTCAGCAAAGTCATGGAAAATTCGTACATGGTGCAAACCTGCGGCGACCGGGGCCTGCGGAAGTACCTGCCCTTCTCCATGTGGCAGTATTACTGCACCATCTTACTTTGGAAGCGAGTCTGGCAAGTGGTGTCCATAAATGAAGGTTTCTCCGCCTGCTGCATTGACCTCGAGGACATGGTCCCCGACGACCTGGCTGTGCCGGACGACATCAGTGCCTACCTTTCCGGCATCGGAGATATAAAACATTCGAATTACTATAGTCAGCCAGCTTTCTTTACGTTGACACAAGTTGCGAAACTGACCGACATGGAGATAAACTCAGTGAGTGGCTTTTACGGTCGCATCAACCAAGAGAACCATTACATGTACGAGACCATGCCATCACCTGGAATCGCAGTAATGCAGATGGGATTGGATCTGGGACTCGAAGTACAAGAATTTTTTATACATTTTTTAACCGGTTATCAGAACTTTTTAGAGTGTTGTCATATTTATGGTAATATCAATTTCAACTACTTCGGTATGGCGCTCACCGGCCATGAAACCTTGTCAGGGTTTCGCTCGGCCGTGCGCATTCATATCACGGCCGTCGACTAAAGTCGAGACTCGGCTGTGCACGTTCATCTGTGGCTGTCGACGCTCGTACCGAAGTGGTTAATTTGTTTCGGCTCAGACTCGATTTAGGGAAAAGATTGATTTTTTAGTAAATATTAGTTTTTTGGCGAAAGAATTTGCCTAGAAAAATTTCTGAAGAAATGTAAAGGTATTTGTGGGAAATATTGAATACGTTTGGAATACAATTTTCAAATTCCTACAGAAATTTTTCAAAAATATTTTTCCAGCTTACGAGTTCGACCGCTCCTTGGGACTTAGAGAATGAGTTTTCTAAACCTACAGCCAATTTGCTCGGCTGGAGGGTGACCACTCCTCTGCACTTTCTCCAGAAGCAGACTTTGCACAATGCTGGAATTTACCTGAGTCAAGACAAGCGTTCGGCGGTTTACGGTGTTCAGAACGTGCACAACTTGCCCATCAGTCAACGGATCATTCAAACTGTTTCGCAGTACCTGAAGTCCTCGAAGTTGCAGCGTTTTGCAGAAGTTGATACTTTGCCCTACGGGTCGCTAGCACAGATTCCCTTCGTCACCCGATTGAGTACGGATTGCAAATTGGAGATCGATAGAGGTATCGGTTGGAAACAAGGTATGGTACAATCTTCGCACAGCTTCAGCACGAAGGTCTTTGTCGAAGCAGAAGCTTTCAGGTACAGAATGAATCGAACCATGGAAGGTGCCATGGATTGGGCTTGTTTGACTAAAAATGATTCCGAGCACAGTGATCCAAGTAATTTGGTCCCCGATAAGTGGGAGGAGAATGCTAATTTCGTCTTCAACTATGGTGCTGCGGGTGACAGGTGGAACAAATCAAATTACCAACTTAGTTCTTAATTTTTTGTGACGAAAAAAAAATAAATATTTTCGATCTTTCTCTCTTTTTTCGAAAATCAGATAATACACAGTAATTACTTTTACAGTTTCAAAAAAATACCGGTTTGTACCGATCAAATGGCTAAGAAAGAAGACAATTTTAATTTGTTTTTACGATAATTCTTAGTAAACTGTAAAGAAACTTTGATAAATAAAATGAAATAAAAAATTAATTGAATGCCTATACCTGACAGACTTAATAGTTGAATGGGTCACTTTAAAAACGTTATAAGGTACAAATTGCAAATTGTTGAAAAACCCCCGAAAATCAAATAAAATAACCTGATGGATTTTTTTTAACAATTTTTTTTTCAAATGCATGGATTTTTTTTTAAATCCATCAGGTTATTTTTTTTATTTTCGGGGGTTTTCGCACAATTTGCAACTTACAAGGTTTTTGAGGTGACCCATTCAGTTAATGGATTGTATAATTATATATTGATATAATTATATATCAATTATACCTACAATTATCGCAAAACAAGTATTAACCACAATCGCAAGTTAGAGTAATCAGAATAGGTGATATTAATTAGTAGAAATCTACCGATTATAATTATCATCGAATATCAGAATTGAAAATTTTGTTTAATTATACTTACATCATCAGCATAAATTCATTTAATTAGCATTTCAATGGAATATAGAAGGAATGGGCCTGCGGGTGGAGAAAAAAATCCATAAATCGATAAATTTTGACAAAACCATTAGTTTGTATTCTCGGATAAAGAAATTCATGTTTTGAATTCTTATCTATTTATTATCTATCTATAGTCTATTCTTTAAATCTAAATTAATAATAATAATAATAATAATATGCTAGAACCGTCGTAGTTTCAATGAAAAATCGCAACTACGACTTACATACTTTACAGGCCTCCGAATGTATCAATTATATAAGAAATATATTTATACATTCTATTAACATCAGAGAGACGGTCAAATTTCTTTCAGCGCGTTCGTTGATATAAAAATTATATAATTATTTATTTATTTTCTTTTTTTTTATTTATTTCTATTTTTTAAAAATTCAATATGAAGTTTTGGATTTGATCCGAACCGAAATTCGCCAGTTTTTCGTGAATCTGGAAAGACAAACCCGTCTCTTGTGTTGTTAAATAAAGTTTTTTTTTATTTTGTATTTTTGGTCGTATCAAAAAATTTTATGTGACGAAAAATATTTTTTCACCTCACATGTAAAAAAAAAAAGAAGAAATAAAGAGACAATATTAAAAGCTACCCCTTATTTTTTCTCAAATAGCGGAAACTAAAAACAAGAAGTGATACAACGAGAAGCAGTCGCGTATCGTGCAAAGAAAAAAATTGAATAACATTACATATCGATATAATATAAAATACATTAAAAGAAAGAGATTTGTGAATTTCAGTCTAGAATCGAATTTCCCACTTGCGTTATTTTTTTCATATTAATATTATTGTTAGCTTTCTTTCTGGGAATGTTTACTTTTATATTGCCGAAGAAAATTAGTTAATTAATTGATTGATCGATTATTGCAATTCCAAATTTTACAATAAACCAACGGCTTATTTATTATTCAATCTCCTATCGTTCAATCTGGGAAAAAAAACAAATATTCGCTATTTTGGAATTTCTCTGTAGGCAGCTTTAAAATGAAACACTCCGTAAATGATACGCGTGGATTAGAAAAAAAACCCACGTTTTGAAGAAAAAAAAAATTGAATAAAGAAACATTAAGACATTAGTTTGTTTTTCTTTCTTTGAATGCCACTTCCTTTTATGATTGCATAATTTTTGATTAAATTCGTTTCTTCGGTGATTTTTTTATTAGTTTAATTCTATTTGTTTCTTTTTTAGCAAACTAATAATGAAATGAAAAGAAAAATGAAAAGTTTCTCAAGTAAGTAAACAATTATCGAACTTCTTCGAAAAGCAACAAAAAAAAAATCATTTCGAAATCCTCTTGTAGAAATTTTTCTGAATTTACAGAAAGGAGGGAATACCCGGAGTGTTTTCCAAAATACCGTAAAAAGAAAAATAATAAACAGAAAAGAAAAAGAGATAGGACCGAATTTACATGGATGGTAACTGTTCGATCGGCGTGGCGAATTTGAAATCCTCGGGGAAGAGTTCCGCCGCGTGTTGATACATAAGCTTATAGGATTGCCGGATGGTGACATCCGCGACTCCGGCGATGTCCCCGATTTCCTTTTGCGACCTCTTATCTTCCGAAGCCTTTTTGAAAAAAAAAAACAAAAAAAGAAATTAAAAATTCGTCGGACCAAACGAACGAAATAAAAAAACATGCCGGAAAAATGAAGAAAAAAATGGAGACTGAATTTGTTACTAAAATTATTAAAACCGGGAGGATCCAGCGACTGGAGAAAACCGGAAAAAAATTATTAAATGGCAAAAAAACAAAATCAAAAGAATTCGGTTCCTGGAGAAGTAGACAAAAAAGGAAACATCTAAAATAAAAATATCAAACATAAATTGAACAAAATAGGGAAACAAAATTTTCCTGAAATTATCGAAATCGAAAAGGTCCATTGACTGGAGAAATAAAGGCAAAAAATTGATGTGAAAAAAAATTATCGAACAAAAAAAAGATAAGGAAACAGAATTTTCCCCAAATTATCGACATCGAGAAGATCTAGCGACTGAAAAATTCCGGAGTTTACCTGAGACGCCATATAAATGGCAGCGGCGGCCACGGAAATGGGCGACCTTCCAGGGACGATGTCGATTTCGACTGCTTTCCTGGCTATGTGCGTGGCCGCTCGCTGTACCATATTGGGCAGGCCCAAATTGGAGCAAAACCGGGACATGAAGTCACCGGTAGTGATGAGGTCGACGCTTGTCTCGAGGGCCTTGAGGATGAGCTTGAAACACCTGCCGATTTCCTTCTTGCTGATTTTGCTCACGGCGCAAATTTCCTTGAAGGTTCGAGGGACGCCCTCTTGCCTGCAGGCGATATACAGACACGCAGAGGCGATAGCATCGTTGGCACGACCCTTAAGATTCTTCCCATCGTGGACCTGCTTGAAGAGATTGTTGGCCCTGTCGACGATCGTTTTTGGTAAATTGATGCGATCCGCCATGCCATTGATCTCGCGGAAGGCATTGATCAAAGCTCTGTCCGAACTACTCATCTGAAAATACATCGAATCGAAATGAAGTGGAATCGAAGAGTTTCAATTTTTTAAATTAAGCTTCTGATGGTTCGAACGTAGTTTATTTGTTAGTTATTGAAATATATTATTGTGTGTAACTTGACAATGAATAAATAAATAATTTTGAAATACGAAAGTAAAATGGACTCGAAGAGTTTTGCTAAATTTAAATTTAAAAAGTTCAAATCATTAAAATAATTATTTTTCATAAAAAGCAATTATTTATTTAAATATTATATTATATTAAATTTAATCAACCTAATATAATATTTATCCTACGATTCTTTTTTTATTTCGGATTCCATAAAACTTATATTTAATTGTCCATAAACCTGAAGTTAGATAAAAATAATGTTCGATCATATAAATTATTATATTTGAATAGAACAGATTAACATAAAGTATAATTTAAATAACGTTTGTTCTCGTATAAAAGCTATATTTTATATAAGAGATATGATGTAATATAAATTAAGATTAATATACATAAGGCACATAATTTTATTTTTTAGCTAAATTATATTTCATAATGTAATTTAAAGTTTTTTTTATTTGATATTAAATTTGTAATATTCAATATGAATTTGAAAACGTGAAAATTAAATGAATTTGGAAAATTTCAAATTCCAAACCAAGATCCCAATGATTTAAGTATATTTTTTGGCGACATTATAACTTGGATGAATTTGTAATTAAAAGTCTTCACTTATACATATAATTATTAATATAAATGAAAATTGTAATATACAGTAGTACCTCGATATACGAGTGCCCTAATATACGAGTGTTTTGAGATACGAGCCGCCGAGCGAGCGATATTTTGCATTGAGATGAGAGCAAGATTTGAGCAACATATGAGCAAGGTTACGGAACGAATTAAACTCGTATGTCGAGGTACCACTGTATTCCAATCTCGGAACTAGATCGGAATAGAAAAGTATCGAAGCTTAATAAAAAATAAACTTACAGTGCGACGATTCTGATATTTGGAAGCTCCAAAAGCATCGAAAGACGCTGCTCCAGTTCCTGGTCCGATCATGGTGGACAGATCCGAGCCGCTCAATAAAGGATTCTCGGGACCACCTACACGAGAAGGATCCACTCCAGCCTTCTCGTTACTGAAAGTCCTCCATTCCGATCCAACATCGATGACTCTGGAATGTGTGGGTGAAGAAAATTAATATTCATATAGAATACAAACTTTATATTCGAGAAATAAAGCGGAAGAATGTTTTAATCGAACCGATGATTAAATAATTTCTTATATGTATATAGAATGAAAGATGTGAAATTTTAGAAATTAGGTAAAACTTTGGGAAAATTATTTATTCGACAATGAAAAAAAAAAAACAATGAGAATTCTTACCGATCGCCAACCACTAAACCGCATTCCGAGCAGATTTGATCTCCCGCTCGGTAATCCTCGATAAGAGGAGCATCTGGATGAGCGTAACAACATACTTTGTTTGTATCATATCTAATGTAAACAAATCGAGAACAAAAGGTGTTAAACTATATACTATAATTTTTATTCAATATTATTATTAATCCTTTGCACTCAAAGTTTTTTTTCATTCATATTACCAATAACTCAAACCAATTTCAGTATAAAGATCATATTCACATATGAGTAAATGATATGCGCATTAAAAGACCGACTGTCTGCTATTATCAAGATTGTAATAATCCGCGAGTCGTGACTGTCTTTTGTCACCAAAAGCGGAATATCCTATACACAATAGTTTTCACGATCACGATTTGTCTTTGTCCTTATGTTATGAACTAAAAATGATTTGCATTGTCTCCATAGCGAAGCCGTCGATTTTGAAGACAAATTTTAAATGGCTCCGCTCTGCAGCTCTGGAGTGCGATGGAGTGCTGATGGAGTGCAAAGGGTTAATATTTTCTGATTAGGGATAAATAAAATGGAATAAAATACAATGAAAAGTTTAGTTATTCTTTATAACTTAGAATTTTAATCATTTGCAATACTAATAATCTAAGTAATTCAGATGCAATTAAAAATTGCCAGGTTTCTAATAATTATAATCCTGTAATTGTAATTTCAGTTACCGAAACTAATAACTATACTCGTTATTGTTATCATGTTGATAACATTGATGTAAAATGTATAATAATTAAAAAACAAATAATATCTTTCCAGTTATAATAATTGATATACAAAGTATTTTATGTTAAGACAAAACAACAAGTAAATTCTTCAATTTTATTTCTTTATTGTATTATCCTTTAGCTACAGGCAGAACAATGTATGATAAATAAAATTGTAAATTCGCTCAAAATCACATTCACACAGCCCAAACCTGGAAAAATTATAATTAACATTTTACCGACCGCTAGCCTATTAATCTGCTTTTTCTCGCCAGTGCCCACCGACCGATAGCCTATTAATCAGTTTTTTGCCATCAATGCTTAAGCAAATCGAGACGGCTATTTTTTTCGAATGCAGTCCCCAAAAGCAAAATTTTTTTGTATCTTGGCGGGGCTAGAAGACTGGTGGCACACCAGGTGTGCAATCGATCCCAAATCAATTGCACACAAGGTGTGCAACTGGTCTCGAATGGGTTAATAAATATAATTTAGCATTAATATCATCGAGCGGCCGGTCGGGCGCGCGAATACTTTTGAATCATTAGTGGTCGATAAAGTGTTAATAATAAATCATTATTAATCATAAAAAAAAAAAACAAAAATACCACCAGTAGATTTTGAGACTTGTCGAAATGAAAAATGTAAACGGCGAAATTATTCGCTCGCTTAAAGGTACATTCACACTGTAAAAAAAAAACAAATCTAAACTAAACTAAACTAAACTAAACAAAACAAAACAAAACAAAGCAAGGCAAAGTGAAGCAAAGCAAAGCAAAGCAACCTCCCGAGTTCGAAGTTAGCTTTGAAAAGAAAAAAAAAAGTAAAACAAAATCAAAATTTGGAGCTTTGTACAAAAAAGAATATGAAAATGAGAAAGAAACAAAAGGAAAAAAAATGCATTTTCGCGGATCAAAGTGCACTTTCTTCTCTCGATGGGGAAAAGAAAGTGGATTTGAGGTTAAACTTCCCCACAAAACCGTCGACTGGCTTTTTCTCGTGACCGATTTCGAGGTAACGAGAATCCTCGAATTCCCGCGTAACAAGAGCGTTAGCGGTACGAAGGAGATAATTTAGGCATCAATGGGGGAGATTTCGAGGGTCAACTGGTCGTTTCGATATTCACCTGGAGGAAGTAGCCATATTTCGCGTAACGTCACTTTTCACTTTGCCTATCGTATATATATGTGTTTGTGTAATGTGTATGTTTACAATACATGCATATAATATCCATGAGAACCAATGAATAAGCGACCGACAGACTGACAGACAGCTGGGAAAGAAACAGCGTATTAGGAAATTAAAAAAAACCTAAGAAAGAATGATGGCGGCCAGACGCGGTGTTATATCCTAACTTGCAAAATAACATAATAGATGGGGGTTCAAGCAAATTCGCGGGTTGTTATTCGAATTCAATCATATAATAAATAATATAGAATTACCCCTGTTAAGTAACTTTCTACTTGCAGCTTCCTTCTTTTTAGAAAATAGCATAGATTCTGTTATATAAGAATAATAAAGCTTTTCTCACAGATGGAAACCAGATGACTATATATATATAGTTTTATGTTAATCTCTTCTCTTTTTCACACTTCTTCCCTTCTCCTTTTCACTCTATTCATCTCCTCTTTTTCCAATTCCTCTTATTCTCTTCTTTTCTCTTTCTAATTCTTCTCATTCCCTGCTTATCACTCTTCTTTTCCTCCTCTTCTCTTTCCATTCCTATCCCCCCCCCCCTACTTTTCATACTTCTTCCCTTCTTCAAATTCCTCTTATTTTCTCATTTTATTCCTCCTCAATCTTTTTCTTCTCTTCTTCTCTTCTCCTCGCTCCTCTTATTCTCATTCCCTCTTGTTATTCTTCTCCTCTTCCCCCCTTTCTTGCCATTCTCTTCATCATCTCCTCTTCCTCTTTCTCTTCTCCTTCTTCTTCTCTTCTTCTCTCTCTTACCCTGTTTCTCCATTTCTCCTTTATCCTCTTCTTCTTCTCTTTATCTTCTTTTTCGCTTCATCCCTTTTTCTCTATTCCCCCCTTCCTTTCTTTTACTCTCCCTTCCACCATCGCCATCTCCATCTCTCACTCCACTTTTCTCCTTCTCTCCTCCAACCTCACCTCCCAGTTCCACGGCCATTCTCGTATGTCCTATGTCGTGGGTATCCACTATCTACATACTACAAGTAATTAGACGTGTACCGACTACGAATTTCTGCGTTCGCTCGTAATTGGGAAATTGCGAACCACGGCTCTCATATTTTCCTCTTTGGTTTCGAGTGAGTTCCGAGTCTAGCTGTCTAGTGCACGGTGACGCGACAGGGAAGGAAAACACAACTCCCTGAAAGAACCTGCGACCGGGAAAAACCGCCAGAAAGCGAGAAACATGACGACCCCCGTAGTTATCGCAGCTACTGCTAGACATACCGCCACTGTATGTATCAATCTTGCGATTCGCTTCTCTTGGTTTCATCATTTTATCGAAATGGGTCGTTTTTTTCTTTATCAGCGGAAGAACTTTTGCTCGAGGTTACGGAAAAGAAACTTAAGTAGAACTACTATTCTACGTAAATAATTTATTATAAATATTCTTTGCAATATGTGTGCATACATATAAGTATATATATAGGGGCTGTCTATTATAGATCCGTTTGCAGACGTACTGCAGGCACAGGGAGCTCAGATGATGCATTGAAAATGTTGGTTTTTCAAAGAATTCTCATCAATAATAATAATAATGGTAATGGTATTGGTATCGATAATGAGAGTACTGGTGATAAGAAATATTTGGGGAATGGTTTTATCTTGGAAGTTCGGTTGCGATTGTAATACGTTTAGGAATGAAGAACTCGCAAACTGGATTTCAAATGTTTTGTGTTCAAAGTATAGTTATTAATATTGTAATAGTAGTTTTGGTGTAACGATACTGGTTGATCGGTATAAAAATACCGATATTGGTAATAAAAGTATTTGGATATTGGTTGTATCTCAGAGATTCGGGGGCAATTGTAATATATTTCTTTGACGAATACTTTTTTTTACTAATATTTCATTTCATAAAAGTTTCATTAGATTTTTTCACTAACTAGTGAAAAAAACTAATAATAGCGGCTATACTGATTCTAATAATGATAATATTGATATTAGGATTAACAGTAACAAATATTAGGATTCCCAATTTTTCTTAAAGATTCGGTTGCGATCGTAAAATATGGAATGGAAAAAACTTGGGGATTGTTTAGAAATTATTTTTCCACTAAAGTAGAGCAATTAGTACTATGTAATAATAATAATAGTATTATTATTATTATAATACTACTATTATTATAATAGTGCTAATTGTAGTACATTCTTATTATTAATAATAGTAATATTAATAATAAGAATAATAATTATTGGTAATGAAAATTCGGGTACTCAATTTTTAGAAGATGAATGAAAACTATACTTCTATAAAAATTGCATTTATTATTATTATTATTGCTGGTTTTCTTATATATATTGTGATATTAATGTCATCACTTTTATTAACTGGTAATTAATTAATATTTGGAATGAGGGTAATGTTGATAATAAAAGTTCAAGATGATATTAAAGCATATGCGAAGATATGGATTATAAGGTTATTTATGTAATAGAGATAATAACCATAATTATGCCTACATTCCTTTGCTATGAAATGTACATTTGTGTCTGAAAATCCAGAGCATTTGATAATTATATTCAAAATTTATACCATTTAATCATTGCTGCATATTGTTTTGTAACCGTTGGTGCCTTAATTCAATTACACTGCACATTGATTTTACACCACGTGTGATAGGTACATACGTGTGTGTGTGTGTATGAGCATATATAGTTGTGATTATATGTATACAAATTATTTTTGGAAATTATGTCAACAATCTCTACACGTGGAAGATGTAGAATAAAAAAAAACAAATCTTCATACAAACTTTTATGAATTTGTAATTAAATTTAACAACAACTACAACCACAATAGTAGTAATGATAATAATAGTAGTAAAAATAACAACAACAACAACAACAACAATAATGATAATAATAATAATAATTATAATAAATGTTATAGATATTTTTTAAAACACTGGACTTCGTACAAATTTAACGACGAATAAAATTTTCCTACCTAATTTTTAACGAAGAGATACCAAAGTGGATAAGATAAAACAAAATTTAAAACAAAGAACCCACTGTACATTTGTTTCTATAAATATTGATAATTATATCTATAAATATTAAAAAGTTGAGAATCTCACTTGTTCGATCTTTTAAATTACAGTTCATATTCTTCCATGGTCTTGGCGACACAGGGTAATTCCCATTCACTTTTTAATTAATACCTAAAGAATATATCGAAGGTTAATAATTCTTCCTGATTCTTTCAGAAATACTGTGTTAAAAATAAATGTGGAAAAAAATGTAAACAAAGTCAAATAAAAATTTCAATGTCTATAAATACGTTATTAGGAAGTTTAGCCTTCGATAAATAGGATCGAGGCATTGATAGATGACCTTGAATAAATTCCTGAGTTTGAGTGGATTTTGCAGTATTTCTGTAATTTCGAAATTCCGGTTTTAAGATATTTTTCCGGTATCAATTTTGAATTCTAGTATTTTTGTCTGAGAAGAATCGAAATTATAAATTTTTTTTCTGGAATATTTGAAATTTAGTAAATTAACCAATTGAAAATTTGTCAAAAATTCCTGTCATCTATTACTGCTTTTGCTCCATCTGAATTTTATAAGTTATCTTATAAAATGCCAGTAATGAAATACGAGGGTTCTAGGAATCACCTATTTTTCATTTTTTTCAATTGTATTGCATTAGATAATCGGATACTTGGGAATAAAAAATTGTAAAAATTATGCCGACAAAATTTCATTATGGGCGTTTTTACCAACGAAGCTTTAAATCGAATCTTTTTAATAACGAAATAATATATTTTTATTACAATACTTAAAGAAAAAGCAATTCAATTTTGTTCTATATCCTGGATTTTCTTTTAGTCCAAAGAAAACGCTATTGTCTAAATAAGTAGGATACATTCTACATTTTTTAAAATGATAAAATATATTTTAAATATTTACATATAAAACGTATTTTATTTACTTATTTAAATTAATACAGAGATTTGAATCTTCAGTACTAATATAGAAAAGAAAGCCCTTGAAATCTTTTGAAAGTGGATCCAGTGAACAAAAATTTGCATAGTAAAGGATCGAAGCTTTTTTCGATTATAATAAAGAATGAATAATAAATTCGTTTTCTTTACCAGGTATCTGCGAATTTAATGAAAATGGCAAAAAAGTCTCAGCTTATTTTTTTTTTAATTTGACCTTTGCATGAATTCAAATTCCAAAATTTGCCTACTATCAAATATTTTATGGGTACCAAACATCATTAATTTATTACTTCCAAATTCCAGACATGGTTGGGCGAGTTCGATGGGTGCCATCCGATCTCCACACATCAAAGTCATCTGTCCGACTGCGTACGTATATATTTTTCAATTGCGAAGAAAATCTTATTCGAGGTTTTCCAATATTCAAGTTCGACTCTTCATCGATGTACCATGTTTTTCTGTTTCAGTCCGACCATGCCTGTAACTTTAAATACTGGTTTCCGGATGCCTTCGTGGTAAGTTTCTCGAAAGTAATTGAAAAGTAGTATTATGTCGTTCTGTACAAGCAACATATCATAATTTTGATAAATTTGATGCAAGATTTCTGAAAAATTAAGAAGTAAAAGTCCTGCGACATGAAAAATCCCCTCAAAAACAATTGACTTAAAAAAATCTGAAAAATAAATAAAAACATAAGTAAAAAGCTAGATCTACCTTCGAAAACAGGTTCGACTTAAAATCTTTGGACCCGAATGGTGCGGAGGATGAAGAAGGTATTCGAAAAGCTGCACAGATGGTCCATTCGCTGATCGCAGCCGAAGTGGCCATCGGGATCCCGACCCAAAGAATCGTTCTCGGAGGGTTCAGTCAAGGCGGAGCTTTGGCTCTTTTCAGTGCACTCACGTTTCCAGAGCCCCTAGCTGGGATTGTTGCATTGTCGGCTTGGCTTCCGTTACACCAGAAGTTCCCACAGGTCGGTGTATGGTTGTGTAATTAGCTAATTTATTATGGTAATACACATGGAAGAGAACTGGAATGAATTGAATTGTAATTTCAAATCCAGTGAACGACCTTCACATGTTTCTCAATTGTTTGCGAATGATAGTAAACAAATCCAATATTTGTTTAGGAAGCTATTGGCAATACAAATACACCTCTCTTGCAATGTCACGGGGATTGCGACCCATTACTGCCATATAAATGGGGCCAGATGACGGCATCGCTGGTGAAGCAGTTTATGACCCAAACCGAATTTAAAACGTACAATGGAATGGCGCACACGTCTTGCGATGAGGTATTATTATTGTTGCCAATGTTACTAGGCATTTTTTAATAATAGATATTAATATTATTTACCTATCGATATTTTAATAATAATATAACAATAATAGTAATGCCTATAGTTATTATTATAAAAATAATATATTTATAATAATAATAACTATATGATTATTATTATTGTTATTATATAGTATTACTATTATTATATGATAGTAATGCCTAATATTGACACTATGACGTCCGGTGGTACCACGTTGGTGCCATGCAAAAACTATTGGGCAAGCGCCGGTGGCACCACGCGGGTGTCGTACATAAAGATTTATATCGGCGTTATTAATAGGCATTATTATTATTATTACTAACAACGCTATTATTAATTTATTGTTGAAGGGGATTTTGGTTTCGTTACTAATTTTTGTATGAAACCAAATTATTTCATTATTTCGTTGACTAAATTCTGCGGATCTGTCGTAAATGGTACTGGCATCCGTAATCTTTATATTATTCAACGATTGTATTTCGTTTCTCATAGATAAGCTATTCCATTGTAAGATTTTGTGGTAACGCTCTAATTTTTGCAGCTAATCCCTTCCGCAACGATTTAATAATGAAAAACTGTGCATGAAATAACCATTTAACCCCTTAAGTGCTAAAGGCGCATAAATGCGTCTTCACGGATTTATCAACACATGCGAAAGGCGTATATATGTGCCGTTAATGACTGGCATCAAAGTCAATTAGTTAAAGTTTACATAATTAAAGGGGAAGATTTTTTTTATCGAATGACAAAACCGGAACGAGAAAGAAAAAGAGAAACAACAACATTTGTGATGTTTATGAAATGTTATGTAATAAATAATGAACGCCGTAATCTGTTGCAGGAAATGCGGGACATAAAGAAATTCATCGAGAGAGTTCTAAAACCATAATAGATATGAATTGAAGAGAAAGACAATTAACAATTGAAACAACATCCAAAGGTTAAAGAGAATGAATAATTTACCATACGATGAATAATTAAATTAATCGATTCCAAACTTAATGAAATACTTACGATTATTAGCGTCCTAAGTAAAGAGATAATTAATAACGAGATAAAACTAACGAGGAAATCAACAAAGCAGCACTAGTTAGATATTCAAATAATAATAACAACAATAATAATAATAATAAAAATAATTAAATAATAATAAGTATAATAATAATAATAATAATAATAATAATTTATCAGTCCATAAAAATAAGTAGAAATTATACTATTTCATTGTCTTTCTAATATATTCAGATGGGTCTGTATCTCTCTTCCGAACGAAAAATCAGTTTCTTTCCTGCTATTTTTTATCGTTTTGAACGAAAAAAAAGAAAACGAAAATTAATAAAATATATACGTAAACACACATATTATTTTCCCGTGGAAAAGAGGCAACGTGAAATATTATGCTTTACGTAATAGAATACGTAACGTTGAGTTCGAAATTTCTCTTCCTTTTTTCAGAGCCAGTTCTGAAAAGTTTCTACGTCTGTGATAAATAAAGATTTCCTTTAGTTTCATCAGACTTGCAAGTTCTGCTTTCATTCACATCTTTCTTCCACCAACCTGCTTTTACTGGAAAACGAAAAGAGCGATTTTAGGACCTCAAAAATCGCCACAAGTATTAGTAGAGATAAAACGACATTTAAGTAGTATTATTTCAGATTTTATCGTTCTAATTATCAAATGGATTAATTATTATTTGGAAACCAAGCCTCGTAGGTGCTTTTAACACGGGTTTTCTTCCTTTAGTGATTGTTGGAGTTTAATCGCTCTTTTTATTTTATTTAATTTTAATTGAATTTCCAAACACTGGATCAATTGTACATATTTAGTATTATACAAAAAGAGAAGTGTCCGAAGGAAAACGAATATTTTATATAAAGAATTTTGGGGCCGAAAATTCCCAGAATTCTGGGCCCTAAAAAAATACATATTATTCCAAGAAAGTAAATTGTAACATTGTAATAAAAATTGAATAGCAATTTTTAATTTGTATTGAATGTTGGGTGAAAGTTGATATTAAATAAATGTAATTAGCGTGTTAATTCGTTGAAAAAAAATAATTATAGGGATTATTCGAAGACATTGTGAAACCAAAGTGGATAAATTTATTGCATTTATTGTTTTTTTTTTCAATATTTACATCTACCAGGCGTGAAAATACTTTATATCTCCCTTAAAAAACATTTTGTTTCTAATCACTCGTTGCTCGAATGTAATGTAAGATTTTTACAATTTTTTTGTTTAAATCTTTTGCTTACATTCGAAAAGAATTCGTTTTATTTAAATTCTTTTAAAAGGAAAAGAACTGTGAGTATAAAAAAGGATGGGATGGGAAAAATACTTTGTTTTTAGAGATTTTTCAACAAATCTCAACATTTGATTCAAAGTCCCCTTTTCGACAATTTTCGGAAAATCTGAATTCCAGTTTCGAATCAACGGTTTAATTGGTTTCAGATTTTCCCGAAATTATTTCTTGAAAAGTTTCTTATAGAGCAATTATTGAATATTTTCAGGAAACGATAGGAAAGAAAAATTCCTCTTTTAATTATTATACAAAATTAAAATTTCGATATACTTCTTTTTTTTTTACGATATTTCAAAGGTGCGTCTCTTTGCTTTTGTTCTGCAAGGCAGTATTTTTTGCAAGCGAAGGCTCTTGGAATTTGATTTAACCGATAATTGAATTAAATATTATTCATTTGCGTGAACCATTTTCTTTTCGGTCAAACGAAAATTTCGAAAATGTTTTTTGTTTAAAAAATGCTACTAAAAAGGTTGACGATACGATTAATACATTTTTTATAAAATTAATTAATGATCGATTTTTCCGATCTTCCAGTCTCCCTGAACTTGAATCTTCTCAATTTACCAAACGTATATTTGTTCTTAAAAAAAAAAGAAAGAAATTATTTCCAATCGTCTAAGCTTTTAATATAACAACAATAATAATAATTAAAAAATATATATATATATTAATCCTTCGACTTAAAATCAACTCATTCTCTGAGACGAGCCAATCGCTGTGTCAGCTCGTCCTGCTCTTGACTGACTGCAGTCGAGGTCCCGATACTGCCCAGCTGTCCAGCTGGCAACTCCATGTTCAACTCCAGGCTGAAAAAAAATTACACAGTAGCTGGATCCCTCAATTTTTGCAATTAAACAAAATTCATTTTCTATTTTATCTCCATACCCAGCTTCATCGGCCACTTGTTGCATCAGCGAATCCACATCATTCTGGGGAATGTTGGTGGTGGTGGTTTGCGACATGGCATTTTCCATGTAAGAACTTTGCACATCCAAGTCCTCGAACTGGCTCTCAAATTTATCCATGAGTCCCGAGATCTTCTCCAGGTTCATCGACTTCATGGCTGCATCCATTGCTTTCACCACCCCAGCCATGGACTGGGTGACCTTGCGAGTTGTCAAAGCGGTCTGAACTCGACTCGCCACAGCATCCACTCGAGCACTCATCCGCAAATAATTCAGAGCCTGGTTCTTCTGTCGGATGGCATTCTCCGCATGGATCTTGGCTCCTTCCATGTTCCCTTTCTGAATAGCTTTCTTGATCTTCGCTTTCTCCAGCTTTTCCTCCTTTTCGCATTTTTTGGAGTTCCTCTCCAGTTCTTTCACTGCAAATTTGAGGTTGAAGAGGTTCTCTGGGGAGGTTTTTAGTTTTCATATAAGGAAAATAATCTGAGAAAGTTGAGTTTAAAGAGAAATTTTGGAATTGGGAATTTGTATTTGTTTTTAAAATTTATTCATTAGTTCTAATAGAAAAATATTTACTAAACTTTCTTATTACTTTTATTAGTTTTTGTAATTTTATTTTGTACGGAAACGATCGAGTTTGAAATTAAGATTCATTGTTTTATTTTGTTTTTGTCTAAAAAATTGTTAGAGAGTTTCGATTTTGAAGCTTTGCCAATTAAATTGTTATTGTCAATTAATTGCTAATTGCAAGTCGCTAATTGCGGATATCGTTAATCAATTGTGTTCCTTAAAAAAAATCCATCATTTTTACGCAGGAGTACAGGTATAAATAATTTTATGGATTCGTTCTTAAAACGTTACTAGAGTACAAAATACCTAATCGGTAATTATTAATTAGCCAATAGGTAATAAATAACAAATTTTGTCTCTTTGAAATTCAGATTAAAAAATTTCGAAATAATAATTGTATATCAATATTATATAAGGAAGAAAGAAGAAAACGAATTTGAAAGGAGAAAGTGGAATCTATTCTGGTACATTTCATTCATTCCTATTGATTTTGAGTAATTTCTTTTTTTAAATATTATTGTAATTGAAGATTTTTAATCTATTGGGTATTTTTTTTAGTGTTTTTCTTTATTAATTCCAAAAATTCGAAGTTCATTAGAATTCATGAACTTAAACCTTTGGTCTTTTCTCACAAATTCAAATTCCAATTCAAATTTAAATTCATCCGCCATCTTGGATTCCCATTTCGGTTATCCAACCGCATTTATACTTCAAAGGTCCCGCGGAGCCCCACCATTTTAGTTTCATCGTCCGAACTACAGACATGGTTGGACGTTCCAACCACTTTCGCCAATGATCCCAACGAGTCCGACTTCTAGATAACTGTTAATTGCAGTCGATTGGTTATTATTATCATTATTATCAATTTTATTATGATCATCATAATCATCAAGACTCTTGCGAGGTTAGATCTAGACCGAATAATTACAGTCAAAATACACGCACACCTTCACACGTAAACACATATATGCATACTAACATTATATCATGAGAATTAATCATCCATATCCAGGTATATATTGTTATAATAACTTATCTACATATCTTTTCATCTATGTATATACATATATGTATATAAATTTTGAAATATAAAAAATTATTACACTACCATGTATATATATATAATCTATATATACATATATATGTAGAATGAGAGAAAAAGGATACTTTCCATCTGCGAGACGGACATGGCTGATTCTGCGGCCCCCGTTGTGAAGAAATAAACGAGTAACCTCGTAGGTACTAATACTAATACTAATTACACAGGGTATAGTAAAATTAACCACACGATGTCACACCTCTGTGCCCTCTTCAATTACTTTGTTATTCAATTGTTGCTCTTTTAACACAGTTTCCTTTTATTTGATTATTATTCTTGACCCTCGGTAACGATTGCGCACCAGATCACTGAACCAACGATCCTTTTCCTTGCTGGTACCGACAGTTTGACAGGACACAGGGGGTTCGGCACTTTGTTGGTCAATTTTGCCATACTAGATGCTAACTACGCCAGGACCATTACTCATCGCCGACATTAGAGACAAAACCTTCGATTGAAGCGTTAGTAGAAAGTATAAGCTGCGCTTATCTTTCGATGAAGGTAATGTAGGAATTTCCGAGATTCGGCGGTAATTCGTGGGAATTCCGCGTTATATCCTCACGCGAAATGCAATGACTATAAAGCTTTTTCCGCGGCAAAATATGATTTTACTTACACGTTTTCAGTGACTTTCAATACTTTCTCTATTTTCCAAATTATATGAATACGAAACTATTAGGAGTTAAGCTAAACAAATCTTTTAAAGTAAAGACAGTGCTGAAATGTTTAGTATTTAAGGCAATTATAAATCAACGTACGTCTCCGAATATGTATATATTGGGTTGGCAACTAAGTAATTGCGGATTTTGTCATTTATTTGCTTTGAATAATCGACAATTACTTAGTTGCCAACCCAATATATTTGAAGAGAATCTTAAAATTTAGAAATAAGCATTAATAATATATGAAGGGTCGTTGAACAAACAAATATAAAACTATTCGAAATTGTATATGCAACAGAATCGCTCTCTAAGAAATTTATAAGCCCAATGTTTAAATAAAAGAGACTTTCCATGCAGCTCTTGGCTGACTCAAAGGGGTCGTCAAGCATTTGCGTCTTGAAAAGACCTGTGTGACAACCGATGCTCAATAACTGGACCAATCGTTTTGAAATTTTGCACAGTACTTCTTTACATAATTCAACAGGTACTCTTGGGAGCTTTTTTGTTTTTCTTAATAATTATTAATTTTACAATAAAAAATTAGCCGATTTTTTTTTAGCGAAAATCGGTTCTTTGGCTTCCAAGTGCTACGAAAAATTGAAAAAAAAAATCCTCCCAGGGTTACCTCGAGAAACATCCCCTTTAACAAATGCATTTTGATTTTTTTGTTTTAGACGATTTTGTTGTGTTTGTCACTCGCTCAATTTTCAATATTTTGCAATGAAAACGTAGGAAAATATTGTTCAAATGTTGCATTATTATACGGAAATTGACTAAATAAATTAACATTATCTGTATCGCCAAAAAAATTCTTAAAAACATGCCTTTTTTTCACCGAATTAACCTTACCCCCCCCCCCCCCCCCAGCATCTCGCGATAAATTCTGCAGACCTTTGACCTAATTTCCCTTTTTTTTTTTCAACGCAGCTTTCGAAAGATTCTTTTAAGAAAGACATCCGTCTCGAGCAACTACTTTTATATTATCTTATTTTTTTTACCTAAAATTACCTAAAAATTAGGGGTGGCTTTGGAGGTATAATTTTTAACACTATTTCTACGCGCAATAACTATATTCTGGGGTCATATAGTGACATGTGTGTAATATAAAATATATGTATGTACTATCACAATGAATTAGTAGATATATTTAACGGGACAGAAATAGTAGGTAATCTGTATATTTGAATATACAAGTGCCAACCAGCGGGAAATTTAAAATACAAAACCAGATTAAATAATTAATTTAATAAGTAGAGAACATTAGTGTAGAAGAAATTAATCGAAACATTGGCCTCGAATATTTTATGATTTTCTGAAACCCTGAAATAATTTAAATGCAATAATTTCTTAAAAATCTATAATCTCACAATATTTTTGTACAAACAATTAACATTCACTATCTTGAAGAAATAGTGGTTTCTAATTGTAAGTATACAGTTGGTAACAATTCTACAAAAAAAAAGTAAACTTTCACAGAGTCTAGCTACTTAATTCATTATTATAATATATATTATAATAATATATATCTTCTAGTTCATAGAATCCATTAGGAAATGAGTATCCTCATTAAAATCAAATTCCATAATTTTCAATAATTCGATTTTTTTTTCATTTCATAATTATTCTATAACAAAATATGTAAAAACTTTAGAAATATCATATATTACCCATTTTCTCTGGTTTCCATGGTTTTCGAAAATTCTGCTGATATTCATTTTAAATGATAAGGAAGTAGAGGAAGGCTCTCGGGAGATCATGTCTTCGGGTAGATTTGGGACTGATTATTTACAATTAAAATAAAATAAAATAAAGTACAATAAAAAAAGACGATAAATTAACAATGGTAGGCGATTAATTTATAGGTTTTCGATTTCCATAGAAGCGTTATCATAAGCGGCGTGTCCCATTTTATCCTTTTTCGAATAATCGTCGTTGGCCCAACTTTGTCTCTCTCCGGAGGCGAATATCCCATAAATAACTGCGCCTATCAGGTAAACCGTACCTGCGATGATAAAAACTATCCTCCATTCGTCGGCGGTCTAGAAAAAAAAAGAATAAATTTATTAAATACTTTCGTAATAATATTGAAATGTTTGGAATTATATAAAATTACACAACATTAGTAATATTAGGTTAATTAAAATTATTTAAAATTAAATTCCTTTGGGTTATTATTTTGGAATTAATTGTTACATTAAAACCTGAAACTTTTTTTTATATAATTGTTTCATAATTAATTAAAATTATAGATTTTCTTCGGTAATCGAAAAGTTAATAATTTTAACATTATAAGTATTAAATTAGAGTGGATTTTCATGCGAAATATAATATCAAAATATTTTATTTATTATAGTTTACGATTTTTTAAAATTAACCATAAAATACTAATAATAGTTAAATTGACCATAACAAATTAAATATACGTAATTCGATATCTTACAATGATGAATAAATAATTAAATATATAAGTTCCATTCATGGGTGAAAAAATTAATATTGTTAATTATTAATTTTGTTTCCTTATCTTTACTTTGTACCTTATTTTGAACCACATATCCGGTGATAATGGGACTGACAATTCCTGGAAGCGTGGCAATAGTATTTCCAATTCCCATCATAACACTTGCATGCTGGGGGGCAATATCTAAATGATTGACACTGAAAAAAATTTTTAATTGAGACTTTTCTCATCTAGAATTCAACAAATTCAGTATAGTAATTAATAAGCGTCCTCTTTTTTGAAATATTTTTTTGTCTATTCTTAATAAATAATTAATAATAAATAAATAAATAAATGAAAATTTCAAATACCATAATAAAATTTACAAAAATTCTTGTATCTATGATAATTAGTTATTATTATTAAATTAATTAAAAAATATATTATTATTTATAATATTTATACATCATTACTGATAATACTATTAAACAAAGTAAAATATATATAAATAAATTTCAACAATTTATTTTATTTAATACGCCAAGATTATTGCTCTTGGCTTCAATAAATTATCCACAATTAAAATAAAATAAGAATTATATATTCATGTGAGAAAGCAATGTGATAATTACCTAAAACCAGACCAGGCGAAGCCCCCAAGACCCACTGCTACGGTGATAGATGCAACTGCACCGAAGGGGGTCAGTACGAAGGCGGCGCAGGTCATGAAGATCGTCTGGCTCAGGAAGGCCCCGCAATTGAAGATCTTCCTGACCTGCGTCGTCGTCAGGATCTTCTTGGTTCTCAGGTGATCGGCCAGGTGCCCGGAGAATTGCAGTACCAGGGCCATCACCAAATAGGGCACGGCCGATAAGAACCCGGTTTTTTCCAGTTTGAAATTCAGCACGTCTGGAAGCAATTGCAGCTGCTGTGATTTTGCGTTTCTTTCATCTCGAGAGTGAATGCAACCGGTGCAATGGAGATAAATGGCAAATAATGGATTTTCAAATGAATTAAGGGTTAATAAAAATAAAATTACCGCTCATGAAAGTGGGCAACTGCGTGAGCATCGTGTAGAATCCCCAGTTCTCGCTGAAATGGGCGGCCACTATGGCCCACACGGGCCCGGAGGTCAACATGGCCTTCCAAGGGTGCACTATTTTCTTGCAAAAGCGAGACCCGGTGATGGTTAGCGTCGAAACTTTGCGTATATATTCGCAATTGGCCCTCGGGCCAAATCAATTACCTTTCGCTCGATGTTCCCCAGCGAGTGCTTGATGTAGGTGAGCTCGGAGTCGGTGATGTAAGGGTCGTCCTCGGGCTTGTCCTGGACGATCACCCACCAGGAGACGAACCAGATGAGACCGAGGCCCCCGAAGACGTAGAAGATCGAGGCCCAGCCCAGATTCTCGGCCATGATCCCGGACACGGGCATGGCGAAGACCGTGCCCACGAAGCTACCGGAGAAGGCCAGGGTGGCCAGTTTCGAGCGTTCCAGTGGCGGGGCCCAGTTGGCCCAGATCGCGTGGATGCAGGGATAGGTCACTCCCTGGAACGAGAAGGAATACTGGAATTTTTTGGGAATTTTGAGGAATTTCGGGAATCGGGCATTTTCGGAAGCTTTGGAATTTTTGGGAAATTTGGGGATTAAGGAAGATTTGAAATTTTTGGGAGCTTTCAGAGTTTGGGGAATTTAGGAAATTTGGGAGCTCTGGGAATTTTAGGAAATTGAAAATTTTTGGGACTTTTAGGGATTTTGTAGTAATTTGGGGATTTGGGGACTTTTGGGAGTTTTGTGAAGTTTGGGGGATAGAGGATTTTCCGAAGCTGGGGGATTTTTGGAGAATTTTGGATTTTTGAAAAATTTAGGGATTTCGGAAAATTTTAGATTTTTGGGAGCTTTCGCAGTTTGGGGAACTTGGAGAGATTTGTTGGATCCCAAATTTGTACCTCGCAAACCCCTTCGATAATGCGCAAAGCTAGAAGCACATAAACGCTGCATCTCGTTAAAGGTGGAGTTATCAAAGTGAAGAATGCAGTCGCTGCAATGCCAAGGCCGAAGACTCTTTTGCCACCGACTCTAGCCGCCAACCATCCACCGAACAATTGAGTGCTGATGTATCCGTAGAAAAAGGAGCTCAGGACCAGCCCTTGGGTTTTGGAATCCCAGTCGAATTCTGGCGCCTTAAATTTGGAATTTAATTATTATTAATTGGGTATCACCGAAATGCCAATTTGGAATTTTCTGTTCCAGAATTTTTGGAATTTTCGCGACTTTCTTAAGGTTAAAACAACAATAATAATTATTATTATTATAACAATAATTGTAATTTGACATGGGAACAGATACTAGGAAAATTTAAATGGGGGTTTTTCTTTTACGAAATATTGTATTTTTTATTATGAAGTTTTTTCTTTAAATTTAGGAATTTTCGTAGCTTTCTTAAAATTTGAATTTGAGATTCTCAAAATAAGAGTGTTTTGAGAAAATTATTATAATAAATGATACTTGTAATTACAGTGTAATAATTATTATAATAACGATGGTTAACTTTATTGTTATTACAAATTTGTATTATTATAGTTTTCCGTTATATTCGGAATCGAGCATAAATATATAAAAATCTAATGAACAATGGGACCATAAATGTATTCCTATGTTGAAAATTTATAAAAACAAATGTTTATTTAGGAAACTGGAGTTTTCAAATATATCTCTAAAAATTCAATTGATTTGGAAATAGGAATATTTAGAGAAAATGGGGTACCAAAATTCCTGATTTTTTAAGTTTTTTTTCTTTAATTAGGAATTTGTATTTAAAAAAATATTGATAAATGTACGAATAAACAAAAAATGTTTACTTAATTATAAAATTTTTCTAGTTATTTACTAAATCAATCTGAATGTATTTTAGACATTTCAATTACGTTATTAAAATTTCCAGACAAATGTTAGAGACTAACGCTTGCGTCAGAAAAATAGTTTTCAAATAAATAGCTAGACATAAAGAATAAGGAATATTTTTATTACCTGCACGTGACGTTCGAGGTCACAAATAGAATAAGTTTGAACGCAGAAAAGATAAGAATGAAACCAAAAAAGAGAGGCAGAAGAAACAGAATGAATACTCGACTCACATAGTAAATTTTACCATTTTCATCGACTTTCGTTGAATTGGCAGTCATGGCAACAATAGCAACGCTCAAATTCACACGTAAAATGTAGGAAGTAAAAAAACCCAGAAAAGCCAAAAATCCGACAACGTATCGCCTCTTTTTCCAAAATTTCCAAGAAGGCATTTCCTGATTTTCACACTTGACCCTGAAATCATTTTGTTCATTAATTTATCAACTTTCGTCATTTTATTGATCATCAGAATTGATTATTAATTGCTACCTTATTGATTAATAATTAAATTTATTAATTCACATATTAATTAGTCGATGAATTTAATAATTAATAATTAATTAATGCCCATGGGATTCCAGAGCATGTTCAATAAACCATAAATTATTATTAATAAGATAAGAAAATTCATAAACTATATAATTTTGCAATTATTAATAATTATAACAAAAAGAACTTACGTTCCATATTCGGTATCTTTCACAGAATCCAAAGAAACTTTCTTCCTCTCCATATTTTACGTTTTTTCTGGAACCAGACAAAAAACGGGATTTAGAAATTCCATCGATACCGTCGACTTTCGCAATCTTTGATTTTCACTCAAATGTATAGACGTGGAAGTTTAATGGTAGGCGAAAAGAGAAAAAACGACACCGTGTTAAATAAACTTTTATGTATGGTTACGTAAAATACCGCGAATCGCATTAAACCGGGAGATGAAATATTTTTTTTTTCTCATAAAAATTTCTTATGCTTTATTATCTTACGGAGAAATCGAATTTTATCTTTTTTTCCTTAAGCCTCCGATTGCTGCAAATTATTACATTAACGATAATTTGCTCTTATCTTTCTCAGCTGCTATCGACTTTCCTCCGAATTTATTGAATCAAATGTCAATGGATCCTCGATACCACCGGAAATTCATTGTTTGATTTCAAGTGAAAATTTTGCAACTAAATTGATAGAAACGGAAATCCGTTTTTATAATTGTATTTCAAAAATATATTTTGTCTTATTATTCTTTGAATTTATTATAAATTTTTCTTGAATTTTCTTGATAGAATTTCAATTTTTTTTATTCTCTACAAAAATACGTTTGTAAATAATTGGATTTTGAACAGAAATTTTATTGTTATATCGTTTCCTCAATTTAATATGAATTTTTTAAATAATTTTATCGATGGAATTTCAGTGACTTTTTTATTATCAATAAAAAATTGCTTTTATAAATATATTTTTTTCAGGTTTACATATTTCAAGCAGAGAAATTATTATTTTTTTTAATATACCACATAGTTATTATATTTTACAGTTATACACACATGTATCAAATTACATATATAATTACGTATATATGTTTCAGGTTGTATCAAATTTCGGTGACAATACAAATTCCTAAACATTTCGGGAAATTTCATGGTCATTTTCCGGCTCTACGACCAGCAACTTTTGCACATTGTTTAAGTTAACAGGAAGTTCGTAGTTTTCTGATGATATAACGATGTACCTAGGGGACATACGTATAGATATCTCTACAAATAATGTCACGGTACGTAGGAATTGTTATTTTAATGACTTTCTGTTACTGCAAAAAATACTGAGAATTCGAAAATTTTTGTAAATATTCTGGAATAACATTTGATTTGATCTTACATTCCAAAGAAGGAAATTTAATTATATTTTCAACCGTTCAAAATATGATTCATATAAAATTGATTCTAATTAATTCGATTATTGATTTTAAATAATTGATTCTAAATAATTAGCCCCAGGAAAGATAATTCCAGTTTTTTTGGAAAATACAAATTTTCAAGAAAATTTAGAAATTTCACGAAAAAGCAAAAATTTACAAATTTCTTCAATTTTTGCATTTCCCCGAGATTGAAATTATTAATAAATTATTAAATATTGTGGTTTTTCGAATTCTCGGAACTTGGAATAAATTTTCGTATTTTTCGTAGTTTGGAATTTTTTCATAATCGGAATTCTTTCAAATTTCGATGTTCTTAACAAATTTCAAAATTTTTGAGTATTTTAAATTTCTATTTTTCTTTTGGATCCTTCCAATTCTGAGGATTTTATGAATATTTAATTTTTCCAGACGTGGAATTTGTCCAACTTTGAAATTTTTAACGAATTTTTAATTTCACAATATGTTCCTTTATTAGATTTAAATAATTAACGAATTAATTTAGAACTTGGTTTCGTTCAATACATTGATTATAAAAATATCGTTATATCTATAACGACATTATGAAAACTGGATACATATATAATATACAATAAAATTAATAAATATTATATATATAATAGAATTCCAACTTTTCTTTAAAATCTCATCAAAACAAACAAATTATTTAAAATTCATTAGGAAAATGTAATTTTCAATCAAATTTCGAAATTTCATTTTAAATAATCACGGACTCGCTAAACTATGTAACAACAACACTCCTTACTAGAATCAATCGATGATTTAATTGATTAATTATCGAATCGAAAGATTTGTTAAAATAATTATACTAATAATAATAATAATAATAATAACAACACTAAGAGGCCGATATGCAATAAAATAAAATCTGCGATCACCCGGAGTGGTTTTGAGAAACTATACCGCGTTATACGAGCTGCGAAGTGGAGGACCTACTAACAATAAGTATGTGAACCTCCTTTGGTTTGCTTTGCTTTGAAAGTAGGTAACGGGCAAGTCGAGCTGAGCTGTCCATTCCCCTGCTTTGCAATTCCCCACTAAAAGTAATTGACATTAAGGTCCCGATACCTGCTGCCACACAAAATCATACGGAAAATGAAAGTATGGATATTCAAGCCCCCGAGACTTTCTAAGTTACCTTGATCACAGTGACTTATAGTCGATGGAAGTCGAGGTGATCACGAGGAAATCATTTCACGCTCCTTTTTCCATTATTTATTACGACCGTCGTTAAGGTCAAGAAACTGGAAAAATCGCATTTTTCTTTCCTCCAGTTACGAGTATTACCACTTACAGTATTTTTAAATCTTTTTTTTGGATTTGCTTTTGTTCCACCTTACGTCTTTTTACAATTATTTGTAATAATTATTTGCCATGGTGATATTTTTTGTTAAATAACAATTACGTATATTAAGTTACGTAAATTTGTGTTTTCGATAAATTGTAGCATTACAAATTTGGTATTAAAGTATTAGTATTAGTATTAGTATTAGTATTAGTATTAATATTAGTATTAGTATTAGTATTAATATTAGTATTAGTATTAATATTAGTATTAGTATTAGTATTAGAATTAGTATTAGTATTAGTATTAGTATTAAAAATTATCAGTTGGTCTCGGTTTGTGAATATATGTATAATTTCAATTCAGAATTATTGTAGAACTAACTAAAAATTGGAATTATAATTTCCGTTTTTGTTAAAATTTGTATTCTTTTGGTTACGAGATTTTTGAATTCATGAAATTTTTTCTAAATTTTTAAACATTGGAATTCTTCTAAACTATTATTTTTCTAATCTCGACGTTTTCCCAACTTTTGAATTTTTGATAAATTATAAAAACATCCAATTTTGAAATTTTTTATAAAGGTTCAGTCATTACAATTTTTCTAATTGCTGGAACTAACTTTAAACAAATTTTTAAGCTTTAGAATGGTTCGAAATTTGGAATATGACAAATTCTGACATTTTTTCAACTCATGAATTTTTCCATTTGTACAATTTGTTTCATTCTTTTGATTGTTTTTGTTTAGACTACGCGTTTGTCACATTATATACTTACCTATTATAATTCTTTGCTCGTTATTAATATTTTTTACTGCCAGTAAAGGGAAGGTAATGAGGAGGCGATAAAACAATTGAAATAATAATTACGTGCATTATCTTATGTAAACTCTGTTTTTATTATTAAATAGATATACTTTACTTTTTCTGGAAAAATAAATCATTTTTGCACTTGGTTTCCGTGGTTATACAATTTTTACATATATACGTACATATTTAAATAAATTTATTTTAATTTTATATTTAATTACATATTTTTGCTATTTTTTTAAATATAAATAATTTCTACTATATTTTTGTTTAATTCATTTTATATTGGCGTTTTTTTTACCCACAATGTATCATAAATCTTAAAATATCATATTTTTATTTATATTAAAAAATAAAAATATGTCCATATATTTTCATTTTTTAATATAATTGAAAATATGATGTTTTAGGATTTGCAACATATTGTCATTCTAGAAAAATATATTTTTTTCTTCCGTATCTAGGCCTTGTTTCAATTAAATCTCTTCTCCTAGATAATTTAGAGAAAAATAGAAAATTGGGTTTCGTATGCATTTTACATATTTATAAATAGCTACTATCTATTACAGTACCTTGAATTAATTCGTGTCATTTTATCCATTGTTTATCGCATATTATTATCTCTAATCGGTTATCAAGATGATTGAAGTAATAAAAAGTATTAAAATAACGGTACCTCACACGACAGTTATCTCTCGTGTATGAATTAGTATAATTCCGTTGGATTTTTCATGTAGCAAAAACCTTGCGGAAATATTTTTCCGCTAAACACCGCTAATTTAATCCCGACATTTTACCTGCAAATTCCAAATTTCTCGAATTATTTGATTTCTTTTACTCAATTTTCACATTTTTGAAAATTGCCAATATTTGCATTTTTCTCATTTCGGAATTTTCCCATATTTTCGAATTTCCTAACGTTTGGAATTTTTATGCTTTCAAAATTTGAAAATTATTGCAACTTTTCACGCTAGAATTTGTGGAATTCAAAATTCTTCCACATTTGATATTTTTTTCTAACTTTGGAATGTCAGAGAAATTTGTAATCATTGGAATTTTTCCTAGTCAACAATTTCTCTGACTTTGATATTTTCGAAGTTTGCAATTTTTTCAAATTGGACTAAGTATTCCAATCTTCGGAATTATTGCAGCCTTTTTGGTACTTCACATCTTTTTGATTTTTATTATTTTTTGCACTTAATCAAACTTTAGAAGTTTTCCAATTTCGAAATTTCATGATTTTGATTTTTTTCATTGGAAAAATTGCTCCAAAAAGGAACATTTGAGGCAATACACGATTTGAACAAATCAAAAATGCAAATTCTTGCCGCCATTATTTATTTCTGACGGTTAATAAAGCCAATAAACGATTTGGCGGACGAATATAAATTATTTTACCAGCTAAAGGTAAATACATATATATATTTCTGATCCACATGCGGAACACTGCCTTACCTGCTTGAAGCTTTACCTACCGAGTACTGACACTCAGGAAACACACTTACACACCAAGCAAGTAGATACAGAGTTTTGGTGACTGCCTACAGATGCCACCTCATAAAAATCCGTAGGGTCTGGGTGTTTAGGTCGCAGAGTACGATCTCACTTACTCGAAGACAGTTCGATTCTGCATTCGTAGCTTCCAGTTTTTACTGAAATTTCTTCTGCATAATACATACCAGCTTCGTTCAATACCTATTTCAACCATTTCTATAATACGACAATGTATAAATCAAAATTTATATAAGACCTTCCGCGATATTGACGGAAACATTTGGTATAACAAAAACAATGGCAGTCATTTACGAAGACAGCGACTACGATTAATTTGCTTTTTACTTTATTCTTATTTATTTTACTCTTATTGATTAATGTATTTTTATTAAACATTTTTTATATCATACAATGAATGTCCTTCGTTTTTATGCATATTGCCAATTTGGTTTCTTTTTAATTATTTACGATTAAGTCACCATCCATCGAGCGACACACAGTGTGTGATTGTTGACAATGTCTAGACATCGTTTAAAAAATAATAAACAAAATACTTTTAAGGAAAATCGTTGAAACTGGTTGTCACCCCGTCTTATCCATAGCTGAACGACACGCGTAGAGTGTCTGACATTATCTTATTCCCCTTGAGTCGTAACGCATGGGATTTTTGTATGTTTTTAATTATTTAACCATGTTCCAGGCATCCGACAGCTTTGAAACTTTTGCATGTGTTAGTTGAATAACCGATCATCATTCCTGATTTTTGAGGTAGGTGTCGCTCACAGGGTTGTTTGCAATTACCACCCGCAAAAAATAAATTATTTATTTTCTAGCCTTAATAATTGATTAACAATAAATGAAGAAATATATGAAATGCAGTTTATAAGTACGAATATTTTCGTTTTTTAAGAATTCAAATGTCTGCAATAGTAACCGAGAAAAAAAATAGTAAAATTAAGGGTGTTTACCCTCATATTACCCTTAAACGGGTGGGGGGGGGTAGCGGCTTGCAACTTTGGGGGATGATGTTTCAGGTCAAAAGCATTGCACGGTATACGATAGCAATGAAAATTGGGGTGGGGGCCGATTGACCATTCTTATCCTGCTATACCCTTTATTGATATAAAGATTCAGAACCTACACTGGATAGCAGATCCTAATTGATACATTCCTGGAATCGACCATGGAAGGGATTTTGGATACTGATGCCGATGCCGATTTCGAGTTCGCGCTCTCGTTCCCGAAGGAGGCAGAGCTCCTCTTCTGAAGCCCGGGAAAATACTGGAGTTACCGTTGCTGCTCTCTCCCAACTCTTTCTTTCTCTTTCTCTCTCTCTCTGTCTCTCTCATTTTGGTTAGTTCACGGTTTTGGTGAGTCGTTGAGTTCTTTGGTTTTGTTATGATTTAGTTATGTTTTTGAAGTTCAGATTAGAGTCCACAGAACTGTGATCCCGTTACCGTTTTGCTACCGTTAAGATGCGTTTATGTTAAGCTGAAGCTTTCTTATAGTTGACATAACGAAACTCAGATATGGGCGTTGCAGTTGACTTAAGTTCTGTCGAAACGTTAAATTCAAAATCGAGTTAAGTTAAAATTTTACCGAAATTAGTCTCTTAAAGTTTTGTTGGTCTTGCTAGCGTAACCCGTTATTTAAAATCGTTATCTTTAAATTTTTGTATGCTATCTCAGAATTTGGTTGGATGTTGTAATTTGCTGCCTTGAGACCATGTTTATGATACATTGTGATTCTAAAAAAATAATGTCGATATAAAATGAATTTTCAAATAAAATTATAGTAGAAATTATTTATATTTTAAAAAATACTAAATATATGTAATCAAATAAAAAATTCGAATAAATTTATATAAAAATATACGTATATGTATTATATACAAATGAATAAGTATTATTTATAAAAATGTACGTATTGCTTCAAATATAAAAATTATATAACCAGGGAAACTAAAAGAAAAAGATGTGAAAAGATGGTTTATTTTTGCAGAGAAAGAAAAGTAAATCTATTTAATAATAAAAACAGAACTTCCATAAGCAAATGTATATAATTATTATTTCATTTTTTTTAAATTCAAAGCATATTGACAAGGTTTTTACCAAAATTAGAGGCAGTACGTGGACGCGCTACACGTCTAGTAACAAGCAACTTATTTCGAATAAATCAATAAAAAGATATTTAAAGGAATAAAAAATTGATCGTTATAGTATTATATTTGTCGTTGTATTTATGTATTATAGAAAATAAAAGAAATATGAAATGTGTAACATTTTTTATGACCATATCTTAATATGGCCTTTTTTATGGAGAACGATAAAACAAATTATTTAAAACGTGATTCGTATGTAAAAAAATGCTAATTAAAAAGCCATGTTTTAACAGATAAATGCATATTGCATTTGTAAGTTGCAGTACACGAGGAAATATATCCCGATAAGCTTCTCAGATTTTTTCCCTATCAATGCTTATTAAGTATTTTATATATAAATTTATACTTGTATATATGACTTTAGATAATCAATACTTATATTTTGTATCTCAAACATTTATCTATTATATACTTGGATGTTTTATAATATTAAATCCAATTTTGGTGAATGTGTACTTAAGTATTAACTCGTAGAACACTTAATTTGATACCTAAAATTAACATTGATTTGTAATTAAATAGTTAATTAAATGTCATATGCAATCGATGAATTATGATAATAAATGTTTTTTAAATTATTTTCCAAAACTCTTTATTCTATAACATTCGAAATTAAAATAATAAAATACATTGTACTAGAATATTCCTTACTTTAATAAAATTTCGCAGCTAATTAAAATATTTATTACATTAATTTCTTTACAACGGACATTTTTCATTTCTCAAAAAATAAATAAATAAATAAATACAAAAATAAAATCCTCGTGGAACACGAGGACTCGAATAAATCAGAAGCCCAGCAAAATTCTAAAAATCAAATTCTCGAAATACCGCAATTTTTGCGAAACTTTGGAAAATTTTATCCAATGAGAATGCATTAGATGCATTCTGTGAACGCATTAGTTACATGATATTTGCATCCATACTTGGATACCAAAAAAAAGGGATTATCCAGCAGACAGACGCTGATATCCGTAGAACCGGTACTGGTTGGATCGAGCTGGAAAGTTCATGCCATAAGTCGCATGAAACAATGCGTTATCTGTTCGCGTGCCAGTCGTGTGAACTTTGAAGTCTTACTTAGTTGTATCAGCAATAATTAATCAACTTTTAAAGTAAAATGTTGATTTCTTTTCCGGAGCTTATCGGACTCTTACTCATGTAAACGCAGACACTGCGATAGTTACATATGTATGTGCCGGTAATGTGAAAGTGATTGAAGTCAAAAATGTGAAAAAGTCGATTTGTTCCATATTTTGCGTCGAATGTATTCATTCTCTTACATTGTAAAGTTTTTTGAGGAAAATCACATAAGATTTGTATTGAAATTCATCATTTATCATTTTCTAGTCACTCAATTGGTTTTGAAAAATGCTTATATAATTTATAAAAAAGAATAGTTATAGAATTTTCATTTTTCTATAAATAAAAAACTGAAATTATCTTCTGATTACTATTAAAGAATGACAATGTCTTATTCAAATCCATACTCAAAACTAATTCGATCGAATAAAGTTAATACTAATAAATTTGGATTTGTACAATAAATCGATCTTCTTCCAAAGAAATCCCCAAAGTCATCAAATCTTCTGTGGAATTTCCTTAAAAATTTATCCAAACTTAATTAAAATTCCAATATAAATTCTGTTTCGAAGGGCTTCAATGAAGAAGCTGACCCAAGTCTGCCAATCATTTTGCCCAGATCTTCCCGAAACTTCCTCGCTCGCCCGGAGTCGAGTTTTTGCCAGCCTGAAGCCGTTAAACCCGAGAAGTCATCGTTGTAACCGTTAGCAGATAAGGCTTTACTGGTTTCCTATCGCTTTCTAAACACTTTTCCAAGTACGGCGAAATACATTACGCTTATCACCGCGTTCTCGTCTACGATAACGGTTGTATGCAAATATATGCACTTAAAACCTATTCAAAAGGCGTACGACTTACGCGTGCCACGTGGAAAATTGCATACTTCGTTCCGCTTATTGGATCGGCGCAATGAAGGTTAACAACAAATTTCCCAAGCGTTTCAATGGAAAGCGCTTATTTTTTCTCTTCAGTTGCTTTGCTGGAGACGTTTTGTTTTCTAGCCAATTCGTGGAAAATGAGTGACCTGAGTGTTTAGAAAAACACGTTGCAGTAAGTGCCGCAACATCATCGCGTCATTTGTTTACTTACTTCCCAGCGGCTGGCGTTTCCCAATATTTTGAGAACCGGCTTTTCCAGTGACAAATGAGAATCGTGTCCAGAGAGGACAGATGGCATCCGATTCGCACACTCCAGACACTCGCACATGGCCGATTGCAGATTTCCTGTTACTGCAAATTTCTACGAGCGCAAAAAGGAATTGCGTCGGACTTAAATCGTTCCACTAGATGGATCGTCCCCACACGCCTCCGCACGATATCTGCACAAATAAAGCATCCGCACGCGACAAGGGGTCGTCAGGTCAGGCGGATCAGGAGATTCGCGAATTTTTAACCAAGGACAAACCAGTCCTCGTATCAGCCTTATTAGACGGCTCGTTCGGTTCGAGGGGAGAGACGCGAGCGCATCGCGATACACGTACACACATGGGCTGACTGTGACTGATAAGAGCGCAAGTATATAATAAACCGATGCAGCCCCGAAATGGTCACAAGCTTGCCAGCGACTCCTAACCACCCTTGCAGAAGTGCACTGCTACAGTTGAAGTTGGAACCCCAGCACCTTGAGAATAGTGACGAGGACAATCGCACAAAGTGGTGGAATAAGGTCTCAGCAAAGGTCACTGACTTGCCCCGCAGGTAAGGGGATTTCGTTATGGTCTACAGCAGTAGCCTCAATCTTGGCTTTATTTGGGAACAATTGCTGTTCCAGAACAGAGAATACTATTCCAGAGCTAATTCCATCGCCTCTCTTCTTTAGAATTCATCCGACGTCAGCCATCACCATTACCACCGTTACTAATACTATCAGCAATATGAGCAAATTGGGGTCCCTAGCCGATGGCTCGCTATCGATCATGGGCCGGAGTCCGAAACCGCTCAATGCCAGCTACCTCTTCCGGGATTATCCGACACCCGAGTCGAAACTGTCTATTATGAGCCGGAACAGGTTGAGCTTGATGGGCAACCAACGAAAGCTTGATCAGGAAACGGTCGTTCCCTTTCGACATGGGGTTCAACCCAATCTCATCGCCAGTCGTGATGACGCCAAGTACGTCCTGGTGACAATCATTGCTGATACGTAGAATAGATCCCGTTCCGTTTTTTTTAACCAGCGCTTGTTTTTGTAGGGAAAGGTACGAACTGGGAGCGTATGGCTACGGAAAAAACAACGTCAAGCTGTTGTACGTCAGACGGGAGGACGCATTGCATCACGAAATCCGGGAATACGAGGTAGACACGCACCTTCGACTTGGGTCCCAGAAGGATTACCTCGAGGGTGACAACCGGGACATCATAGCCACTGACAGCCAGAAGAACACCGTTTATCTTCTAGCCAAGAAACATGGTGTGAAGTCGCCCGAGGAGTTCGCCATTCTGCTCTGCGCCCACTTTCTCTATACTTACAAGCACGTGGAAGAGGTGAACGTGAATGTCGAGGAATACCCCTGGAGTAGGCATGAGGTGGACGGAGTGCCGCACAATCACGCCTTCGTCTTCACCCCGACTGCCACCAGATATTGCCAGGTCACGCAGTTGAGGAATGGTAAGGAATGGTTCTTTTTCTTCATCGCCCTTCGTCATTTTATTTTGAAAATCTCCGACCACTCATTGCCTCTCTACTAACTTTCGCAGAATCGCCGAGGATCCGCGGGGGATTGAAGAACCTTAGGGTCTTGAAGACCACGCAAAGCTCCTTCAAGGATTTCGTGCAGGACGAGTACCGGACACTTCCGGACGCCAACGACCGGATCTTCAGTACCGTCGTCACGGCCTCCTGGGACTTTTCGACGGCGTCGGGTGTCGATTTTGACAGTGTCTGGCGCACCGTGAAGAATTGCATCATGGAGAACTTCGCTGGACCGCCCGAGAAAGGACTGTTTTCACCCAGTGTTCAGAACACTCTGTACCTGTCCGAGAAGTGCATTCTCGATAAGATCCCACAGGTGAAGATCCCACATTGCCCTAAGCTGTTTTACATTCGGATTGATTTAGTTTCTCGAAAGTTATCGCTAAACTGTCCGTGCAATTTCAGATTTGCAGCATCGAGATGCGAATGCCGAACAAACACTACTTCGAAATTGACCTTAGCAAATTCTCGAAACTCACACCTGGTGACAACAAGGAGGTTTATTTACCAACGGACAAGCCGTCTGGCATAATTTATGCGCAACTCAACAGGAAGGACGTTTCCTCGAGATTGTAGCGCTTGAATCACTCTTACTGACTTGTACATATGTAAATAAATTATTCGTTCTGTACCAAAAGCAGATCCAATTTCATCCCAACGCTTATCAGTCCCGATTTCGATATCGGACTGTCTCTCTTATTTTCTCTCCCCTTGCTTCCGCCTAATAGCTAATGACAACTTCGTGTAATTTCTCTGCTCTCGCAACTCCTTTACATTCGACGTAAGGTCAGCCGCTGCAAAGCGCACCTCTCGAACGAGACCCATGCGTGTCATCAGTCCCCGTGTAACAAATCTGTCCTAAATTCACTTTCCCTTCCTTTCGCGCGATTTCTATACACATCCTCCCGCCGGGACACGCCTTAGTGTTCTTCCCCGTCACTCGACAAACAAAAGCCAGGCTGATCCCTTCGTGTTTGAGATCGACAAACAGCGGGATGTCATAAGAAGGCCCACCGGTTCGCGGATGCTTCAGTCTTGTTCTGTTCTTTAACGCTTAATTTGAAAATTCTCGTCTCTTGAACCATGAACACATGGCTTGCACTTTTGACGACTCTTTTACTCGTCAATGCCATTTTCGCAGACGAGGAGCGCTGCAACGCGGTGTTCTCAGGATATCAGTACACAATAACGAGTCCGCGTTATCCAGATCACTACCCGCCAAACGTAACATGCGTGTACATGCTGCAAGGCAGCCGACTGGCACCGTGCTCGCAAGACTTCCATCTGCAATTCCTCAGGTTCCAGCTGGAAGATAGTGGCAGTTGCGAGGGAACCTACCTTCGCGTGGGCAACCGGAGCATCTTCTGCGGGAACGTCACCGGACTGCAGGAGCAGTTCGCCACTGAGAACAATAGTCTAAGAGTGGAGTTTCGCAGTAACGGTGACAAGAGTGGCAGGGGGTTTAAGATCCTGGTGACGACGTTACCCTGTATCAACACTCAGACGAATATGTAAGTGTTAAGTGGCGCTACCGATGGATTTATTTCAATTTGGGGAGGTGTTAGGTGGCTAAAGGTCGATTGAAATTCTTCTCGCATTGTCCCTGTTCAGGAAAATAAGGATGAGGACATTTTTGGGGACTTAATGGGGTGCTCGTCGAGTACTGGAGGTCCAGTGAAGTTTTTGGCATATGGATCTCCTAGCTGAGAGGCCCCAAATTTGGCCGTGTAGTCAGTAGGTCCCTAATTGAGTCGAACCCATTGGTGGTTTAAGCAGATTTTGCAAAGTCTCGATGCCTCAGATCCCACAGAAATGCTTATTGCGAATTCCCGAAGAAGCCTCTGAGTATTCTTTATTATGTAACAGCGTTGTTTTCACTCGCAGGACGATGACCCCGTTCGAGTCGATCATACCCCCCGCGACAACCGGTGACAATGTTTCTAAGAAAGATAAATTGGCGGAAGACAGAAAGCTTAAGGACTCCGGGAAATTGATATCGTCGTTGGAGCCTCGCTTTCATCGAGGCTCAGCCCTTGACAGAGCGGACGCTGGATTTGATCTGCACTCAGCTGTAGAGGATCCATTCGTTTCAAGAGCGCTAAGCGTACAATCAATCAAACAGGATGTAGCTTCATTACCCACCGTAAAAACGGATGGAGATAAGCACCCGCTAAGCCACCGACAACAACCGTCGCCCAGAATTTCAACGTACTTCTACGTCCCACCCTCGAATTTCTACGAAACCGAAAACTACAAGGGATTAGTGGGATCTTCGACACCAAAGCAGCCTGTGTTTACTGACGGTATCGACAAAAGCGTGGAGACGTTCGTCACATCAGCGAATGACTACAGCCTCCATTTGCCTCAACTGGAGACTCTTCCGGTTAAAGGCCCAGGGAACTTCCGAGATACGTCGATCCAAACGAAGAGTTCGTTCAGTTACGGGGTCCCGGTTCACGGTGGTCAGCAATTCGTGCCTCAAGGTGGCTTCAATTGCGAGCAACTCCCTGGTATCGATATCGGTTCCAATCCAGGATTTCTACCGGCACCCTCGCAACCCAACGATTTTGGCTTGAGTGGCACCAATTACTTCCCGACTGGAACAGGTGGAGTAAATTACGTCCCGGGTGTCAGTAGTCCTTCAGGATCCTTTGGTCCAGGGATAAGCAATATCCCGGGTGTCAGCAATCCTACAGGATCCTTTGGTCCAGGGATAAGCAACATCCCGGGTGCTAGCAATCTTCCAGGATCCTTCGGTCCAGGGATAACCAGCATCCCCGACGTGAACTATCCGGGAGTAAACAACAACCAGCCAGGAGTGATTTACCCAGGGATCAATACTAACGTTGGAGTACCTTATCCGGGACTAAATGGTTACCCTGGTGCCAATTACCCGGGAGTTGGTTTCCCAGGAGTCGGCAACGCTCCCGGTGGATGTTTTCCGGGGGTAAACCTTAATCCAGGGGTAACTTATCCAACGGGGAACAATATCCCCAGTTGGAACTACCCTGGGGTGGACATACCCGACGGTGGGAATTACTACCCCGGTGGAAACACCTACCCTGGTGGAAACACCTACCCTCCGAGCATCTTATACCCGGGCAACAACTACCCGGTGGTCAACAACGCCCAGCAGTGTTGTAGCAATTCCTACACCTCCCAACGTTTTCTGCTCTCCAGCCCTGGTTTCCCGGCGCTGCTTTACTCCGCTAGACCTTACGAATGCTCCTACACCCTGCAGAGAAGCTCGCAGGACATCTGCAGAATGCGACTGTACTTCAAGTTCTTCAACTTCGGGTCAGACGATCCCTTTTGTTCCAATGGATACATCGAAATCGACGGCAGGCGATACTGCGGCTGCAAAACGGGTCAGTCTGTGATTATCCCCTTCTCGGGTTACTCTGCGAAAACCATCAACGTGAGGTACTCGGGCTATCCTCGCACCAAATTCAACGGCTTCCAGGTAGAGGTCCTCCAGGAGCTCTGTTCTGGAAGCACCTGGAACCGGAATAAGAAGTCAATCGCTAACAACGAAACGGTAGCTCTCGAACTTCGGGTCACTGGGGGTCAACAGTCCAGAGCAAAGCGTGAGTTCTCGTCGGGGTACTCCTACCCTAAACCTGGAGTCGACACCCCTCCAGGTTGGGATTCAGGAAGGCGAGAGAACTTCCTGCTCGACAGCTGCCAGAGCCGAGCCTTCTTGGACTGGATCGTAGCGGCCAAGGAAGCTTATCTGCGGGGAGGCCGATGCTCGGGGTCCAGCGAAGGCGGTTTTCGGCCGATTTTCCCTGGAACTGGGAACGGTAACTGGAATGTGGACTCCGTCGGCACCGGCAGCTGGAGCAACTTGAACTCCCAGTGCGAGGAGGCGAATGTCGTCCAGGGCGCGGTGTCCTCGCCTCTGTATCCCAACAATTACGCCAACAACCTCCGAAAGTGCTTCAGGTGAGCATCCAGAGGGAGCTAAAACAGTTGGTTACCCGATAACTGACCTCGTGCGCTCTTCCAGGTTTCACAGGGCGCCGGGCTATTGTCGCCTGGTGCTGGAGTTCTTGGACTTTGACCTTGAGACCAGTTCTGGCTGTTACAAGGACTACGTGACCTTCAGTGGTCAAAACCGACGCTATTGCGGCAGGTCCTTAGCCGGTACCCGAGGTAATTTTATTTTAGGACGTTCTTACCCTTCCGGGGTTAGTCCAGACCCCAATCAATTTCACAAAAATCGACATTTCTTGGATGTTCAAGGGAGATTTTCAAGACGTTATTAGCCAATTGGGGTCATTCTACACCCTATGCAAATAATCATTAAAATAAATTTCGGTCTGGGGTGACCCCAGCCTTGATTAAGTCAGCAAATTTAGAATTTTCTGGAAAAGATACATTTTTTTGAACGTTAGAACCGTTTCCAAGGCGATTTTAGCCTACTGGGGTCTCTTTAAACCCCAACTTGTTCCAAATTCGCAAGAAATGGAGGTTGCTCGAAAATCTCCAGTAACTATTGCAATTGTTGGAATCCAATTTTCCAACTCCAAATTCCAGAAGTTACTTTCTGGTAAATAGATTGCAAAAATCTATCAGGCCAGTGGAACCTAAGAGTTTCTTTTGCACATTTTTCCAGCCGTCTTCGACTTGTCTCGCCAGAGTCTGCTGGATCTGTACTTCCAGACAGACCCCTACGGAACTGGGCGAGGCTTCGTGCTGGGATTCTCCCAGCTCCCGTGCCAAGGAGCGCAGATTTTGCGAAAAGTGTCCTGAGATGGAAGAATTCGAAGTATCGCGGAAGTATAGCAGTAATACGTCCATCCTGAAAGGACCATTGCGGTCCATTAATCAACAACAACGGATCCATTCTGATGTAATAGAGATAAGGATTATTCGGAGGCGAGAAGAGGAAAAAGAAGAAAAAAAGGAAAAAAAAGAGTCCTGGATTTTGTCAGACAAAGAAATTATCTAGGGAATTTATTTGTAATATGTGTATATATAGACTCCTCTCTCACATACAAATGAATATACATGTTTCGTTCAGATCTAGGGAGAAAAAATCCCCCGAATGGTGTAATTGCAGCACTTTTTTAAATTTTCGAATATTTATAAATTACTTATTTATTCGAGTTTTATACAACGAAGAATTTTGGAATCCTTTTATAGTGGATCTGTTTCGATATAGCTATTGGAAAAATTGGTATGTTTTTTTGGAAAATACTACAATTATTGAAATTAAAGAAACAACACTTAAACGGTAGAAAAAAATTATCAAATATTTGGGGACACGAATTATCGCATAAAATTTATTTCCCAAAACTGCGATACCAATTATTTTCTTCCACTTGATTTGGTTCTTATGATTCCGAAAAATCGGTGCACTTTGTATACCCTTTCCTATTGATGTTCCAGTTTTCATGATTCTAAATATCCACTAGAATCATAGGGAAAAAAAATCAGAGGTTTTCAAAAACAAATATTTCTAGAAAAATTGCATCTTTCCCAAAACTTTGACAATTTTTTTTGTAACAACCGTATGTTAATTTTATAAATTCTAAAAATAGAGTAGTTCAATGTAACTCCTTTCTCTCCGACACCTATTTTTGGAATTCTCGAAAATCAAGCAGAATCTTGGAAAAAATTCTTTTTTTTTTCAGTTTCAAAAATCTTAAACCTTAATTTTTGCTTTCTTTCAGCAGATCGTTGTTTTTTTTCTTTTTCATTTCATTACATATCTTTTATTGTATTTTTTAGACTCGTTTCACGTTTTGAAACCCATTCGAATCGTTAATTATTCGTTTCTCCTTTTTTTTTTCCTTACAAATTATTACCAGTATCGCGCTGATTCTCATTAACGTCAAATTTCGGGACATTTTTACTTCCTTCTGCGTCCCAGAAATCGTATGTTTGTGAAAACCGTGCCGGCCGGTCTCTTTCGGTTGCAAAAACTGATGGTTTTCGACTTGTTCCCACGCCGGGCGTCGTGCAAAGCCACCAGGAGTTGAAACACGTCCTCCCTGGTCGGTGTGCACATGTAACGCGATGCGTCGTAATCGTAATTACGTGACCTGTAAATTTTGCAAAAGGTGGAAAAAAAACATGAAAAATTAATTTTCTTTTTTAACACGAAAAAATTCATTTTCATATTTATTTTCAATTTTTCCAATAATTTTGGATTTGTATTTTTGACAGAAAAACTTCTTGGCATCAATCAGGAAATTCTCCACTTCCGGAATTTCAATAAAAAAATTCATTGAATTCGATTGTAAAATTTGTTATTTTTAATGTTCGACTTGATTACATCTCTGCCGTTAATAATTATTATTATTGTTATTACTACTATTACTATTATTATTACTATTATTATTATTATTATTATTATTATTATTATTATTATTATTACTATTATTATTATTATTATTATTATCGTTATATTGATATTGTTATTGTTATTGCAAAGGTAAATCACGTACCTGGAGTTTTGTCTTTTCCAAGGATATCGTCTATAATAACGCGACCTTTTCCACGGACTCGGTAAAGATTTCGTAAAATCCTCACCGACGTCCCCATTGTCGTCATTGTTATCCTGCCAAATAACCGGTTCCTCGATTACGAGAAACGGGGCTTCCCAAGGCCCCGGTTGCTGCAGTAATTTTGTCAAACGTGCCGATAAATGTTTCATGTCCGTCTCATCCATCTCCTCGACCGATCTCGGAATCAAATCCTCCTCCAGCGTTGCTGGAAATGGAAAACAGAGGAGGCGATGTATACATTTTTTCGTTGCCAATTTGAATTTAAACTATGACGTTACGAATGCGTATATTCTGTTTGATTTGATTTTTCAAGATTATGTAATTGTTATGTTTGTATTTGAATTCTTGTATTTGAAAGGGAAATTTTTGAAATTTATTTTTATCTCGAATTTCAACTTCGAATTTGAAAATTCGTAACTGCGAAAAAAACAATTGTCGAGGCTTAGATTTTAATTGGTTTTAAAGCTTGAAGTCCCCGCTTTTATTCCTAAAATTCCAAATTCGCAACATATTTCACTATTAAATGATAAATTTCTCAAATCGAAAAAAAAAAAAATTTTCATTAGTTTTCTCTATTACAAAATTTCAAGTTGGACTAAAAAATTTGCACCTAAGAGAACAATAACCGTAGAAACTTCACTTTCAGCTCATTTTAAAGCTCGGACTTTACACTTCAATCCTCGTAAGCGTCAAATTTCCAGGAAATTTCATTTTTACAATACGAATTTTTAAAATACGACAAAAATATCGTTAAACATTTCTGTTATTTACAAATTTCAATTAATTCTCACAACTCTAAAACATTCTTAATTGGAAAAATCGAAATTATAGAAACTCGAATTTCAGCTCATTTTGCATCCAATAACTTTTTCCTCTGGTTTCCTAAAGATTCAAATTTACCAACATAATTTTCTTCCTTTTAAAATCAGCCTGCTCGAAGAAGAATAACAAAAGAAAGAGCTTCGGGGCACTCCTATTTGAAGCGATAATAATAATAATGATGATAACAATGATAAAAGAGATAGAAGATACACAAGTGGTAAAAATACTCCGAGTTTCAGTGATTGATGGATAAATGAATGACGTTATTCCCATCCAATTTATACATGCATCACGTATTCTTTGGCTCAATATTAATTCAAACTAATTTCCAAAGAATGATAAAATGGAGGCACGATTGAAGAGGGATGGGAAATACCTCCACCGAGCGAGGGGTGGAATATTGACATATTTGTTAAAGTTATATTATATAACAAGATTTTCTCATTACCCCCGTCTGTCAGTTCATAAGAAACCAGTCGGGTTTCTATTATTGTGATTATCATTATTCCTATTATTATTATTATTATTATTTTCATGATAGCTACAAACTTGTACAGTTATTATTCTAACTCCAAGAAGCAAAACAATAGCTTTGCTTCTTGGAACTTTACCCCATTAACGACATAAATTAGAGTTCAAGAATAGCTACTAAGCACAATCAAAAATTCTTGGAATACAATACGAGGCTTACCTTGAAAATTCGTAAATTCGAGGGATGATTTCGAAAAAAACTTGAAACTTGCGGGGATCAAGGCAGAGCTTTCGGGTTTTAAGGGGGCATTGCGGTGTAACAGGTTCAAAAAATCTAATTTTTTTTCTTTGCATAAATCAAAAGTACAATGTTTCAAGAATGTGTTCCAAAAGTAGTATCGCAATTAAGTAGCAGCTGTGAGTATCGTAAAGCTTCGCCAAAAAGTTTAAACGCAATTATCTCGAAACTACGTTTTTCAAATCGGTGTCTGGGATAGCGCAAAAACTAATCAATCGATCGACTTCACAGAAGGCTTAATCCAATCGATATACATTTCTCCCGGGATTATACCAACAATTTAAATAGAATTATTTAATTTAATATTATTTAACGACATTTTTAGTGGCAATGTGTAATCAATTTTTGTGTGAAAAAATTCATTTTTTCTTCAAAACCCTAGGACTTTTTTGATTCTTCATGTTTTCTTTTAACAAGTGGTATAACCCCAGCATAAACTATCTACCTTTAAGAAAAATTTTCATTTTTAGTTATCGGATGTCTGTAACAGGTGCTATACTAGACACCAACAATCCGGAAGTGTTTGGCAGGATTATGAATACTAAATAAATAATACAGAAAATGGCAAGAAAAAATTTGTTTTCAACATTTCATGGACGCTTCTTCATATTCCAGAAGAGATTATTTGTGAATTATTAATAGTTAAAAAAAAAATTCAAGAAAATCACCTATTTTTAAAGCTGTTACACCGCAATCCCCCTTTGAAATCCGCCAAAATTGAAGTTTCTACGATTTTTGGTCTTTCAGGTGCGAATTTCTTAAGAAAAAATTGGAATTTGTAACGAAGATGCTAGAGGAAAAATTTGTCGAAGATTTTCGTTGTAGATCCAACAGGGAGAGAAATCGTTTTTTAGAAATTTGGAATTTTGTGGAATTAGAGTAGAGACTTCAAGCTTTGACATCAACGATAATAAGAAACCCTACTACCAATTCTTTTCTCGTTACAAATTTTTCATTTCGGACTTGAAAATCGTGATTAAAACTTGTACAAATAATTTTTCTTCTCAATGATAACAGCTAGAATCGAAATTTGAATTTTTTTTTCAATTTTTAACAGTTCTACGCCAGATTTATCGTTTCTAAAAAATAAAAAGAATGAGAAATGATAATAATTCTCCACAAAAGAAATGATGGTGAAAATGGTTCCACGAGATTCAAGAGAACAAAATTTGAGAGAAAAATAAAAAAAGGAAAAGTGCAGAAAATAAAGGAGGATTTTCCCGAAAAGAGAAAGTTACAAATGTGGTTCCTCGAATTTCGAAAGAAACAAAAAGTTTTCCGGAAAGAGAAAGTAGCGAAAGTAGTTGCACAAAATTCGAAAGAAAAGAAAGAAAAAAAATAGAAAAAGAGAAGTACACGAAAAAAAAGAATTTGCTCGAAAAGAGAAAGTGGCGAAAGTAGTTCCCCAAAATTCAAGAAAAATGAAAGAGAATGATAAAAAAATGAAAGAAAATAAAGGACAATTTTCCTGAAAAGAGAAAGTGGCGCAAGGAATTCCGCGAAATTCGAGAGAAAAATAAAAAACAGAAAAGTGCAGAAAATAAAGGAGGATTTTCCCGAAAAGAGAAAGTTACAAATGTGGTTCCTCGAATTTCGAAAGAAACAAAAAGTTTTCCGGAAAGAGAAAGTGGCGAAAGTGGTTCCACAAAATTCCGCGGAAAAGCAAAAGAAAAATAAACACAGAAAAGTGCAGAAAATAAATGAGAATTCTCTCGAAATGAAAAAGTGGCGAAAGTAGTTGCACAAAATTCGAAAGAAAAGAAAGAAAAAAAAATAGAAAAAGGGAAGAACATACAAAAAAAAAGAATTTTCTCGAAAAGAGAAAGTGGCGAAAGTAGTTGCACAAAATTCGAAAAAAAAGAAAGAAAAAAAATAGAAAAAGGGAAGTACATACAAAAAAAGGATTTTCTCGAAAAGAGAAAGTGGCGAAAGTGGTCCCGATTTAAATCTCAAAAGAAAAGGAAAAGAAAAAAGGACCGATCATCGTTCTTCCAACGCAACGCTTCCGGAAGCTTGCAAGCTTTGAATTAACGCTACAGCAGCGACTGCAGTTTTGCAAAGGGCTTATTTATTATTATCGACATGTTGACAGTGGCCGCGTCCTGGAAGAGGCTTCGGCTCATTAAACGTTCCGGCAGTTGCATCCAATTAGTAATTCATAAATGTTAATTAAACGTCCGACGAAACTCTATCGTTTCACGGCTTTGTTCGCATCCTACCGGCGCGGCGTGGCGCTACGCAAATTTCCATAAATATTATCTATCCGGAACATAACAATGTCGTAAGGTGAGATCGTATTCCAATTTTGCAGCATCCAGTAGGTGCTCGTCTTGTGTTTCTCGACATTGCGGTGCGCGCTGAGATTCCGCGTTAATTCGATAATTTATCACACCCCGGACTAGTTACTTACTTGCTTACTTGCTAGCAGCACCTACGGAAAATACGCAGGGGTTTGTAAACAGAAGCCGTCCCGGATACGTCGATCTAATTAATCCCCGCCGATTTCGATCTTCTAATTGCGAATCTTCGCGGGAAATTTGTTTATCAGCTATTGCTTATCCGAAGGTCGCTGCGGTTTTATGCGTTTCCAGGAATTTCATAGGGATTCTGGAGCGAAAATAGACGCGAGTTCCAGAAATGGGGTAGATTTAGGATCGATTCATAATTAATTTTTTTTTTTAATCGACCTGGGATCGATTTAATATAGATTTTTTTTTTTAATCGACTTGGGATTGGTTTAAAATTGATTTTCATAACCGATTTGAGGGGGATTGAAAATTGAATTGGGATTTATTTGGGATTGATTGGAATGGATTGGGAGTAGAATTAAAATTGATTCGAGATCGATTTGCAACAGATTTAAGATTCATTTTTATAATTGATTTGGAATAGATTGAAAATTGATTCTGAATCAACTTGGAATCAATTTAGAATTAATTTTTTATTATGGATCCAGGATGGATTCAAAGTTGATTTTTATAATTAGTTTGGGGTGGATTGAAAATTGAATTGGGATTTGTTTGGGATCGATTCGATATAGATTTCAGATACATTTTTATAATCGATATTTATTATCAATTCGAGATGGATTCAAAATTGATTTGGGATTGATTCCACATCGATTTGTAACAGATTTAAGATTCATTTTATAATTGATTCGGAAAGGATTTAGAATAGATTTAAAATCAGTTTTAAATCTATTCTAAATCCTTTCCGAATAGGGTAAAATTGATTTTAAATCGATGTGGGATCAATTTAAAATTGATTTTCATTATCAATTCGAGAGGGATTCAAAATTTTGACATTTATTTTGACATTTATTTTTATAATCCATATGGAATAGATTTGAAAAAGATTTTAAATTAATTTTTAATCAATTTGGGATCAATTTAAAATTGAGTTTTTATCCATTGGGGATAGATTGAAAATTAAGTAGGGACTGGTTTGGGATTAAGCAACTCAAACTTGAAACAGATTTAAGGGAAAACTAAACTGAAAAATAGGAAAATTTTGAGGTTTTTATAAGAAAAATTTGTTTTTTCTTGAAATAAAGTATAAATTGAAATTCTAATCTGGAGTTATTATTTTTTAGGGCTTTTTTAATTATTTTAGATGTCCAGCAGTCATATATACCTTCTCACTTTGCGCATCGGCTTATTCTCTCTGACACCTGTTTTACGTATAAAATTTAGGTTGTAGGCTATAAATCTTTGTTTTGGGGGCTGTCACTAGGTGGAATCTCTTCAAAACCTCATTTTACTCCTAGGGAACCATTAAAAAAAAAAGGTTTAAAGACAACAGCAGCGAATTTTCATTTTTCAGTTTAGTCTTCCCTTAAGATCCATTTTATAATCGATTTGGAAAAGATTCACAATTAATTTCGAATCAATTTAAAATTGATTTGGGATTCATTTGGAATGGATTTAAAAGTGACATAGGATCGATTTGGGATCAACTTGGGATCGGCTTAAAATTGATAATTAGATAAATCGGTAGAGAAGGTTAAAAACTCACCGCTATTGTCAAAGAGATTGTCGTCAATATCCTCGTAGGCGAGTAACTTCTTCACCAAATCGTCATCGACGAGTGATTGAAATTTGCCATTTGCGTGGATCCAATTGTTGGGATTGATCGATACCTCGGCTTCCGGGATCGGCCTTGACGACTCCTTGGGAAATGACATTTTTTCATGGAGGTCCTTCATTGTTTGGAAATCAATCGGTTCCGTGCGCGATGTCACCATTCTCGCCAGGAACATCAACAGTGTTATCCACGTACTCATCTTGTGGCAAAAGAAATTTCCTTATTTATTTATTTATTAATATCGAGCACGAGCATTTTCAAAATTCAAACCGACAAAAGCGAATTTTTTGGGGATTTCAAAATTTACAAGGATAAGCTTCGAACTTCAAAATGGATGGAAGTAAAAGTACCTACGATTTTTTAATCTCGAGTTAGAAATTTTCAAAGACTGGTCGGCAAATTTCCAAACACGCTAAGAACGTTTTTTTTTTACAATTCTTGCTTTTCGATTTCGAAAATACGTAATATCTTAGGAACATTTTTGGAAATTCTGAAAATTGCAGTTTTGAAAAAAGATACTTTTCCAATTTCCGGGTTAAGAATTTTTCAAGCGTATTTGAAAATTTCCAAACTCCCCAGAAAATTTTCTTTACATTTTCAAAAATTCCGAACGAAACGGGATATTTTTTTTTGGAAATCCAAAATTTTTAGTGTCACGAGGAGAGACTATCGGCTTTGGAATAAGCCCTATTCGATTGGGAAATTTTGATCGATCCCTTCCATCCTCGCGTGTCCTCAATTTCGAATATTTTCACTATTTCCTACTTTTCCTGTTCATTTCTTCCCGTTTTCCTCCCTTTTCTTATGCTTAACACCCGCTGGAATATAAATAACCACCACCTTTGGCCTTTATTTTCTTCCTCGATTCCTCCGATGTCAGTCTAATTAAGAAGTTACTATGGAATACGTCCACAGGTGATACTCTCAGGAGGCTTAGACATGTTATTAGTAACTTCTACTCATTCACTGGGTGACTCATAATTTCTGGACGAATCGGGGATTAAGATTTCTTATGAATTAACAAAAAAAAAATAACACCGGAAAATTTCGAAATCAAACCGACGAGAAAATTCAAAAACATATTCAATTACCTAATTAACGAATTTTAATTTAACTACCACCCGGATACTTAATTAATGATCAATTTTTGACTCTAATAAATTCCAAAACCTTGTTAATTAAATTCTAGTGAATTCTAGTCAATTATTTTAACTAAAAAAAAAATACGTGAAAATTTCGAAATTGTGTCGAAAAAAAGATTCGAAAATATATTCAATTAATTAAAGAATATTTAATTATCACTCGGATATTTAATCGATAGTCAATTTCTGACGTAATAGACTCCGAAGTTCTGTTAATTGAATTCTAGTAAATTTCTAGAATTTTCTGAAATATAATAAATTAAATTTATCAATTCTAATAATTTCGAATATCATTAAAATAAATTTATTTCGACTAAGAAAAAAATAATACGAGAAAGTTTCGAAATTGTATAAATTATTATCGAGAATAAAATTCAAGGATATATTCAATTAGTGGAGGAGCATTTAATTGCCACTCGGATGTTTATTCAAGCGTCAATTTCTGCCTATAAATAATTGGAGAATCCTGCAAATTAAATTATCATAATATTGAATATAATTATAACGAAATTTCCAATATTTGGTATTTTTATTTTTATTTCGGAATTTAATTCGTCGAGGATTTATCGGCCACCTTGTAGTGACGAGCTTTCAGTAAATGATGATAATCCGAAATGAGAGGTGGAGGATGAGGAGGAGGAGGAGGAAGCAACAAGTTACTTCCCTCAGCACGAGTCCAGGGAAAAGTGGCGAATGCTGAAAATGGAAAAAGAGAGGAATGGCAAAAGGCTTCTTGTTTTTTGCTCGGTATTGATAAGAAGAGGTGCAATTTTCACGGACCGTGAAGTTGAGAAATGGAAATCAGGACCCCAGGGAGCAAAAAAGGGTCTTTTGTTTTCGCGAATTTCGGTAGAAGAGCGTCTCTTGGTGATAGAAGTTATCAACAATGTAATAAAATGTATAAAATTTATTTTTTAGGCGCAAAATCATTTTTTTGAATTGTCATTTTACGCTTATACATTTTTTTTGATGTTTTGGTCGTGAAAATATTTTCAGGAAATATGTATTTCGCCAAATTTACCAAAATTGACAAGAGAGATTTTTTGTGGCATCGAAAGAATTTTTTATTCGAAATTTCAATTTCTTACGAATAATATACACAAAAATCTATCAAATTTGATTTTGGTTGACGAAATTAATTTTTTTAAAGGATATTTCACAATAACAAATTTTTTCTGGATGCTTTGATTGTGATATTTTTAATGGAATATTTTTGATAGCAAAGAAATATTTTTCAGCAAGTATGTACTTTGCCAAATTTACCAAATTTTAGAAGAGGGGTTTTTCTTCGTTATTATTAAAAGAATTTTTGTATTCGAAGTTTTTCGTACGTTATCAATAATATAATAAAATCTATGAAATTTCATTTTGGATGAAAAAATACATTTTTTTTTGTAATTGACATCTTACATTATACATTTTTTTTTTGGACATTTTGGGCGTGAAATAATTTAATTTTTAGACATAATTAAAAGTTTAATAATTCACGAAATAACAAAACGTACTGGATTTGAGTAGATAAAAGTTTGGAGTGGCAAAATAATTTTTCTTGATCGACATTTTTCACATTTAACGATTTTTTATTATGTTTTTGATGCGGAATATTTCTACACATATTTCAATATATTTTCGGTAATAAAGGAATTTTTGTTTTCACTCGATTTTTGGGTGTTTTCACGTGATTTAACCGGTTGGTTCCGGTTACAAAAATTCGTTGAGAAATTTCAGTGTAGGGGAATTTATCAAAATTGCAATAAAAGGATATTTTCAGTAACGAAGAACTATTTTTCAGGAAATATGTGTGTACTTTGCGTGTAAAAAAAATTACTATGGAAAATTTCGAAGAATGTATGGTATGAAATCCGAAGTTATAAGGAAGAATCGTTCCCTTCTGTTCGATAACGTAATCTTTTATTCTTTATTAATAAAGTTTCCAGTTGGAATGCAATTACAGAGGACAGAAAAAAAGTTGCGAGCTGCGGGCGAATATCATTAAGTATTTTGCGGGATAATAAATATACACATTGTTCATAAGTTCGATCGGGGAAAAAATGTAATTTCAGAACTCCTGAAGGTAGAAAACTTGGAATTCTACAATTCATTAATTATATTGCAATAATATAATATTCTATTTTATTAAAATAATAATATTTTATTAGATTGCGTTATAATAATATATAAATAGACTGGTATGGATTGAAAATGTAAAAAAATCGGAAATAATTAAGCTTTCGCTAATTCGAAAATTGAAATTTTGAGAATAAAAAATGTTTTCAAATTTTTTAAAAAATTATACCCGAAAAAGAAAGTTTTTGGATTCTTTTTGGAAAAAAATCGGAAATAATTAAGCTTTCGCTAATTCGAAAATTGAAATTTTGAGAATAAAAAATTTTTTCAAATTTTTTAAAAAATTATACCCGAAAAAGAAAGTTTTTGGATTCTTTTTGGAAACACATTATTTCTTGAGAATCACCTCAAAAAATGTTTCTTCTAGAAAAATGCAAAATAATATAAGAAATTCAAAATTTGACTCACCTTTGACTTCCAAAATTGCACTTTCGTCGCACAATTATCGGCACAAGTAAATTAGTTACTTATCGAATTTTGGAATTTTTCAAAATAATTTTTCACTTGAGATTTCAATTGAAACAATAACCGTATTCGCTGAAAGAACAGATAGTTTATTTATTAATTGTTATTATTATTAGTATCGCTTGTAAGTTTATTCCTTCGCTTATTTCAATTTCACTCAAATTATTTTGATATTTATTATAGAAGAAGAATGGAATGATAATTAGGTGACATAAATTAATCATGAAAATCATTTATTCAATTAATTAATTAACGGGAAGAAAATTAAGAGAGAGAGAGAGAGGGATACTGAGAGTATAGTTGAATCAACGAAGCAACTTGGAAATGAATGAAAAGTATAATTTTCTATATTAAAATAGTAAATAGTAAAATAGTAAAATTTACTATACTTTTAATATGCTTATATAATGCATTTTATTATGTAACGTTACGTCACGTGTGATGTATGGTAATTTTTACCATGTTATAGAAAAGGCAGATGATTTTGGTAAATTTATAATAATATAATTTCTATACTTGGGGGGAAAGGGAGGGAATTCATTTTTTTGCACTAAGATTTAGGGGCATAGTTATTTCGTGTAATAAAATTTAAGAGATGGATAAAAAACGTGTAATATACGATTGGTTTATACAATCCAATAAATAATATATATGTAATAAATAATCTATATTATAAAATCCGTTAAAACCTATATTTTGCACCTTGAATAATTGATTTCTATCATTATTTTATCTCTCAACATTTTTCTGCCTCTTTTATTCCAACGGAGTGTCCAAAACTTAATTTAAAAAAAAGAATAAAAAAAAAAGACGACAATACATAGAATGTTTTATTTTATAAATATAATATACAAATATCCACTATAGCATAAAATAATTGCTGGCAACTTCATTTCCAATTCATCTCATCGTCGTTATAATTATTATTATTAATTAATAATGTTATTTTTATATTGATAATTATGATCAAATCTTCAATTTCGAATCCTTACAATTGGCACCAAAAAAATCCACTGGATCGTTCTGCTCGCTCGTCGTTGCGTTGCAACTATTTACAGAAATTTTTTATTTTCGCTAATTTCAGATTTTATTTTTTTATTTTTTTTCCCCGGAAAACTCGAGCCTTCGCTGGTTATTCTCTTCTAGAAACTTCCAAAACAGGTATATAACTATGTCTATATATTTTTTTTTAAATACAACGAACCGATTACTTTGCGGTGCGCTGGAATTGTGGCGTTTCGGCAGAGTCGAGACGCTTTATATAGGCGCGTTGGCGCATTCACCCCCTCGTTCACATCCCTCCTGGAGGAGGAAAATAAGCCGAGTTAAACGGAAATGAGTGCGAGATAGTTGAATTCACCATACAAATATGCTACTATCGTACATTAATAGAAAAAAAAAATCAGGTCTCTTTGGTTTCCAGGAATTGTCAGAATGACAAAACCAACAATGATCCTTGCGATGCATCAAGGGTGACTCTTGTGCCTTTAAAATTATATTAAAATTCATCAGTATTGGTTTATTGTTATATAATAAATTTATTGTGATCGGAATTTTTATAAATTATATATTTTATCTTTCTATTATCGATTCAACTCTAATTTTTTAATCTTCATTTATTTATTTTTATATTTTGATTATTAATATAAATAGCGGAATCTATTTTTTACGCATTACACAATTAATTATACTGCTATTGATTGATAATTCGAAATCCACGCTTTAGGTATATATATAATTCAAGATTTTTCGAGAAAAACATAAATCTAAAATTACAAAATAAATATATTGAATTATTTTTAAGTTCCTTAATTTAATACCACTTACTTGAAATTAACTCCAGTTACTAACAATGATTAATATTTAATTACTCAATTTGAAACTTGAGTTACCTAAGGGGGGAGTCTGGTGTAAAAGGTCTAAAAAGTCGATTTTTTTTTGCTTAAAAATCTTCTCAAACACGTGAATAATGCTTTTGTAAAGTTATAGCATCAAATTCGATCTTGAAATATAGTTAGGAGCGGTGAGAGCGCCAAGTAGGTAACACCTAAACACGGACTAGCCGAAAACTTTGAACGCGTTTTTCTCAAAACCACGTTTTCCAAATTGGCGGGACGCATAGCTCATCGAATTTTTATCCGATTCACTTGATTCAACGTTTCAATTGAATGAATATGTAATTTCTTCAGTCTTTCGGTCTTATTTTTTATTTATTTTTTTAATGTTATTATTTTTACATTTTACTAAAAAGGTTAATTGTTCTTTGGAAATGGTTAATTTTTTTCTACAATGTTCAAAATGTTTTAAATTCAATTTGGTTTGTAATCCAAATTGATTATATATGAATTGATAAAAACTTATCTTTTGATTTTGATTGTTGTTTTCTTCTCGATCCGTGTTCATCTCGTATCCTCCTTCCCTTTTTATCGACTGTTCAATGTTGAATTATTTTATTTTTTTTTATTTATTTTTTAAAAAAATAATATTCCAAATAATATAGTAATATTCCAAAATGTTTCAATTGAAGATAATTAAATTTATATGCCAATGAACCTCGACTTTTCATGAATTATTATTATAGCATAAAGTTATTGCAAAATAACAGCGGACATGTATCGTTCATTTTCATGTTTTCTTCCGCCATTTTTGCAATTAACAATTTTTTTTTCAAACTGAGGTTCATCCGCATTTTATATACCTACTAAAGAAAAATTTTTCCTCATTTCACGTTTCCGATATTTTCTCAGGATTCCAGGTATCCCGCCGTTTTGACCGAATCCTTCCCTTGCCACTACTATATCTATATATGTATGTATTCAAATTAAATCTACAATGGCAAATTTTCTTCTTTGAACTTCCCTTTATGCGTAAAAAAAGTTTCCATAAAAAAATTATATTATATCTTGAAATTATATGCATTGGAAAAATACCTTAGTTACATCAGACTCCGCCCTTAACCGTTTGAGTACCAGAGTCTTTTTTTGTTTCCAAATAAAAAATTGCCAAGCGGCGGGATAGCGCTCTTTTTATTCCTTATTTCAAAAATGCTAGCGTTTTTGGACATGGAACAGAAGAAGCGCGATGGCGCCGCTTGGTACTCAAACGGTTAAATTACCGAAGCCATTTAAGTAATTCCAAATTTTTCCTGAATTGCACAAATCCAGATGCACACTGACATTATAATCGTCGCCTTTCGGATAGTTGTCTCGACCATAATCCTCTTACGGATGAACGCGCCCTTCCAGGAAAATAACGCGAGCTTTAATTTCGTTGGCATTAATTACACGGTGGTCTGCTATACTAATGGGTTTAACGTCATCGCCCACATTATTAAATTATTGTTTGCAGTCGGGTATATTCTCTACGGACAACATCTGCGTCTTTAAGCTTATGCACCTATCGGCTGCACCTACATATGAATATGCGAGTGATAATTAAGTCAGGCGACGTCTTGCTTAGAGGTGTACCGAGAAATCCCGCCTTTAGCAGAACTTATTACGTATCGCGGATGCGTGAGGGAAATGGGGATGGAAAATACGAACTTCCAGAGCTTGCGAAACAATGATTCGAATTTTTCATCCTTCTTTTTCCAAAAAAATATTAATATATTAATACAAATCATATTAATTGAATTTAAATGTATATATACTTTAAATTATACTTTAATTTAATAGTTTTATTAATTATAGAATATACTCAATATAAAAATTGCTCTTATTGAAAGTTCAATTACTTGAATTATTCTGATCTAATTTAGCCTCTTAGGAACGGTGTAATTTTCCGCGAAGGGGTGATTTTTACGTTTAGGATGGGCTGTAAAAAAGTGTAAATAAATGATATAATATTCCGATGTGTTGTGTTAAGGTAACTACGCATGACAACATTTTAAATGTGGTCTTATATTATTAATCTCTTAGGAACAATAGACAACTATAATTAAGAAATATATAAAAAAAAACCAGGCATTTTTAGAACCACTATGGTGGCTCGTCGTACAGAGAGATGACATCCGCGAAAGCCACTATAGTGGCGCATCGTGCCTAAAAGGTTAAATAACTTAAGGAGGTTTGAGCGAATCTATTGTAAAAAATAATTTCCAACTTTGAGCTTTGAAATTAAGTATACGTATAAATAAATACGTCATTTACCTAATCCCAAAATTTTAAAAAGATTCGCCGTTTAGTTACTTAGATATTAAATTTCAAAAATCACATTTTTTATCTCCTTATACACGGGCTCTTATGGCGGACAAACTTTAGTCGAGACTTCAGTTACTTTTTTCAATATTAACCTCCCAACTTTAACGAATAAAAAACTATACACAAGAAACTTGGATTATTGTAAAATATAAAAAAAATGTATTAATAATACATTACCGATATAATTTTTGAAATATTTCAAGTTAAACTTTATTTTTTTAACTCGTTTATCGTCAGCTATTTATTCAAATAAAGATTTGGCAACGTCGCGTCAACAGCTGAGTAAAAAGAAAAGGATAGAAATATAGTTACAGAGAGAGAAACTATAGAAAATAATAGGTACACATTGGTATACGCATAACCTCAAATTCTGCAATGGGTATAATCAAACGCGCTGTTGCCAAATCTGTTTATTGAATCCGGCAAGTAATAAATACGAAAGTCATTTTATTACTTTATTTTATTAAATAAGTACAAATCATCAATTATTCAATTGTTCAAATTATTTTAAATTAAAATAAAGATTTTGACGTAAATTGGGAAGACTGAAAGTAAACAAAAATTTTAACATTATTTTGACTCACAAGTTACGCTCGAACCTCCTTAAACACTTATCCAAAATTGCATGACAATTCGTAGGTAATAACTCCTAATTTGTTTAACTCAATATTGATCATTCGAACTAACTTAAGGGGTTAGGCCACTCTAGAGGCCTAACTAACCAACTCTAAGGTTGTATCTTCGATTATATTTCATAATTTTTTTTATTGAAAACATTCACGAATGTAGGAGATACAATGCATTTCCCGGACCGCTGTTCAAAAACGGTCTTCTGCGGTGACCACTGTATCTTCCACCTCACTCGTCTAAAATGAAAAAATCAAATAGATTATGTTTTTGCATCGTATTATCTAGTCCTTAATCGAAGGATTTGAGAAAATATTAATTTTTGAAAAAATGGCCGACGATTGAAAGTGAAACTCCAAACTTTGATGAAAAAATCACTACGTTTTCGTCGACCATTTTTTCAAAAATTAATATTTTCTCAAATCCTTCGATTAAGGACTAGATAATACGATGCAAAAACATAATCTATTTGATTTTTTGATTTCAGACGAGTGAGGTGGAAGGTACAGTGGTCACCGCAGAAAACCTAGCGGTCCGGGAAATGCATTGTATCTCCTACATGTGTGAATTTTTTTCAATAAAAAAATTATGAAATATAGTCGAAGATATAGCCTTAACTATGAAAAAAAAAAACAATTCGAAACCTGCAATCATTTCCCCCCCAAAAAATTCACAAAAACACGCCTTTTTTTCGGCCGCCAACTAGATGTAACCCCTTAAATAACTAGATTTTTCTAAAATTACATAAATTACACGGGAACGAATTTTTCACTCGAGTCACTTCCAACGCGAAACCTCGAGTTCCCGAATCATTTGGAACATGGACGAACTCTTTGTTCTCGACTGGCTCTGGATTGAAAAAAAAATCAGTAGCGGTGCGTGGAAAATTTCCGTGCTTCGGATGCACGGGGTAAAGGTTGCAGAAACTTCGGTTTTTACCCCGCTCGGCTCTTGCAATGGCAAAGAGAAAATTGTTTTCATGGTCTGGAATTCGTTTCTTTTTTTTCCCCCACTCGATGTCGTATCTTCGTCGATTATCGATAAGAGAAATGTCACGAATGCCACTGGTACTTTATGTCAGCACAGTTCCTCGTGGGCATCTCGCCTGGAATAAATCCAAACAAAAGAAAGGTTCCAGGAGGGTTCCACAGTTGACGTGGGATCTCTCTCGCGCGTTAAGTGGCTACACACGTAGTACGTACGTGTCACTAGTGTTATTAAACATTCAGCTGAATTCTTCTCGCACATGAATTTTTCCATCTTCCAGTATTTTCTCACCCGAATCCACCCCAATTTTTTACGCTAAGGTGTTACAGTCCGAGGAATTTCCATCTCCTCCACAGGTGACTGACCATAGTGGGGCAGAATGGGGCATCGAATTGGTAGGAACTATGATTTTCGGTCTTTACAGGATCTTCAAGGTACCCCGTTGTACCCCTTTGTTTGCCCTCGCACCCCATTTTACCCCAATACGCAATTCTTTTTGGGTAGCTCATTTTAGCTCAATACCCAATTTTTCTTGGGTGCCCCATTTTACCCCAAAACCCAATTCATCTTGGATAGTTAAATTTGACCCGATACCTAATTATTCCAGGGTACTCCATTTTACCCCAATACCCAATTCTTCTTGGATAGCTCATTTTAGCTCAATACCCAATTTTTCTTGGGTGCTCCATTTTACCCCAAAACCCAATTCATCTTGGATAGTTCAATTTGACACGATACCTAATTTTTCTAGGGTACACCATTTTACCCCAATACCCATTTTTTGGGGGGGTACACTATTTTACCCCAATTATCAATTTTTCTCGGGTACCCCATTTTATCCCAATAGACGATTTTTATTGGCTACCCCACTTTATCCCAATAGACGATTTTTATTGGCTACCCGATTTTAGCCCAAACCCTAATTTTTTCTTTGGCATCTCATTGTACCCCAATACACATTTTTTTAAGTACTCCATTTTACCCCATCACCATCAATTTCGTTCCGATACGCCACCTCCTTTGGTCAAAAGCAGTCACCCTGTAGATAAATTTCAACTGATATCAGATTTCTTCGTCTTGCGGAGTCGAAAGATCGGCAGAAGAGCTTCACGACGCACGAAACCGGATGCTGACTGAATGCAAGGTATGTACATTAATCTTCAGTCGCTAATTACTCTTGATGTTCCTTCTTCCTTCCGCAGAATTTCCATGCGATCGAATCGTGGGTGTTCACGTATGTACTTACTTACATGCGCACATACATATGTATATGCATCCATATATGCATATATACATTTTATATACATACAGACACATATAATATATGTACATCTACCACATATAAGAATCCTTTGAGGGTAGGAATTACTGCGTGAATCAATCTTAGTTGAAGCGAGAGATTGAATGCAACCCTGTGTTGAAGGATAATAATCAGAGTGGAGTCATCGGAAAGTATCGTTCTATAGTATGATTCATTCATTCATTCATTCATTCATTTTTCCCTTGACGAATTGGTTCATTCATTCTCTCATTTATTTATATATTTGATCACTTGTCGATTAATTTATTCTGTCATTCAATGGTTAATTAATTCATTCATTCTTTCATTGATTGACTGATTCATTCATTCATTCATTTTTACCCTTGACAAATTTGTTCATTGATTCTCTTATATATTTATTAATTCGATCACTTGTGGATTAATTTAGTATGTCATTCATTTTTTAATTCATTCATTCATTCATTCATTCATTCATTCTTTCATTGATTGATTGATTGATTCATTCATTCATTCACTAACTCACACACTCATTCTTTCTTTCGTCCAATCGTTTCTTCACTCCTTCATTCGTTCAATCGTTTGCTCCACTTTTCTTTGCTTTTCTCAATTATTCATTCATTCCTGAAATTATTCATTCATTGATTCATTCATTTCCTCGTTTAATAATTAATTCATTCATTCATTCGCTCATTCATTTTTAACCTTCTGGACTAATCTGTTAACTCATTCACCGATTTATTTATTTATTTATTTGTTTACTTATTCATTATATTATTCAAACATTAAATTTTGCATTCATTCATTCATTCATTCATTCATTCATTCATTCATTCACTCACTCATAAATTCATTTATTTTTCTTTTTTCCTTTCGTCCGATCATTCCTTTATTCATTCATTAGTTTGCCCGATGACTCTGCTTTTCACTGCTCTCCTCATTTACTCACTCACTCACTCATTCATTCATTCATTCATTCATTCCTTAGCACAAATTTTTAAACTCGAATATCTCTGGAAGTATTACCCCTACCAAAATCTCGTAAAGAACTTTTCGATTTGTTTTTCCTTCAAGAACACGACCATCCACATATCATAGATGGCGCTAATTCGGAAAGTTTCTGATTCCTCATTTCCGCTGTAAAAAGATCGCCGAAAAGAAAAACAGAATGGTAAATGATTAAAGTCGGACCACTCTTGCTTTCTTCAAGGGATGCTGAAAGACATAAAAGATAAAAAAATAAGAAAAAAAAAAACGGGAAAGGAAAACAAAGGAAGCAGCTGGTTCAAAGTGGATTGGATCCTGCAGAAATTTCGCAACGCGTTAAATTCCAGGATTTGCATATGTATTTTGCATTTCCAATTCCCCTCCTCTTTTTGCCATCGACCCAGCATCCATGCCTTTTTTTTATTATCACTGTTGCTTCTTTTTTTTCTACTTTTTTCCCCCGGACCTTCGCGTTTTCAACTTTCACCTTCATTTTCATTTCTGATATCGCCGCTGTTTTGCGGCGGCTTTCACGTAGGCGAGAAGAAAGAAAAAAGGAACCGGCTGCTCCTTTTCCATTTCTCATTCCTTCCGAGTGGTTTCTTCATCCACAGTCGCAGCATCTGGCCTCTCCGCCTCGCCGGTTTCCACTTTTGCTGATGTTTCATCATCATTTTCTGCCACTTTGGCTTTGGCTTTCCTGTAACGTCCTTCGTCGGCGTACGAGTAAAGGAGACCCACGATCTGGTGAGCCTTCGCGTACATCTCGTTCACCGTCTGGAGAGCAACAATCGAATGTCAGTCTGGATGGTAATTCTAACCACGCCACGAAACATGGAAATTTAATTGTAAAAGGAAAGGAGAATTCATTATTTTTGTGGAAATTTTGGAAAAATCGTAACTCGGGAACGAAAAGTTCTAAAATTTTTTGCCTGAGCTGGTTTTGAAGCTTCAAGTCTCTTCTTTTGAACATAAAATTTTCAAAATTCGAGAAAAATTTGTCATTGACTTGCAAATTTCCAAATATTAAAAAAAGATTCCGAGTATTTTTCTTGTTACCTATTGAAAAGTTTCAAAAATGTTTTTGGAAAATAGTAATTCGAAATCAGCACATTGTAGAAATTTAAGCTTTTGCTGGTCTTGAAGCTTAAAGTCTGTGCTTTTGATCCTACAAATTTCAAAATTCCAGAAATTTCCTCAATTAGGTTATAAATTTCCAAACATTCAAACAAAAATGATTCTCTTAATTTTCTCAATTCTTTTTTTTTCAATTTACAATCACATTTTTTAAAAAAACAATGAGTGTCTAAATTATTTAAAAAATTATCTACACCTAATTCTCTTTTTACACGGTAGATACGTTCCCAAAAAATTCGTGTAAAAAGAGAATTAGGTGTAAACAATATTAAAAAATTCTTGTTAGAGTTCACTTAATTTATTTCGTGCTGACACATTTTAAGTCATTAAATATATTATAAAAAAGTAAATGATACTTTGAGAAAAAAAATTCGTGTAAAAAGAGAATTAGGTGTACCTGCGCTTCTTTCAGATCCTTCACAGCTTCCGTTTCGTAATGCAGCCGGTCGTACTCTTCTTGCGATAACATATATCCTTCTTCAATCTCCTTTCCTAATTCTTTGTCTTTTTTTATCTCATTCATTTCCTCCGTGCTTATCGGAACCTGTTAAAACATTTGCCAATTTAGAGAGTGTACGGATTGTTTTAAGGAGTCTTAAAATATACATACGTATTTATTTTATAGTCTGGAGTCTCCCCTTTTAATCTCATAAATTTCAACATTCCCATAAAATTCTCCCTTCCAGTTACGAGTTTTAACAAATTACAAAAAAGGATATTCTCCTTAATTTCTCTGTTACCAATTTGAAAGTTTTGAAAATTCATAACTCGAAAACCAAAGGTCGTAGAAATTTCTACTTTGGCTCAATTCAAACTCCGAAATCTCACGTTTCAACCTTCAAAATTGGAAAATTCCAAAAAATTCTATTTCCAAGTCACAAATTTCCAAATGGAAGAGAAACAATTCTCTCAATCTACTCTGTTGCATATTCGAAATTTTCTAGGTCAGTTTTGAAAATTCATAACTGGAAAACCAAAAATCATAAAAATTTCGACTTTGGCTCAATTTAATCTCCGAAGTTTCACCTTTCAACCCCTAAAATTTCAAAATCTCAAAAAATTCTGTTTCCAAGTTACAAATTTCCAAATGGAAGAGAAACAATTCTCTCAATCTACTCTGTTGCATATTCGAAATTTTCTAGATCAGTTTTGAAAATTCATAACTGGAAAACCAAAAATCAAAAAAATTTTTGTTTTGGCTCAATTTAAATCCCGAAGTTTCACCTTCCAACTCCTAAAATTTCAAAATTTCAAAAAATTCTCTTTCCAAGTTTCAAATTTCTCAATAAAGAAAAATTCTCACAATCTACTCTGTTACATATTTGAAAATTTTCAGGTCATTTTGAAAATTCGTAACTGGAAAACCAAAAATCATGGAAATTTCGACTTTGGCTAATTTAAACTCCGAAATCTTATTTTTCAATCCTCAAATTTTCAGAATCCTACAAAATTCTCATTTCAAGTTTTCAATTTCCAAATATCAAAAAACATATTCTCATTAAGATTTTTTCAATTATACAGCGCGATCCGAAGATACCATCCAGTTTGGACTCTAACCTAGAATCTGATAAAAACGTGCGTTATCATTACCAATTGCGAGACTCCATTAATCGTGATTTTCTTCATATAAATTTCCTCATCGTCCTCCTCTTCGTCCTTTTCAAGCGATTCTTCGGCCGAAGGGTACAACAACCGGTACAAGGATTCCGTAATTTTCGCTTTTCTTGACATACGCTGGAAAGTTGAAAATACATACACATAGACATCGGACAGATAGCAGACAGACATCACCCAAAGCTTTTTCATCCTAAGCAGGGTCGAATTCCCAAAAAACGTCGAGTTCTCCTTGATGAAAGTCCTCCGTCACGTCAGAATTTTCCTGTACTCACCTTCCTTTGTTTCGCAGCAATAACGGCGTCGCAGTAGATGTACAGCTGGAACAACGGGTATTCCCGAATTTCCGCTGGAGCATCGTGCACCGGCATCAGACGGTTCAGGATCATCTTCTTGATCCGCATCAGTTCCTCTTTCTGCACAAAATTGAAACTCGATGAGTGCAGCAATGAAAACTATTTCATATAATTTCTAAATTTTATAATTTGGAAATCAATTAATTTCCAAATATAATGAAATATTTCAATTAGAATATTTCCACTTCGGCTCCATTCAAAGCCGGGACATTGTTCATTTAACCCTTAAAGTTACGTAATCCTCATACTCTCCAGCGCCATTGCGGTTCCATCCACGGCTAGTTGATAAGGGTCGTGTCCGACAGGACCCGGTTGGAACGATAGTCGGGATCTCGTTTGGGAAATTCTTAGAAGGGCCGTCGCGTGTTCGTCATATTCATATTTGCAGGAGGAAAGGGCGGAGGGAGGGTGGGGACATTATTAAGATTGGGGCTGTTGAAAGGCGACGGTCATTTTGAGGCAACGAGAAAAGAATAACGCCAAGGACTTCTACCAAAATAGTTTATTAGCAAACAATCGTCTAATGCGTAAACGAAGAGACTTGGGGATAAGCAGTGGAACAATCTTACAATTAATAGCTCAATAGGACAAGTACACCGCAGGTACAGAGGACGCCACTGTTACGAGGGAAATGTAAAAGCGTATTTCCAACAAAAGGTATGAAGGACAATGGAGGCAATACGTATTTAGGTATGTATATACATATATGTTTCGAAGCTTCGTCTTGACGTTTCTTAGACACGCAATCAACGAGGCTACGGTTGTAAAGTACTTCAAAGTATTCTTTCACTTAGGTTTATACGCGAAATACCTGACGTTCTACCTTGAAGAAATGATTTGCAAATAGCTGACACTATATATAACAGAGTATCCAGAATGTAGCGTAGGTGGATACATGTGTGTATGTATTTACGTATGCATCTACTATTGTAATTATTTTTTTGTTGTTTATATTATTATTATTATTATTGTTATTGTTATTGTTATTGTTATTGTTGTTGTTGTTGTTATTATTATTATTATTATTATTATTATTATTATTATTATTATTATTATTATTATTATTATTATTATTATTATTATTTATGTAACATTATATGCCCTTGAAACGTCATGGGGCAAAATATAGATAAAGATAGGAGTACGATAATTGCCTCATTTGTTGTTATTGTCATTTTTTGGAGATGGGGTATAGTTTATATATATTGCATTAGAAGGCGAAGGAATATAGAATTAATAGATTTCGTCCAACAAAAGCACAAATATTAGAACAGAAAAGCCGAATTTCCCTTTTTTTTTTGCTGCCGATTTGAAAGAGAGCCAAGATCATCTTTGGAACTTTTTAACACGAAAATCAAAATTCGCAGAAATTCCTGCCGGAGTTCATTTCAAACCTTTGATCCTCTTCCTCTAATCCCATAATTTTCGAAATTCTACAAAATTCCCTCTCCATGTTTGAAATTTTTCAAATAGGAGAAAAAGGATTTTCTCGAATTCCCTTGTTACCGATTTTCACGTTACCAAGTTTCACGGTCATTTTTGAAAATTCATAACTCAAAAACCAAAAATCTTAGAAATTCCTGCTCGGGCTCATTTTAATTCTTCGAGTATTTTCTTGGAATCCCTAAAATTTCAAAACCTTAGAAAAGTTTTGTTGTTGCTTCAATTACGCAAAAGCGAAAGAAACGATTATTTGTTCCTTATCAAAAATTTTTCTGCATTTTGGAAATTTTATAATTCTTTACAATAACAACAGCAATAGCGATAATAATAATAATAATTGCAGTAATGAATAATTTTACTTAATTTTGTTACGTCCGTTACGTTCGTTATGACCGTCACGCCGAGGAGAGGTTTCCCATTTCTTGCGAAGCATCTCCTCGTAGCGTTCTCACGAGATTTTGGAGCCGAGTTGCACATTCCGGCTACGTTATCTCCCGTGGGAGAGGAGCCGCGGTGCAGCTCAGAGGTGCTTCGCGGTCTCGCGATTCGCGGTTTTGGTCTCCTTAGGCCTAGCCGATATTAGCTAGCGCGGTTCCGGACAGGTAGAGACTCCGAGTGTGACCCGCGATCTGTCTGGTTGTTTAGCTTCTGAGCGTGACACCTTCTCTTGCGTTAGTTAGAGAGCCACCCTTGTATCCGGTGCCCTCTTCACGATCCGACATTCAGTTGCCAATAAAAATCACTTTAGGTGACTTTATTGACCCCCTCGTTTCTGTGTTCACGAGTTTCTTTCTTTTTCCTTCCTTTCAAAACAATTTAATGAAAATTCTGTTTTCAATTTATTTCCAATAACATAAAAGTTGATTGAAAAATTCCACGTTTTCTTCATAATCGAAATTCGCGTGCGTCACGTTTCGCCTAAAAATAAATTTAAAAAAAAATGCACGTCACGAAAAATTGATGAAAGTGCGTTCGTCGGTGTTTCCCTCGAACTGCATAATTTCGAGGAAACCGCGGAAAAAGAACGAGTCTAATAACGGCGAAATACGGAGTCGTAACATTTTTAATATAGAACGTAACAAGTGCCGATCCTCTTTTTTTTTTCTATCCAGCCTCCGCACTGAAAATGCGCTAATGCACAAATGCATGCGTGCACCGCGATGTCCCATGAATGAAATTACACGTATCAAAAATGTAATTTTCCGTTTTTAATTAAATTAATCGAAGTTTCCTGCCGAGTTCCAGCGATCGCTGGAACTTTTCCAGGGAATTCCAAGTTGCAACACCCCGGAACAATTGCTGAACTTGCAACGCAAGTTTTATGGAAGCTCATACTAGGCGGCACGAGGCGCGTGTTCGTCGCACTTTCCTCCTGCACGAGCGTCATTAATTTTTGCCTGCAATTAACTAACTGTGCACTTTGCAAGTAGCTTGTAATTAAAAATGCGCGTGTGGGATAAAGTTTATGGAATTGGACGAAAGGAAATCACGGTGTCACGCGATTTTGTGTGGGAAAGGGATAAGGAGAACATATATCTATATGGGTCATTCCACGCCAAATCAATCACTTTTGACTCTTCTATTTTTTGATTTGTCTGAAATTATTTTATATTATTCTACTCTCTAGAAAAAAATTTCTAGATATATGTAGGAAAATTGAGCCCAAAACGGCATATTGAGGGTTTTGATCCTATCCTGCACATTTGGATGTTGCAAATAGTACAAATATACTGTTACGTCACTAGCTGCCCACACACCTACATGGCTGCACTGTGCGTCGCCGTTGACGGTTGATACATCGACATTAAGATAAAATCATGTTCACGAAATTATTTTCTCTTCAATTATCAATGCACTCTTTGGCAATAAATTGCACTTTTCATTTGGGAGCTTTTATGCTAGGAAGCATAAATACTAGTAGAATGTACTTTGTGTAGTTGCATCTCTGAATATCTAACCTATACAATCTTACTAACACAAAAGCCAAATTGGTGCTAAACGGGCAAAATGGCATATCTACGGTTGGCCCAAAATGGCATACTATGTCATTTTGCCCTTAGCGGTAAAAACTGAGTCGTGGAATAATAATATGGAACTTTTAGGCAGAATGGTTAAGAAATACCAAAGAACTAAGAAAGAATTTATTTTATTTTTTTTTTTTACTTTATGATACTAATTTTTGTTTGGAACTAATAAAGAGTTTTTTTTACGTTATGAGAGAGATCTATTTTTGTTAGGTAGGTACTACCAAAGAATGTATTTTTAAATTTGTTATTTTATAAGAGAGTTATTTTTCTATTGTTGAATAACAATAAAAACATATAACAATAAAATGTATATTATAATACGGCAGAAAGCGTCAGTATGCCATTTTACCCAGGATATCAGGGCAAAATGGACTTTTACATCATATTTCGAAATCTTAAATTACAAATCTATTTATTCATATAAAAATGAAAACTTTTGGCGCAGGTAAGGGAAATAACCGTAGATTCTATTGCAGCTTTGGGTCTCATTAAATTCTTATTGGCTTTGCCTTACGACGCCTTTAAACAAAAAGTATGGCGTTTTGGGCGCGATTCCCCTACATTGTATATGTATGCAATGTATATGTATACATTATACATTGACATATCTGTCAATAACAAGATAAGAACTGTTCATACGATGATACAAAAATTTCTTCATTTTTCAAAAATCTGAAAAAAATATAAAAAATCCGCATCCCGTTGTGAAATTTTCAGAAAAGATGTTAGACAAGCAGTACTTTGAAATATAAATATGTAAAAAAAATTAAATATGGCGATCGTTAAAAAAAAATAATTAGACGTAAAAATTGAAAAATCATTACGAAACACGCAAGTGAAGATTTTTTAAAAATTTTCTTTAAAATGTACGCAAAAAATGCAATAAGTGGGAAACAAAAATTCCAATCCGTCTATTTTTCGCAAAGTTACAAATTTACAAAGTTATTTGAAGGAAAAATCGATATCTTGAAATCCGTTTAGAAAAAAAATTTGAAAAAATTCTCAAAATTTTTTTGTAGAGAGTAGAATAATATAAAAAAATTTCAGATCAAATCAAAAAATAGAAGAGTCAAAAGTGATTGATTTGGCGTGGAATGACCCATATGTACATTTTTAATTTATTATTTTTATTATTATTGTTATTATTATTACTACTATTGTTATTTTCATTGTAATCACTCTTATTATGATTATTGTGGGTTCTCGTAAATTATTAACATTTGAATTTTTAATAAATTAATAATATTTATATTAATTTGTAATATTTGATAGGTGGAGTATTATAAAAGAAAATAGTTTAAGGGGCTCCTACTATAATAATAATAATAATATTATTATTATTATTATTATTATTATCATTATTGAGGGTTCCCGTAAATTATTAATATATTTTAATAAGTTGAATACTAAAAAGAGAAAAGATGATTCAAGGATATTCGTAAAATTACGACTAATATTATAATTTTAAATATAAAATTTGTAATAAAAGAAAACAACACAATTTATAAGAAAGAAATGGAAAACTGACTTGTCTCTCCTCGATCCTCGCTTTCTGTTGCGCTTCGTGATCTTGTCTGATCCTTGCCATCAACTTCAACATGTATTTACGGTCCGTGAGCCGAACCACGTTGCTTCCCATCAGCATTTCCAGCCTCGATCGAACCGGTGGATGAGTAAAACTAGAAATAAAAAATTGCATCATAGTGCAGTAGTTGATACGATGAAATTTCTCAATCTCTGTAAAAAATTGACAATCGTAGTAAAAATTTACAATTTAACGAACAACGGAAAATTTTAATAAACATTGATGATTTGGTTGAGAGTCGGTACTTTTAATAAAAAATTTGATAAATTTGAGAAAAATTAAAAACTCGGATGAGGATAGATAATTGTGAGAAAAATTTAAGATCTTAATGAAAATTGACGATTGGAATAAAAGTTGACAATTTAAGATAGAAATTAACAATTCAAATGAATATTGATTATTTTTATAGAGAATAATGGTATAACTGAAAATTGGCATTTTCAATAAAAATTGACCGTTAAAGTTAAAATCGATAAAAATTGAGAATTTCAGTAAGAATTGCTGATTGAAACAAAAATCAATTATTTTAATAAAAATTAACGATTTAAATATCGATTAGCGATTCTAATGAAAATTGATCATTTTCATAGAAAATTGCGGTATAACTAAAAACTGGCAACTAAAGTAAAAATAGATAAATTGAATGATAATTTGAAAATTGACAATTTCAATAAAAATTGATCATTAAAATAAATATCAATTATTTTAATAAAAATTAACAATTTAAATATACATTAACGGTTCTAATGAAAAATGATAATATTTATAGAAAATTACGGTTCAACTAAAAACTGGCAGCTAAAGTAAAAATAGATAATTTTAAAATCGATAAATTGAATGATAATTTAAGAATTGACAATTTCAATAAAAACTGATCGTTAAAATAAAAATCCATTACTTTAATAAAAATTGTCAACTTCGATAACAACAACTGCGACGAAATCGACAAATTCGACATTTTACTTTTTTTTTAATTCCAATAATTGCTCCAAGGAAATAAAATGAATTTCCGAAGATTTTAGGTGCATTTCTCCATACGCGTGCAGTCTTATTACCTCGAATCGCGGTGTAAAACTGGAAGACGAAGTTCCAGTCAAGTTTTAACAGAGTTTCATGAGCAAATCCGTAGAAAATGGAAGGCAATGAAAGGCAAAACAACGCTTTCGTGACTGGAAGCTGTATTGACCTGTCTGTCGAGCTGTCAATCGTTGGAAAGTATGTAGAGGAGAATTTCGATGCAAATTTCTTGTGGTTTTTACTACATTGCTGCACGGAGGATAGAAATTTACAAAAAGAAGGGAGAAGGGGGAGGTAATCGCTTTTGTTATGAATTTCGATTCCCAAGTTTGGAGAAACGAGGGCGAATTTCCAGTAATCTATGAATTTTTTTTGCCAGCTAGAAGGAAGAGACCCTGAACTTTCTGAAATTGGACAAAAATTTATTGTGACGCATTGTAATTTTTCGTAATTTTATACGTAATGTTATGGCTTGATTTATTGTAATTTAAAACTAAAATTTAAAATTCTATGCGTTTTTGCTGTATAAGAAAATAGAAATTTTCGGATTCGACTTTGACAATTTTTAACACGAAAACGAAAAATCATAGAAACTCCTGCTTAGGCTTATTCAAAAGCTTTGGATGTTTATTAGAAATGGTTGAATTTTGAGATTTCTAAAAAATTGTGTCTTTGATATTCAACTTTTTAAACTTTAAGAGAAAATTTCTTTTCCGTTTCTTCGTTGCAAAATTCTAAGTTTTGCAGTTTGTCTTTGAAAAATCGTCATTCGAAAATGAAAAATCGTACCAACTCCTGCTTAGTCTCATTTTAAAGCTTGAAGTATCTACTAAAAATTCTGCAAAATTCAAATTTCTAAAAAATTTCAGCATCAAGTTCTGAATTATTAAATCCGGAGAACAAATTCTGTCGAGAATTTTTACTTAAAAATTACAAAATTTGAAACTTGTCTTTGAAAAATCGTTATTCGAATAGCAAAAATCGTACGAACTCCTGTTTAGTCTCATTTTAAAGCTTGAAGTATCAACTAAAAATTCTGTAAAATCAAATTTCTAAAAAATTTCAGCATCAAGTTCTGAATTATTAAATCCGGAGAACAAATTCTGTCGAGAATTTTTACTTAAAAATTACAAAATTTGAAACTTGTCTTTGAAAAATCGTTATTCGAAAAGCAAAAATCGTACGAACTCCTGCTTAGTCTCATTTTAAAGCTTGAAGTATCTACTAAAAATTCTGTAAAATTCAAATTTCTAAAAAATTTCAGCATCAAGTTCTGAATTATTAAATCCGGAGAACAAATTCTGTCGAGAATTTTTACTTAAAAATTACAAAATTTGAAACTTGTCTTTGAAAAATCGTTATTGGAAAACCAAAAATCGTACGATCTTCTGCTTAGTCTCATTTTAAAGCTTGAAGTATCTACTAAAAATTCTGCTAAATTCAAATTTCTAAAAAATTTCAATATCAAGTTCTGAATTTTTAAAACCGGAGGGGAAATTCTGTCGAGAATTTTTACTTAAAAATTACAAAATTTGAAACTTGTCTTTGAAAAATCGTTATTGGAAAACCAAAAATCGTACGAACTTCTGCTTAGTCTCATTTTAAAGCTTGAAGTATCTACTAAAAATTCTGCTAAATTCAAATTTCTAAAAAATTTCAATATCAAGTTCTGAATTTTTAAAACCGGAGGGGAAATTCTGTCGAGAATTTTTACTTAAAAATTACAAAATTTGAAACTTGTCTTTGAAAAATCGTTATTGGAAAACCAAAAATCGTACGAACTTCTGCTTAGTCTCATTTTAAAGCTTGAATTATCTACTAAAAATTCTGTAAAATTCAAATTTCTAAAAAATTTCAGCATCAAGTTCTGAATTTTTAAAACCGGAGGGAAAATTCTGTCGAGAATCTTAACTTCAAAATTTCAAAATTTGAAACTTGTCTTTGAAAAATCGTTATTCGAAAACCAAAAATCGTACAAACTCCTGCTTAGTCTCATTTTAAAGCTATAAGTATCTACTAAAAATTCTATAAAATTCAAATTTCTAAAAAATTGAAACGTCGAGTTTCGAATTTTTAAATCCGGAGAAAAATTTCTTTCAACAATGTTCGTTACAAGTTTCAAGATTTAAAATTCTTTTCTTTGACAAATTTCAACTCCAGATTTTTTGAGTTACATAGAAAAGTTAGGTTGGAAACACAATAAAAAATAGAAGAATAAAAAATACAGATGAAATGAGTTAAAATGGGGCTTTTTACAATTTTTTGTTAGCATGTGACGATTTTTTAAACATCAACAACGCAAAAAAACAGTTTATTAAATCAATTTAAATACTAATGGCTTTTCTAGTTAAAACATGTGTGGGTTTAACGAGGAGTCTAACGAACCTTCACACTTAACAGGGGGTATGAAAATGATTAACGGTGAATTCACGGTCCAATAGGTTGATGAATTCGAATGGATTTGTATGGAAATGTTATTGGTAATAAATATACTGTAGAAATAGAACCTGAAATGCGGAAATTTCGAACGTGCCATTTTTCAGAGGTTTTTTTTTGGAAAAATTTTATTATTTTCGCGAGAATTAATTTTATTATTTCCTAATTTTTTCTATTACAAATTTGAAATTTCCTAGTTCGTTTGCCAAAAATCGTTACTCGAAAACAGAAAGTTTTCGATATTTCAGCTTTGGCTCATTTTCAAGAAAAAAATGTCCCCTTTGAACCCTACAAATTTTTTAGAAACTTGTTTCCTTGGAATAAAAATTTCAAAATGTGGAAGGAAAAATTTGTCTTAAATTTTTTTCATCTCAAAATTGAAATACGAAAAGATTCGAAAAAAAGTTTACCTACCAAAAAGCGAGAAGCAAAAATTCGTGAAGTTCAACCATTCCCAAGTGTATAAATTTACAGATGTGTGCAGAAAGGAACTTCCGGTTTTTTTGACGATAACTCAAGAATTAGTAAATAACAAATAAATGAAATAATAGTTAGTAAAGGAGGAAACAAATGGAAAATTATAGATTCCACTAAACTGTAGCAACTTTTTAACCGTTAAAGAGCGGAGCGACAAACGCAATGAATTCCGAACTGAACATCGGAAGGACGATCGACTATCGATTCGTTCTTTAACTTCTACAGAGGAACATATAAAAGGATTCATAAATAGACAACTTGTGTATAGTTATGTCCCAATTTTGTTCACTATTAAAGTATGTCTCGAAGGGATATCGAAGTACGTATTTTTTTTTATTAATTTTCTCTTGGACTCGTCATTTTTATTTACATAAACAGGTACCTAATATTGCCGGAATGATTTTTTGATTTTTTTACTCCAGGTCATGGAAATTTCGAAAATTCATAAAAAAGTAGTATTGAAAGACAGAATTTTATAGAAATTTGTCATTTTTAGACTTCCAGAGGGAGGAACTCTAAAACCTTTCCGATTTTTCGTTTTCAAGTAACGAAGTTTCGAAGATGCACTTGTAACCTTCGACTTTTTTCAAGAAGAAATTTAAATGAATTTTTCCTTGTACATTTAAAATTTGGTGACTTGATAAAAAAAATTTCCTCAAGATCTGAAAAAATGCATAATTTAGAAGGCAAAAGTTACAGAAAATCATCAACGTCCCAAAAAATAAAAATTTCTTTCGACATTTTCCTTTAAATTGATCCGAAATTACAAAGTTAATATTTTCAAGTACGAATTTTGAAAATTATTTCCTTGCGAGCTAAAAATTGCAAAAGTTTCAGATACGACCCCTTTCAAAAGTAAACATTTCTTTTTTTTGACACAAATTTTTTCAGATCTTGAGGAAATTTTTTTACCAAGTCCCCAAATTTTAAATGTGCAAGGAAAAATTCTTTTAAATTTCTTCTTGAAAAAATTCGAAGGTTATTAAATTTCTTCTTGAAAAAAATCGAAGGTTACAAGTTCATCTTCGAAATTTCGTAACTTGAAAACGCAAAATCGCAAAGGCTTTCGCTTTGCACCTCCCCCTGGAACTCTAAAAATAACAAATTTCTATAAAATTCTGTCTTTGAATACTATTTTTTCTGAAATAAAAATAGAAAGAAAGAATTTCGCAAATTTTCCTTTAACAAAAGATATCATTATATATAATATATATTTATGTGGGGTAGACACATAAAGAGAGGGGTGGGTTCACATGGGAGTCAACTCTATTCAATCAACAGCGATGTCAAGAAAGAAAGCAAGCAACCAAGAGGAGAAGGGATGTTTTAGTTTCATCACCCTTTTATCGAAAGGTCGCTCGAGTGTTAATGCGATTAGACATTAAACATCGTAAAAGCCCATAGGTATATGCATGGAAATTTTCGGTCACAGTAATTAAGCAGAAACTCAATGGATCTGTCAAAACGGTTTTCTTTTCTCTTGCTTCGTTTAATTTATTCATTGCCCTCAATTTTTCTTTGCATACGTGTAACATACAAATACATTTTTTATCTTCTTTCCGTTCACGTTTGAAAATTCGGAATTCGAAAGATAGGTTCGACGGAGGGTTGACATTTTCAAAATTAAAAGGATAAACTTCAAGCTTGAAAATGAGGTAAAGTAGAAGGTCCAGCGTTTTTTGGTTTTCGAGATATAAATTTTTAGAGACGAATTTCGAGTTTTTAAAACCCAGATTTTTCGGGATTAAATGAAGGACCTCCAATTTCGTAACTCTGCTAAACCGGAAGTTCGTATAATTTTTTGTTTTCACGTTACAAATTTTTAAAAATGAATTTCGAAGCTTCGATTCCGTTGAAAAAAATTTTACAGAATTTTAGTCCACGAATTTTAAAATCTAAAAAAAGAAATTGAAATAATTTTCAAAGATCTTCAAAAAGAAAACACAACCCTTAGACAAAATCAGAAAATAATTTTTTTTCAGTGAAATCCTCCCCCATTTGGGTTAACCTGGGACTAATTACCTTCCAGAAAGGGGCAAATTTGGAAGCAAACGCGATTCAAGGGTTAATTAATCCTGAAACTCCCATTTTCACCCTAAACCATCCCTTCAGGAATGGGTCACGATTTCCCAAATCTTTTGACATCAAATTTCTAATTTCAACCCCTTTCCTTCCATTTCTCCAGCGAAGTGGGGGAAAGGGGACAGAAACTGTTGCATTTCTTACCCCGCAACCCTAAATTTCACCCCTAGTCGAAAACTGAAAGCCCCGAGGGGTGCGAATTTCTACGAGACTCCAATAAGTACTTCCCTTTAACCCCTGGTGCCACCCGAGGTGCGTGGGAATGAATAAAAAAAATTGAGCTCCTTCACACCCCTTTCATTTTCATCCCTTGTAACCACTTTCTTTGGACCTTTCCTTCCAAAAAAAAGAAAAAAATGGGAAGAAAAGGAAAGACACCCTGGAGGTGACGATTGCGGGTACAGCAATATCGTGGCATAATCTGGGCAATGTGTTATTACTAAGGGGCCTAGAGACGTACCCGGAAAAGCCACCCTCCTCCCCTGGCGATTCATTTCATTAGGTACAGTTACAGCCCTGCACCTAAATTCATAGTCTCCTGCGCTGTCAGGTATTAGAGAAAGTGATATAGGTGGTACCTACGCAGGGGCAGCCCTCTGACACGTGCTTCCGGTACTGAAATAATTAAGGGATGACGAATGGCCAGCAGTTCTTAAGACCTTTTTGGCAACAAATCAATTTACTGTATATATAAATATATATTTGGTGAACCCTCAGCTCTCGAAATTTATTAACGACATTTTATTTTCTTGTTATTAAGAAATTTTTCGCTTTTGGTAATAAAAAAAATGTATACATATTTTGCTAGTTGCAAATAAAGTATGGATTTTTTATTTCACCCCCACCCTAGGTTATTAATTTTTTTTTTCTTACAAAAAGGGAGAATCCAGCTCAGGTTGCTTAATATTTGTTTAAATTGTAATTTTTAGCAAACTGAATTTTCAAGCGAGAATTTTCATCCCTGAAGGGAGATTTTTTTTTAAATCTTTGCCCTGCCAAATTTACAATCTGTAATTTCATCTTTGAAAAATTGTAACTCGAAAACCAAAAGTCGTACAACCTCCAGCTTAGGCTCATTTTAAAGCTCCAAGTGTGCACTCGCTACCCTGTAAAATTCGAGATTCCAGAAAATAGAAATCATTATTTATGAATTTTGAAAACCAGAAGAGAATTACTTTTAAATATCCTCGTTACGAAATTGCAAATTTTTAATTTCGTCTATAAAAAATCATAACTTGAAAATCAAAAATCATACAAACCCTCGCTTAGGCTCATTTTAAGTCTCCAAATGTTTACTAGCAACCCTGAAAAATTCGAGTTTCCAGAAAATACAAGATTCAACTTATGAATTTTTAAATCGGACAATCACTAACTTTCAAATTCATCCGATCTACTAATTACAGTGACCTTGAAAAAGAAAACCTAAAAAGGATTGCATCCCCAATTCGAGGGGTTGTTCTCCCTTGAACCGAATGGGGTCAAATTCTTAGTTTCACCCCCAGCCCTGATCATTATCGATAATCCTTTCGAATATTTCTCGCAGAAAGGGACAATTCCTTCGATTGCTGAAGTAGATATGTGCTTCCAGGTAAGACTCCAGCGCTCTTCAGTAGATACGGCAGAGAGCATCCTGCGGTTCGCTGGAACAAGGAGATCGATGTTTATTCGAAGAGGGTAAACAGCTCGGGCTTATTCCTTCCACGTTGTCTGCTGGGAGCGAAAGGGACCTAAAAGCTGACTTTTGTTTCCCCACACTTACGCCCTTTCGTCCCTGGGCTGGAAAAACCGGGAATATTGGCGAGAGGGTAGGTGGAGCGAATAAGGGTTTTCGAAGCAACCCTAAAGGAGGTCAACTTTGTCCTCCAATTTTTCTATGTGTGGACCTAGATATATGTATATAAATAGAAATACAGGTAATTCCGAAGACTAAAAACACTCTTCGGGATTAAAAGCACACAGATACTTGTACCTACTCGTATGGAAGCCGATGGATTGCAAGAAAAACTTACGTCGCACATCGAGAAAATAAATAATATATTAAATTAAATAAATAATACGTCGAAATGTACAAACCGCTGGAATTTAATTAATTATATAGTTTTTTCCATCAGCCAGGATTCGAACCCGAAACTAGCGAGTCTCGTCACGTTCATCCCCCCGGAACTTGCTGGTGATAGATATATAATAATTAAGGGGATGAATTCTTTCTCGTTAGAGGGGTTGTTTTTTGGGGGTTCCGCTACCCCTCAGCTTTGCAATGTTGAGGTAATTAAAACTTTTGTTCTTCCGCGTTTAGTTCATTAAATTTTTCCATTGTTGCATAAAAATAATGAATTCTTCGACAATTAATTATATTTTTATTTATTTATTTATTTATCAACTTTGAATCAATTCGATCTGACGATTTTTATAGTTCATTGTTTCATCCCTTAAATTATTTCTGATTCGACTGATAATAATATCGAACATTCGTACCTAGTTAATTATTAATTCATTTTAATTCATTACTAATTCTAATTTAATTATTTTTCTTAAATCATTGTATTAAAAAATGAGGGATGAAAAAGAATGGAGGGGGTCGCAATTTCAATGCCCTACTTTCACTATTTTTATAGTTGACTGTTTCATCCCTTAAATTATTTCCAATTGAAGTTAATAATAATATTTAATATTTGTAATTAGTTTGTTATAAATTATTATTAAATGATCACTAATTCGAATTTTAAGGGATGAAAAAAAGAGAAGGTGTTATAATCGAATATTTGGAGGTCCCAAGTGGGGAAAATTTCTCTTCCCTACCTCTAAAAAATTATCCCTATGCCATATTTTTTCTGTCTAAACGTGACGGGGTGTTTTCACCCCCAGTACCACATAAAATCGAGCTACACCTACGTGCAATCGACCAGATTCCCATAGTTAGCGAAACCCCCGTGTGTCTCGTCATCTTCTTCGGCTTCGTCGCCATCCGGTTTGTCACCGTCATGCTGATGCTTCATTTTGTTATTAACATTTTCCAGCCAATCCTCGAGGTCGTCGTTGAAGGGTTGAACCGAGGTGTTACCATCCAGCCCCACGAGCAATTCCACAGTGGCCCAAAACCCCCCACAATATGTCATGTCTCTTTTTTTTGCTTTTTTAGCAAATACTAATTTGAGCGTTCCAGTTGCAGTCAATTCAATCACTAGACCTCGAACCGATCACTTCAATGACGGTCAGTTTATTCAGATAATGGACAATGCGCCTCAATGAAGGTCAATTAATTTGACGGGTGGACAATTTATCAGAGAGCCATTAAAACTTCAGTAGCAGTCAATTAATTTGAATAACGGACAATTTCCCTCAGGTCAAGTCAATTTCTGCCAGTACCAGTCAATTTCAATTGTCAGAAGTCAAGTCAATCATACCAATACCTAACAATTTATCTCATTAGCGGGTGTTTTACCCCAGTCCTGGACAATTTACCTCGGTTCAAGTCGAGTCCCTTCGATAGCAGTCAACCCACCCTAAAAAACAGTCAATTCTAACCCATAAATTTCAATAAAACCCCTCCAATTGTCTCATCAGAGGACCATTTCTTTAAGAACCGGTCAATTCCCTCTAGTTGTGGTCAAATCATTACAATTGAAGTCGAATAACTCCAGTTATGGTCAATTCATTCCAGTTGTGCTCGATTTATTCCAGTAACGATCAATTAGCTGCGCCAAAAATCACGACAAACCAGTACCGGGCCACCCGAAGTGCTCTCGTCAGCATCCCCCGGTACTAAAGGGATAATTAGTCCCCGACGGGACACGACACAGGTACTAATTAATTGCACAATCGACTCGACGAAACTGCTCCAAGTTTGAAATCGCTACGTCGTCAGGTAAATCCGAGAAATTCCAAAGACAGACTGAGGGACTAACCCCGGTTGAGGGACTACCTCGTGTAACACAGTCATGGTACCGGAGGGTTTGAAAAGCGCCAAACTTGGTAGACAGGCAATCTATATTTTCCTACAGGTACAAAAACTTTCTTCTCCCCCTTCCCGAGCCCCCTTTCCCTTCCATTCCCATTCTCAGTACGTTATCATCGTCCCTATGGCTGTCACGTTACGAACGGAATGGAACACAGGGTGCCGTACAGCTCGACAGCATGACACCCACGTAGACACGCGATATTTTGATTTCCCTGATATGCTGATGCTCTCTCTTTCTGCGCCTCTCTCGCTCCCTTACGGTTCTAATTCCAGCCCCGGAAGTTCCCCAAACCGAAACGAGGGTGTTTTCTACCCTCGTGCCGGTGGATTCAGTCGACGTTCGTTATAAGGCCGCAGGGTGGAATTTTCGGTTCGAAATTCGGTTGGGAATCAATTTTATAGAAATAATTGGATATAATAGAATATAATAATAATAATAATAATAATAATAATAATAATAATAATAATAATATGTGATATATGATATGTGTAAAATCAACATATTGAGCGTGCAATAATAATAATAATAATAATAATAATAATAATAATAATAATAATAATAATAATAATAATAATAATAATAATGCACTTGATTTCTAAACCTTTTGTCAGCTCGAACCTTTTGACCTCGGCAACGCCAACTTCCGGCTGATATTTTCCGCGCGAAATTTAAACGTGACATAATATACGAAAAAAATTAAAAGAGTTAAGGCGAGTTTCCACTGCACGCGAGCTTCAGGCGAATATTCACTGCCCCGGCAGCCAATGACAGCGGCTCGTGGCCGTGGTTTATTTTGCAAAAGGGTACGAGTGTTTCTGGCGCTAATTTGTAAAAAAATATTGAAATCGAGTCCATGAGAATGTGGAAATTGGAAAATACTGGGAAAGGAATGTTTTCAAATTTCTTTTGATCAATTTTTTCGATATTATAGAAGATCTCGAAAAACGATTGAGAAATAATTGCATAGAAATCAATATGTAATGTTAAAGTAATCTAGTAACCTGAAAATAAAATAATATCGAAACGATCTAATTCGAAATTAAAATATTACAAAAACGCAAATATAAAAAAAATAAAATCAAGCGGTAAAGTGATAAATCAAACAATTTATTAGAAAGAAAAATAGGGACTCCAGGTCTCAAGGTCGACTCACGCATATTTCACCGTTTTCATGTCCCACCAGGTCACGGGTCGATCGTAGAGATCGATAGTCCTGGAGAACATCGATTTCTGGAAGCTGGATTTCCTCCTCTTCTGCATTTTCCGCATTGTCTTCGTTCCTGCATTCTGTCCATTATCCCCCCGAGTTTCCTCGGGTTCCGGGTTCCTCCTCCCCATGTTTCGATTTTTTTAATCAGATTTTTGAGTTTTATCTTTTCGGTTATTTGAATGGAATTACGCTCGGCGGTGGAATTTCATTTAATTCGGTCACATGACATAACTGTGGACAGGGTGGGTTCGGGGTTAATTGATTTGCTGACAAGAAATTTCGACGGATGGACGCTGATGTCTCATCTTTCAACCCGCGGGCTTTCGGATACTCGGATGACGCATTTCACGGATACGCGGTATCGACGTTGCGTCGAATCCTGACGCACACGGACGTCACCAGAATCGAAACGAAAGACAATCGAACAGACGATTTTCGGCTTCGACACGCCACGAAAATCCGCCCTTAGGCGATCACGCGAATCCGAGCGTAGCCTCAAGCTGGTTCCGCTTTGCTTTCCCATTTGAGGGCCTCGAGGAGCGGACTGGAGTGGATTGGAGCATTCCTTGGATCCTTTTGGAGCGGAATCTTCGGAAAGACGCTCGGATCAGCTTCAAATCGGAAGAGAAGACCCTTGGAAATTTGTAAAATCATTTTTTATTGTAATTTGGTATTAGAAGCAAAAATAAAATAAAATGAAATAAAGAAAGAAATGTTAAATATCATTTATATGTTTAAATTGTTTATTAATTTTACAGTTTGGTAACTTTCACACCGCCGTTCAAAATCGACCGATCGTCACAGTCGTCGCGACTTCTCTCGTTGCGCACGAATTTTATCCAAGCGTCCCGATCCATCGGTTGAGAAGGTCCCCAGTCCTCGGTAGGATTGATCCCAGCCTCGAACCTCTCCTTGAAGGTCCCCTTGATTTTGGAAATAGAAAAAATTTTGATAATTTGACGAACAAAAAATTGCAGAATTTCACTATTATTGTTGTTTTGGGCCGGAAATATTTAAGGGGGGATTGCGGTGTAACAGCTTTAAAAATAGGTGATTTTCATGAATTTTTTTTTGGAAAACTATTAATAATTCCCAAACAGCTGCTACTTAATTGCGATACTACTTTTGGAACACATTCTTGAAACATTGTACTTTTGATTTGTGCAAAGAAAAAAAATTCGATTTTATGAACCTGTTACACCGCAATCCCCCCTTAATGTACAGAAAATCGGATAATGGTATTAATTTCCAAGAAATGTTGATTATCTTTTTCGAAATTCCTTTTATGGAATTTTGTCTTCGACTTGTTGTAAAAACTGAGGGGATGCATTTTTTAAAATTAAATTCCAAAATGAGCTGAAATGGAGGAATAAAATTTTATACTAATATTCGGAAATCGTTGGTACTTTTTAGAATCCAAATTTGTACTATTTTAAAAAATTACAACTTAAGGTGCTTTTAGATTTTGTGTATACCGTTAACTAGTATTTTGTGTTTTCCAAAATAGCTCAAGATATGGTGTTAAACGAAAATTCCGAACTCAACAGAGGAATACCAAAATTTTTACTATATTTTCGAGAATCTTTGGTATTTTAAAAAAATCTAATTTCTCAACTTTTGAAAAATTACAAAATTAAGAATTTTCTCGTTTTTATGGACATTGTTCTCTAGAATTTTTTTCAATACCCAAATACCCCGGAAACTCGTTTGAGGAAAAATTCAATGTTATCCACTCGACTCGACACATTATCACAACCTGTGATACCATTTTACCTTCGTAGTTAGCATGTGAATTATAGCGTAACCAGGAATGCAAAGAATACTGATCAGGCACGAGCACCATCCCAAGAAAACGGCCCATTCGGGGTAGTCGACCCCATTGTACGTTAGTCGAGTGTTAAAGATGATCGTCGTGATAAAGATGAACTGCAAGAAAAAAAACCATCGCCGTTCACTATTTTCCGTTATTTTGGCAATTCTACTTTTCAAAATCCCCTAGTTCCCAAAACTTTGCTACTCGCAGATGCAAAAGAACTCTACAAAAATGTTCAACGCTCTGGCCAGTACTATAGTTCTGTTTTAGCAGTAGGATCCCCAGCACAGGATCAACGCCGAAATTGTCACCTGTGAGGTGCCAACGTACCGACAAGATAATAGGCGTTATGTATTTCCAGCAGAGCGGCCACCATCCGTTTATCTTCTCGCCCAGCATGAACTCGATGTCCCTCACGAAATTGTCACACCCTATGTAAAGACAGAACCGATATGTAATACATAAGCACATACATAGAAAGTACTACGTCAATATAGGGTCGCCTTGGGTGTTACAAATTCATACAAGTGGGGTGAAGTCTCATTCAGAGAACGTAAGGTTCCACTGTAAGGCCGATGCCTCACGTTATCAACCCTATAAGTGTATGAATGATCGGTCAAATACGTCTAATTCCTATAAACTTTCGCTATAGGGCCGGTTGCCCCATAAACTGTGAGTACCGTAAGTCCATCCGACGACGAAGACCTCGACGAGGCAGATCGAGATGACGGAAACGGAAGCTGCGTACCAGTCGAACATCTGCAAGATGTACATCCCACCCTAGAAAAGAGACACGACTATCAACGTGGGTCAACAATTGGAGCCCGTTTGAATCTCTTTTCTGCAATATTTAATATCTTTCGTCAGACACTGGACCCTGGATGGGAAGGAATCTGGGTTTCTGGACCTATTATTCATCTGGACCCGATATTTTGGGTCCTGTACTGGGACAGAAGTGGGTCCTGTGCCGATACAAAATTGGATCCTGTACTGGTGCAGCGCTGGGTCCTGTACTCCTGTATTGGCACAGAACTGGCTCCTGTACTGGTACAGCGCTAGGTCCTGTATTGGTACAACACTGGGTCCTGTACTGGCACAGAATTGGGTCCTGTACTAGTACGGTAGTGAGTCCAGTACTGGTGAAGATGTGGGTCCAGTACAGATCAAGCAGCTTACATTGGTGACGAAGCAAATGGAGCCCAAGAAGAGAATGAACAAGGACACCATCGCTACCATGACCTTGTGTTTCCTGAGATGAGGATAAGCGTCAGTCACGCTGGACATGATGGCCTCGATCTGAACGAACTGCAGCGAAACGAAAAGGTACAAGGTCAAACGCAGTTGCATGCATCGCTGGAGATTTTATTAGCTATGATTCGGTCAATAGCTGACGTCATAATGTAGCTTGTATTGACACATTTGCACGCAGGGTGAGTCACGTGATTGCAGAACCTCCCTTTCAATGCATTTATGGTTACGCTGCATTTGTTATGCAAGGTCAAAGGAGTTTGGGAGCCAATAGTTTCTGGTCCTTGGGCAATTGACGAACCTTGACCAAGTTGTGAGAGAAGCTGAACTCCCTCTTGATCATACAGGATCTGAGCGAGGGTCTGGGGTGACTCACCCAGCCTGCATAGGCCAGAGGAAGAATTGTTACGCACGCAACTGTCCATTCCAAGGAGGTACAACATGACGAAGAACAGGACTGCCCATAATTGGGGCACCGGCAGCATAGTGATGGCTTCCGGGTAGGTCACGAATGCCAGTCCTGGACCTAGAAGCAACGCGACATTCATTAAAACTTATTGTTAGCATTGTTATGACTGTTATTGCTAATGACGTTGATATTGTTAATGCAAACCTCCAGTAGCTACAGTGGAAACTGGAAGTCCAGTTCGGTAGGACATGAACCCCAAGACCGAAAAGACGACGAACCCTGCGAAGATACTGGTACCACAGTTCAGGATCGGTACCAGGATGGAGTCCCTGAAATGGGGACAAAAAAACTCAACCTACCCCATTTTCAGAGTCTAACTGGTGCCAGGAGCCGCCCTTAGCGGCATCCAGTTGGAAGTTCTGACACCAGAGGGACACATGGGTGTAAGTGAAGGTATGGCGATTGTCCAAATTGGATCCTTAGCGATGCCGCGTAACCTGTCCTAGACGTTCGCCATACTTTCGTTTAGGCATGGGTCAGTGATCGCACGGGGAACGCAATGGACGAGTAAAAGACACTTACAACCGATTGTTGTTCTTGAACGGATTGTAACTCGCCATGTTGACGATGCCTCCCCATCCTGGACCGAGGGAGAAGAATATCTGAATCGCTGCATCGGCCCATACCTAGAATATTCTGGCATAGAATTTATTCAAAGTCCGGAACCGTAGCAGTGGCCACTGCAGGTACCTCTAAATGGACCACAAGTGGACTGAAGGTCTCCTTGTCATGACCAATCCCGGTTTTATTGATCATTCGGTCAATTTGGGGACCACTGTTAGGTACAAGTTAGCTAAAAGTGGGCTAGATGCGCCCTTATCATGACTGATCGTGATTTTATTGATAATTTGGTCAATTTGGGGACACTTTTAGTCCACTTTTAGGCACAAATTACCTAAAGTGAGCTAGAAGTGACCTGGTCGAAGCCAACTCTAACTTTTTTTACGCGATTTCCGTCCACTCGGTGGCTACAAGGACACTTTAAATCGACTTTTGGGCAAGTCGGTGTGCCATCTGGGGTCAAGCTAACCGAAAAAAGTGTCATCAATGAAGACACAGCCAGAGACGTGGGGTATTATAATATAATATGGTATGATATAATATAATATATTAATATCACGTTGGAATAAAAGAAATGACACTTCACGGACACATGAATATGTATCCGTGTACATGCGTGGCTTATATCTATATTTACCGTTAAACGTCAATTACCCTTAAATTTGTCAATTGAGACCAATTCGGCGTGATGTAAAATAGTACACCGTCCACAGCCCCCGGTAGCGTCAGTCCTCTTACGAGCAGAATGAAGAGAATTACAAAGGGGAACGTCGCAGTGAAATAAACCACCTAAACAATGTGCATCATTTCGTCAATACAAACAATTCCTCGGTCACATTTCAATGCCATTATACAACTGCACAGCCACCAAGCAATTGCCAGCTGGCCAAAATTCGGCTTGCAACGCGTGGACAATAGTGGATAGTTTCCCCCATTCCTTCCGATGCGCGAGAAAAGCGGGTTGGCCCCGTTAGCGATCCCCACCACCGCCAATTTGCCAGCGGATTGAGGTGGGGGTGGCCAATAGGAGCGCGTCCTAGGTCAGCTGACCTATCCCGAGCGAGATTTCCCTTTCCACCAGGAAGGTGGAGGGGGAAACTGTTCCCCTTCGTTGCCTTTTACCTTCCCCACGCTTTTCACGCCGTTACAGATGCACAGGAACACGACGATCCAGGAGATGAGGTTGCAGGTGAAGAGGGGCCACACGATGCCACCCAGATCGTCGATGCCGTTCGATATGCGTAGGATGTGGTTGCTGCAAATGCAAATGATACAGATTTGTACCGGATTGATCCACGCGGACAAACTTACTGGAAGAACTCGTCGGCTGGAGTCTTCGTCCTCTCCATTAGCTCCATCTGGTGCGAACCGTTCCTCCGACTGAATACATCGCCGCCTAGCTGTAGAGCAAATGAACGGAGAAGGAGCTCAAAAGAAAATCCTCGGGTCTACTTTTGGTGCTGTTGCATGATTTTATGGTCTGACACCTAATTTCTGGTTCAAAATTGCACAAGCTTATCCGAATATCAACCCTTGTTCCCAAAGGTTTCGAAGATCATGGTTCGAAATTTTCGAAAATTCTAAATTCAAAATCGATGCGAGATTCTGACGCGGAATTGATTTTCAAAACTTTTTTTTTCTTTACAATTTGTCGCTAAATCGAACGGTTCGGGAGATAAAGGGGTTTGATGGTGGAATTGAACGCTAACGCCTCTAGTGGTGACGTCCTTGAAACTGAGTAGAGGAATCTTTGGCAGGGGATATCTCCGGAAGTATGGGAGATAGAGAAAAAGTTTTTCGACAAAAAGTGTTCAGTTTTTCGTTGGCTATCTTTTGCCGCTATCGAAAATTGTTTAACAATGGGACAATTTTTTCTTCTTTTGTTGATAGAATAGTGGGATTTTGGATTGGGAGTGATAAAGATTCTTATGCACCCGGTTAGTGGCATTCATCAAGACTTCTGATGGATTTAGGTTTACCTTCAGGCATCTGTTGGTGTTCCATGGGTTGTCACAATCTTCCCATGGCAATTTGCTCCTGAACGACATGACCAGAAACATGAGAGGGTATGCTATGATGACGTTATAATACATCGTACAGATGATGTTTACTATTACTATGGCGAATCCTGCACCTGAAAAAGGAAATTATTAGTCCTTTTGCTTTTTCTCTGAAAAATAGCAAAAAAATTTGTTTAATAAGTTAGTCTTTGCGACTCGGTTAAAAATAATATGTCGCCATACCTTTGAAAAGTGGACTCATTCGGAACATCGTTATGCATCCGGTGCCTCCGAACTGTCCCACCGATGATTCCATAAAAAAAAGAGGGATTCCACATAAGAATAGCATCAACAGGTATGGAACCAGAAATGCACCTGAAATGTGAAATGTCACAATTGGGTCGGATTCAAAACTCAGATTTTTCGTTTCAACGCTGTCAAAGATTTGAAACTTTTTTTGGAATTCATAAATTCTTTCGTGACAACTTGCAGCTTCAATCGAGATACGGATTTTCCGAGATTTCCCCCATCTCTCAGTTCATTCGTTCTTCTCATCATTCTAACTTCCCAGAAACTTCGGATTCCTCCAATTACACCATTTCCTGGATTGTATGAAGAAAAATCGGATATGTCGAAATCTTAATGAATGGAATTGCTTGAGACTGCGAGAGGAAGGTTCGTTTGCACATGCAGTGGCCATGACGTCAGGTCGCGTTACGTTGCCTTATCTATTGTTATGTTACGTTACTTTACTTCGCGCTAATGGAGATGTGTCTCCGCGTGATATGAATTTCCATGGTCTGGAAGATAGGTATCCGACCAAGGCCAGAACTCTCAGTGGCACGAAATAAGTTGTTTCGAGGAATGTAATTAGCTAGCGTATGCACGCGTATGTGACAGTACGGCAAACGTCTGGACCGAATCTATCACGCGCCTTTTCCAGGGGCTTCAGTTTCTCAGCGATAATGCTGACAATTGTCATGGTACTTATTATTGCCATTGTCATTATCACGTCATTATCGTTGTCATTGTTCTTGCCGTTGTCAATGTCAATGCCATTACCGTTGCCATTTCTATTGTAGTTGTCATTGTCATTGCCATTGTCATTGCCATTGTCATTACCAATGTCATTAATCATTATCATTGTCATAGTCCTTGTTATAGTCATTGTCATTTTTATTGTCATTGTCATTGTCACTGTCATTGTCATTGCAACTGTCATTACCATTGTCACTCGCATTGTGATTTTCATTGACATTGACATTAGCATTGCCATTGTCACTGTCATTGTCATTGCAACTGTCATTACCATTGTCACTTGCATTGTGATTTTCATTGACATTGACATTAGCATTGCCATTGTCATTTTCATTGACATTGACATTAGCATTGCCATTGTCATTATCATTGTCATTATCATTGACATTGACATTAGCATTGCCATTGTCATTATCATTGTCATTATCATTGCCATTATCATTGTCATTATCATTGTCATTATCATTGTCATTATCATTGTCATTGTCATTGTCATTGCTATTGTAATTGCCATTGCCATTGACATTGTCATGCCGTTATCGTTATCGTTATCGTTACTGTTACTGTTACCGTTACCGTTACCGTTACCGTTACAGTTACCATTACCGTTACCGTTACTGTTATCGTTATTGTTATCGTTATCGTTATCGTTACCGTTACCGTTATCGTTACCGTTACCGTTACCGTTACCGTTACCGTTACCGTTGCCGTTACTGTTATCGTTACCGCTATCGCTATCGTTATCGTTGTCGTTGTCGTTGTCGTTATCGTTATCGTTATCGTTATCGATATCAATATTGTTATCGTTATCGAAATCATTATCGTTATCATACCACCACCATTTCTGTAGCACAGGTAGGGAAATCTCCAGACATTTCCGATCCCGATGGCGTAACCGGCACAGGAGAGGAGAAACTCAGTCTTGTTGGCCCAGGAGCCTCTCTCAGGTGTTGCTGCGGCAGGAGATGCATCCTTCTCGTCCATTTCACGTGATCATTCAAACCACCCCCCAAACGACAACAAAAAAGGTTAAATGAACAAACAAACCCCTATTGCTCCACACTACTCCTCATACTCTCACTCTCACTCTCAGTCTCTCTCTCTCTCTCTCTATGGACCCCCGGAAGAAAGATAGAAGAGGGAGAAAAAAAATGCAGACGTCAACGACGCATCTGGTCGGCGCTCGAATGTGAGGCAACGCAGCGAGTGAAGCACCCGTGGAAAGACTCGGAACGGACTTGCGAAAGACTCCACAGTCCCAGCGGCACTGAATGAACCCAAACGTGAACTGCCGCACGTGTATATGTCGCATAATCGCTCGGTCGTTTGTAAAAGACGGAGAGGAGAGTCTTTTCTAATATACATACGTTTATGTATATACAAAAGCATATATATGTATATAGGTATATTATGTACCGTGGATTTAACCGTGATGACGCTGATTATGTTGATTGGTGGCCACTTGGAGAGATATATGCACACTCGTCGATTGCCGGTCGTGAAAAAGGGCTGCTGGCTCTCATACAGAGTGATCCACCGTAACCGGTTCAAGCCGCTATTTCCAAACCTATCACTCGCACGGAAAAAGCGTCGAATGAAATCTTCAGGGTCTCGTTCCAGACACTCGATAGGTGCAACAGCTTCGTCCTAGGTGGCGCTGTTCTCCAAAAAAATTACTTACAATCCTCTTTTCCCTGAAATTGTTTTCGTTTTTCTCCCCAAAAAGGTACTTTTATCCACCACCAACGCACCCACAACCTGTATTTTTGTATTCACTAATTTTTCTTCGGAAAACAAAAATTGCAGGATTCGAGGCCACCTGTGATTGGTTGGATTTCTGCGAAGGGTAGGCATTTTTTCAACTGAGAAAATCAGAAAAAAAAGGTCGAGAGGGGTCGAGAATGTGGTTTTCTCGATACCAGCGCCATCTGGGAGGAAGACGAGTATTGGGTTAAACTGTGAGGTTGAGACGCTGGAAATTTCATTGGGGTGGCTTTACGCTAGAATGGATAGACTTGGAGGTATTCGAAGGTGGTGATGTTAGGCGAGTCACCCTGTATAGATGAACTTCATTATACCCTTCCTCTCCGACCGGCTGATAACAGCTTTGTTGACGTGTGTGAGTGTAGGACAGGAAATATCTGGTCTTAAGAGTGACACTGTATTTATTTTATACCTTGTTGAGTTCTATATATATATATTTACATATATATAGGTAAGTATATATATGGAAAAATATATATGTATAGAAATAATTGGAATGGAAATTTTTTGGATGGAGGGAATTGACTTGTAGGGGCTCTTTTGAGGGTCAAGATCCGAAGCTCGACCTTCAATTATCAGTTTTTGACCCACATGGAGATAAAAAAGTATGTTTTGAAGATTCTAGGATTTAAAATTATAAAAAAATCATGACAAAATTTAAAACAATTTTTTTTCAGCGGGAGATGAAGTGTAAATCTTCTTATCAGTGACTTTTCCCACGGTGGTGAAACGAGAAATCGTTATCGGTGGAGATATTAAATACATAGTGATATATATGTATACAGATAATTTTTGTTGTCGAGGATTGATAAGGAAAGAAATGTTATCTGTAGCGAATGGAAATACAGCGATCGCGAGGCGGATATTCTTATCAGAGACTCGCTGCATTATCGATAACCAGAAAAAGCAGAGTTATCGATAGTCGCTAGTTGAGAAATGTTATCTTTAGCGCGAGAGATTCGAATTTTCAGATTATCCACGTTCTTGGATTTTATAATTTTATACTTTTTTCGGAAAAATCCTATTTCTAGTAACAATTTCTTTCGAATTTCCATACTTTTTTGAAATATTCTTCCAGCTGAGCTTTTTCTCTGGTAATAATTTTATAACTATGATCGGAAAAATCGTGGGAACTTCGGCTTCGGCTCGTTCTGGTTTTTCGAGTCGCTACTATCGATCTGAAACATTTCAAAATTTAAAAACAATTTTTTTCTAATCACGAATTATGGAACAAAAATTAGGAAAGACAAATATTCAATTTCTTCAAATTTTCAATTGCCTCAAAATTGGTATTCTGGGAAAGGAAAATTTGAAAATGTCAGGTTCTCAGGATTTTCAAAATCAAAATATTTTCCTTGTAGCATGTAAATTTCAAATTTGAAAGAAAAAAATTTCTGTTTTAATCACAAGTAACCCTAGAAATAATTAGAATTTATAAATTTCAAATTTCGCGAAACAACAAAAACTTCCAATTCTATCTAAAAAAAAATTCGCATCTTACGAATCAAAAAAAAAAGATTTTGCAAAAATCCTCCTAAATTTTTTGTTTCCAAAATTTCAAAATTACCCCTCGAGTTTCGATGTTTTGGCAAAGACTTCTCTATTCATTTTCTTCTGATTTTTCTAGTTCAAATATATATTTTTTAATTCGATTCCTCCGAACATTTTTCTGCAAATTTTACAAACATTCTTCGAATTCTCTTTTCAAAATTCCCCCTCCTCCTCTGTTTTCCATTTTCACCCCAAACCGCAGTAAAATTTACTTCACGTCGGACATTTATTTTCCCATTTCTCAAAAAAAAAAAAGAAACAATATTTTTTTTCCATGAAATATTCAATAAAAAGAAAGGAAAAAAAAATACCAAAAGATCGATTATATTCGATTTCTCGGATTATACTCGAATTTTCTAAATTATTCTCAGTATTATACTCAATAAAATAAATAAATATCGATATGCATATACACATACATATTTTTTTCTTCATCTCCTTCGTCTTCTTCTCCCATTCCCATGCCCGTTTCTTCCCACAATCAACAAAAGGGCTTGGAAATAAAAGACGACGAGTTTAACGAGCTTCAACACATTCTTTTTATAAAAGCACCCCCTCCGATGCATATATACACACCCATATAGATATATATGTATGTACTTGGAGCCATGCACACATACGAAAGTCAAGTCCTCTGTATATATTGACGATTAATTAGCGCAGATAATTAACGAGAACTCTGTTAAGCAAAGCAAATCTTGGGAAGAAAAAGCGGGACAAAACCATGCGAATTATTTCTGACTGCGTAGAACATTCGAAGGTACATTCAAAGCATATTTACAGCATCAAAGAGATTTATAGTATTAGAAAAAAAAAAGTTGATTTACCGCTGCGCGAGCCTAATTTGGTGAAAGGAAGGCTCAAGTCCCATTTTATGGCATTTCCAGGACGGTAATTCCATGAAGGTAGAATATACATGTGAAATTGAAAGCTTCAAATTACCTTTTTTTTTGCGCATTCGTATAATTCGTGGTTATGGGTGGAAATGGTTTGAGAATTCTCAGATTTTTAGTGTTTGGAGGAGGCACCTCGAGCTAGGAAATGAGCTAAGGTGGGAGACCATGGGATTTTTGATTTATCGTTTATGAATTTTCCGAATCGGGTGGGACTTTAAAATTAAGAAATTTCAGGGGTTTTAAAGAGAATTTTTTGTTTATCGAAAATTTTTTTGATTTGGTAGGTTTTGAAAATTAAGGTTCGAGGGGTTAAAAGTTGGATATTTGTGTTTTAAAATGAGCTGAAGTGCGAGTTTATACGACTTTTTATTTATTAGTTATGAATTTGCGAAATTGGTTTTTTAATATGGAGATTTCAAGGGATTTAATGACGAGATTTTTTTCGAGAATTTTTTTGAATCTGGTAGGAATGGTTTTTGAAAATTGAAATTTAAAAGGTTGAAACAAGGATCTTTGGCTTTCAAAATGGGCCAAAGTGCGAGGTTATAGAATTAAAGACGAATTTTTTTTTTCAATTTTTAATTTCCGAAGTCGATGGAATTCGTGATTCCAAAACGCAGTTTTTCTCTTACCCCCTTTTAATCCTAGATATAGGAATTCGATTTTTGAAAAATCGCTGCTTCCGAAAAAATAGTCCTGGATTTTTTTTTTATTTTTTAGATATGAATTTTGCAATGGGTTTTTTGAATTTTCGCGATTTCAGCGAATTTCGTGAAATTTTTGTAATTTGATAGGAACAGTTTTTGAAAATTGAAATTTAAGGGCTTGAAAGAAGGACCCTTGGGTTTTAAAATGAGCTAAAGTGAGAATTCATACGATTTTCAATTTTTTAGATAAGAATTTTGATAAATTATTATTACTTTTATAAACACAGATTTTAGTGAATTTAATGAGAATTTTTTCTTCTTCATCAATTTTTCGTAACTGGTGAGAATGTAATTGAAATTCAAAAATTAATGGGTCAAAAGAAGGATCCCTGAGTTTCGAAACGAGTTAAAATGTGAGTTCGTATGATTTTCATTTTTTTACTTATGAATTTTCAAAATCAGATTTCGAATTTCCACAGATTCAACGAAAACTTTTTTTTTATAAGAAGTTTCGGCAAATTTAGAAATTTTTTTTTAAATTCGAAATTTTTAATGTACGATAACGAAACTTTAAGCTTCAAAACGAGCCGATGCGGAAACTTCCAGGACTATTTTTTCGGAAGCAGCGATTTTTCAAAAATCGAATTCCTATATCTAGGATTAAAAGAGGGTAAGAGAAAAACTGCGTTTTGAAATCACGAATTCTATCGATTTCGGAATTTCAAAATTAAAAAAAAAAATTCGTCTTTTATTCGACGCAGTTTATCAACAAGTTTCGGTGAGAGTTGCAATTGTTTGGGTATTATTCCAACTCGAACGTGTAGCACGGTATTAACCCTTTCGAATGCTCGTACAGGGAAATAAAGAGGAGAATATAGCAGTTTGCTGGAACGCTTCGTTCCGTAGAGTCACTTGACGTTGGAAATGATTATGGAAATAGGAGCAGTAGCAATCGCTAATGGGCCACTCGTGCAAGATATCCTCTCATCGCTTTTTAACAGAGGATTACGGAAGATTATCCTCGCAGAATCCTGCCTAGTTTGTACATATAGATGGATGCACGCTGGGAATTCGTGTTACACTTGTCCGGCCGAACAGTGGTCCTTCCTTCCTTCCCTATTTTTTTTTGTTGCTTTTCGGGACATTCTACTCAATTTCTCCGATTGTAGGGATACGTTGTTGAAGAGAATGCACTTTTTAATTCCTTTGAAGAATTTATGGAAAATTCTTTAAAGGTTCATTAATAAAAAATATGAAAATGCTAAAAATTCCAGTTTTTGGAAAATCCTGTGATAAAAAAATCGTAGCATTTCTAAAAAATTCTGCGATTCAAAAATTGCAAATCTTCGAAAAAATTGGAATTTTCAGTTCTTTCATATTTTTTTTTGGAAAATCGCGTTATTAAAAGATCGCAGGATTCACCAAAAATTAGAATATTCAGCATTTTCATTTTTTTTTGGAAAATCGCGTAATTAAAAAATCGCAGGACTTACCGAAATTTGGAATTTTTAGCTTTTTCATTTTTTTGGGGAAAATCGCGCTATTAAAAAATCGCAGGATTTACCGAAAATTGGAATTTTCAGCCTTTGCATATATTTTTTGAAAATCGCGCTATTAAAAAATTGCAGGATTTACTAAAAATTGAAATTTTCAACCTTTTCATATATTTTTTTAATATACTAACTTCGAATTTCGAAAATTATACAAAATGAGGCGAAAAAAACAATCCGAATTTGGAATCTGGTGTTTATTGTTTTGAAAATTTATTTGTTTTTTTTTTAAATTTTGTTAGGAAATAATTCGAGGATTTTTGACAATAAAAAAATGGATGGCACGAATTTGAAAAGTATTGTAATTATACGTAATTTCGAAATTTGAAAAATGTAGCCAAATTGGTATTAAGCAAATTTCACTTTCCAATTTTGAAATTTTTGACCCTAAACATTATTTCTCTTTTTTAATTATTATCAAATTTCTTTTAGTAACAATTTGAGAGTTCTGGAAGATTCAAAAAATGGATTCTATTAATTTCGAAAATGCTTGAATTCTACGTCATTTTGAAATATCCGAAAAAATCGAAATTAGTATTTAAAAAATTCCAGTTTCTAATTTTGAATTTCATAATCCCAAAGAATTCTACTCTTCTAATTTTTTACAGATTCGTCAAGCAACAATTAGATGATTTTCGAAAACAGATAAAAATAAATATTTCCAGCTATTAAATATATAGAATTTTCAAATTTCTCAAAAAAAAAAGATTAACAGAATTTAGAGTAGGATGGTTCTAAAAATCTTACGCCTTTATAAATTTCTGTAAATTTCCTGAAAATACATGAAATACAAATTATTTATGAAAATTCCAAAAAAAAAAATCGAAGTTAGTATTTAAAAAATTCCAGTTTCTAATTTTGAATCTCATAATCCCAAAGAATTCTACTCTTTTAATTTTTTACAGATTCGTCAAGCAACAATTAGATGATTTTCGATAACAGATAAAAATAAATATTTCCAGCTATTAAATATATAGAATTTTCAAATTTCCCAAAAAGAAAAAAGATAACCAGAAAATTGCATTAGAAAAGAATAATGATTTCCGACGGAAAAAATCCAAACTGAAATAAAACTGGTTCGTTATTCAACGAATTTTGAGAACATAATGCAATAATGTTACTTTGTTTCTCTCTAATTCGCAGTCTATCCACCCTTTCTCTCTCTCACTCTCACCCCTATTTCGCGAGTCATTCAATATAGCTATTGTTTGAACACTTGATCCGAATTTATTACCTCAACTAATGAAATGTCTACATTGACTTTACGTTTGAAATTACGTATAAAGCTAATTAATTAAATTTTGCATCAAATTCGTTATATAATAACACATACATGTATTCACGTACGCGAGGCGCGCGTGTCTGTGCCGTGTACGCATTCAACGTGTTGGTGCACAATAAAGCCTAATTAACAAACAATGTATCTATTGTTAATCTTGAAACAACGACATAATTAAAAGGAGCAACAAATTATTATTGCTATTATTAATAATCATATTGTTATTATTCCCGTTAATTTTCCCACGTGACACGGTTTTTGTTTCGCACCCCAAAACATAGTAGATTTTACCATAATGTTTAATCGATGAAAATCATCAAATTTTCTACTTAACATTTTTGTTTATAATAGAGTTTCTTAATTTTTTGTATTAAAAAAATTCGTATCCGTAGTTTTACACTTTCTACGGGTACTCCTATTTTTGCAAAAGTCAAAATAGTGGCAAGTTTTTTTGGAAAATATCGTAACCGTTCAATACCAGTCGAGTTTTCATTTTTATGCAAGTGAAAATTTACGGGGTAAGGTTTTCAAATAAAATTATAGCAATTTCGTGTTTTCAAAATTTGTTAACTTTCGAGTTTGAGAGTTTTTTCGGTTTCAAAATATTTACTAAGCAAGTATTTAAAAGCTTTCGAAAATAATTCTTCTAAATATTCTTAAAATAAATTCCTGAAAATTTCCGTTTCCAAAAATTCGCAGGACTTTATTTCTTCTCAACAAGATTTCGAGAATTTTATTAAAAATACAAAAATATTAATAAAACACCAAATTTATTAAGATTCCACTCTAACAAAATTTGCAACTTCGAATGACAAATTGAATCTAACTCTTCCGACTTTTAGAAGCAAAACATTTCGCGTTTTTGAATGCACCAAAAAATAGCTTACAAAAAACTGAAGATTTTCTAAAAAAGAATTTTTCCTCTATCTCTTATAGTTCCCAGACAACTCCGTTTGAATCTCCCCGCTCGTCGGTTTACCGACGCTTCCACCGGAGGCGCTGCGATGAAATTCCACGTTTCGCTTAAATCTTGTATATCTTCCGAAAAAATCGAGATATCGAAAAATTTCAAAGGATGAAAAATCTTCGGGATCGCGAATTCTTCCAAAATTTTGAGTTTCTTCTTCTTCTATATATATCGCAACTTTTTTTCCTCCTGAATTCGAATTTCCAAAAATTATAAAATCTTTCTGTAGGCAAAATCGTATGTATATAATATACATACGTTACACATATAATATATATAAATTGTATATATATATTTATACACACATTATGTACCTACACGTGTGTATGTACAGGCCGCCCATTATTATCACGGGACGCATCCCCCTCTGGGCAGCGGGTAACACGATAGTAATTACTGGCCTCGGCATAATTAGTGGAGCATAATTAAAGCGGGACAAAAGATGAACGATATCGTCTGTCGCTCGTTAGTAGACAGTTTTGCTGTCTATACTCTCTACCTATTTGCTCCGTTATTCTGCAGCTTCCTCTCTCCTCCATCAGTCTCATCTCTATATATATTTCTCTACTTTAGCGCTACACCTTCGTTATCATTCTTCTATATATTATATACATTATATATTACTGGTATATATGAACTAAGAGGGGAATATAGTTCCCATAGTGCTCCGTAAGACCTTTAATTAATTCTATAGTACCTCCAAGTACATTTACCTTTCCGAGAAGTGTTTTATAGTTTCAGAAACTACTATTTTATGGTGGGTAATAACGACAACTGCTACGGTTGAAATGAAGAAAAAGGAAGAAAAAAAAACATTAGATATCTCAAATTTGAAATTTGACCGGAAAATAGGAGTGAATTTAGAGTTCCCAAGCTTTTTTATTCTTTACAGTTTTTCGATACGTCTGGTGGTTTCGAAGATAAAAGGGGTTAAAGGTAGAATCGCATGCCAGCGTCTCTGGTGGTGGCGGCGATGAAACAACGAGAGGAATCTTTACGATGGAATATCTTTGGAAGTATAAGAGCTAGAGAAAAATTTCTTGGACATAATGTTTTTGGTTTTTGATGTACTATCGTTTGTATCTTTCCGAGAAGTGTTTTATAGTTTCAGAAACTACTATTTTATGGTGGGTAATAACGACAACTGCTACGGTTGAAATGAAGAAAAAGGAAGAAAAAAAAACATTAGATATCTCAAATTTGAAATTTGACCGGAAAATAGGAGTGAATTTAGAGTTCCCAAGCTTTTTTATTCTTTACAGTTTTTCGATACGTCTGGTGGTTTCGAAGATAAAAGGGGTTAAAGGTAGAATCGCATGCCAGCGTCTCTGGTGGTGGCGGCGATGAAACAACGAGAGGAATCTTTACGATGGAATATCTTTGGAAGTATAAGAGCTAGAGAAAAATTTCTTGGACATAATGTTTTTGGTTTTTGATGTACTATCGTTTGTATCTTTCCGAGAAGTGTTTTATAGTTTCAGAAACTACTATTTTATGGTGGGTAATAACGACAACTGCTACGGTTGAAATAAAGAAAAAGAAAGAAAAAAAAACATTAGATATCTCAAATTTGAAATTTTACCGGAAAATAGGATTGAATTTGGAGTTCTCAAGCTTTTTTATTCTTTACAGTTTTTCGATACGTCTGGTGGTTTCGAAGATAAAAGGGGTTAAAGGTAGAATTGCATGCCAGCGTCTCTGGTGGCGGCGGCGGTGAAACAACGAGAGGAATCTTTACGATGGAATATCTTTGGAAGTATAAGAGCTAGAGAAAAATTTCTCCGACAAAATGTTTTTGGTTTTTTATGTACTATCGTTTGCAATTATTAAAAATGTAATTATTAAAATTAAAATGAATCAATTGAAAATTTTCGACTACGAAATTTGAATTTTCTTATGGAAAAAACAGAACTTCGCAATTTTAATGAAAATTAAAAATCTCAAATTAAAAATGACCTTTTTTTTATATAAAATCCTTTTCTTGTAAAAAAGAAAAACCAATTTCTATTTTTAAAAATCCTGTTTAGAAAAACTTTAACATTCACGCTATTCTTTTTTTGCAAAATAAAGGAATCTTTCGACTGGAACGAATCCTGCAGGATTGACTTAGAAATCCATTATCTCCTAAAAAAATCCATTATTTTAGTAAAAATCACATTTCCTGATATTAATTCCCTTTAAAATCAAATCCTTTTCTAGCCAATAAACAAAAACAAAAGAATGCATTATAAAGTTAAAGTTCTCCCTAACTAAAAAATGCATCACAAAATTGAAAAATCTTTAAAAATAATTATAAATAATACTGAATATTAAAATCATAAAAAAATATATTAAATATTAAAATTCGAAATGATAAAATCCTAAATATTTCTTTTTATAAAAAAGACCACACCTTTGATTAAAAATCGCTGGATTCCCAAAAAAAGAACAAAAGAAAAACGATCTATAAAATTTTGAAAACGTTCCAAAATCAGAATTAGCCAAATATTTTTCTCGAAAATCTTCGGTATCTTGAACCAAATCCTCTCTCATAAAAAAAAACCCAAAAAAATATCTTAAAATCTCACAACTGGCGTTAAAATCGAGATAGGCGGCGTCCACAGCTCGGTATCCGGGGAACCCCATTTGCGACTGCGATAGCCGGTAACGGACAGCCATTAAAAGGCAGAATCCGGTAGAACGTTACGATCGCTGGCATCCCCCTGATCCCGAAAATGACTTTTTGGTATTGGCGGTGAGGAATATCAGGGAGTTCGTCGTCGACTTCGAGGGGATTACCGGACTGGGAAAGGAGGAGTTTTCAAATGATCTCTCGTGATTCAGTCGCTCTTCTAAGTCCCTGGAACCGTCTCATCCCCGTGACGACAACGTAGAAAAAGAGACAAAGGATTCCGGCGATAAAATCGCGAACGAGCCAATTGTACCCGAACTATTTTTATGGAAGCTTCGGAGGATCGTCGGCAAAGTTGATCCTGCATTTTTTTTTCTTCCTCCCGGTCCCTTTCTCCCCCGTTTTTTTTATTTTTTTCCTCCACCGAAGGGAAATATATCCAGTGATCGGGGAACGATCCATTGCCAATGTGGCGAACACGGTACAGGCGTGGCTCGTTGAGAAAATCCGTATGGGACATTGGTGATGCGAAAATCGTGGAAAGTAAAAATAGGGTGAAAGGGGAGGGTGTGTGTGTGTGTGGGGTAGGTATATAGACTCCTCCTTATCAGCTCACAGGAGCCGATATAGTTGCAAGAGAGACAGACGGATGATTTTCTTCCTTTTTTTTTTCTCGCGAAGGGAACGACTTGCTGACGTTGAGTCATTATTTGTCAGTGGTTACGTTTACAGCGACGACGAGGTGCTGGAATACGTTAAGATTCCCAGCCGAGATGTCGAAGGAGCTTATGTAAGGAGCAAATGGCTTTCTTTAAGCTTCCCGGATTCGGGACACCTCCGTTTCCTCTCGACGCCGTCTTTTACGTGCAATGCAGCGAGTTTTGGGGAATTCCCTCATTTTATGACGCGTTTTTTTGGCCTTTGGCTGGAAGAGCGTTGCATTTTGGTTCAGGGGCATTTTTTAAAAGGGGTTTTATTGATTTTTGTGAATAATGTTTGGTCAATTTGGATTTATTTAATTTTAGAAAGGATTTTTCAGCTTTTTTCCTCGCGGAAGGTTTTGATTTGAAATCAGGGGGATTTTTGAAAGGGGTTGTATTGATTTTTGTGAAAAATATTTGGTCAATTTGGATTTATTTAATTTGAGAATACATTTTTTAGTTTTTTTTTTCTTGGCGAGGATTCGATTTTGAATCGGGGGATTTTTGAAAAAGGGGGGGGGGGGGGTATTGAGTTTTGTGAAAAATATTTAGTCAATTTTGATCTTTTAATTTTATAATGCATTTTTCGGTTGTTCTCTTCCTGGGAAGGATTTGATTTTAAATCAGGAAGATTTTTTAAAAAGGGGGCGTATTAATTTTTTTTTAAATAGTTAAGCAATTCTGATATTTAGTTTTACAATGCATTTTCTGTTTGTTTTCTTTTGTTTCCTGGAGAAGGATTTCATTTTCAAAATCGGGTGATTTTTACTGAAGCGTTTGATTTTAACGTTTCAATTAGGACTCTCCGATTTTATAGTAAACAATTTTTTGGGGACCTCGTAGGTTCGGTTACCCAACGATTTTTTCCACAAAAAATGGCGCGATTATCTCGAAAAAGGGATTTTTAACAATAACAATAGGTATCTACCTCATCATTGGGGATAATATTCATTGTTAGATAATTCTGATTTTACAATGCTATTATAAATTCACAATCCAACCGAATAGTCTTTTGGAGTGAGGTTAGGTTAGAGATAGAGGTTAGAATGGCCTACCAGCACCTCTAGTGACGGCGTCGTTGTACTAATTACGCATAATCTTCGGTCTTCGATATCTCGGAAAGTATAATGGATGAAGAAAAACTTCTTGGTGGAAAATTCTTCAGTTTATTACGACCTATTTTTTCCTGATCATCAAAATGTTGTAATAAAAAAGAAAAATAATAACGGTATTGACAATCTTCTGTTCTCATTCCGCCTTTGGTGGGGCATCTCTGTTTCCCAAATCCCGGCAGCTTCGATAAATGAAAAAAAACAAAAAAAAAGAAAATGCAGGTCGTTGGTCGGCGTTATAGCGGCATTCGATTGCAAATGTAGAGGAGGACTACACGGTTTAATCCGAGTCCTGAATAACATTAGAGCGGAGAAGGGTAGAGGTTACGGAAAGAGAGGGTAAAAGTAACGTCGTTTTCGATGAGACGGAGGGTGTGTATATATATATATATATACACTGCAAGTGTATACATATATATACACACTTAAGCATGGACACATTTATATACATAGATTACATAGACACCAAGAGTATGAGAAGTAGATAGAGAGAGAGAGAGAGAGAGAGTCGCAAACAATTCGTGGCTCATGCGGGCCACCCTTATTTAGTAGCAGAATGTACACCCGGTAATAAATTACACAGGATTATACCGAACCCCTGCACCCTGCGACCCCCGTGCACCTTTAAATGGGCCAAAGGATGAACGACGAAAAGAAGAAAAAAAGTCGAATAAAAAACAAAGGATGGAATTGTTGAAGAAGAGAAAAGAGAGATTTCTGATAGCTCTCTTCCTCACCCTCCTTCCCTTCTCTTTCGGAAAGAGAGAAAGAGACGGGGGGTAAAATGTCTCTTCCATCTCCATCCCTGCAGTATTCAACATTTCCGGAAAATAAGGAAACAAGAGGGGAGCAATTTTTTGGGATTTATTGTGATTATTGTTTTATTGTCTTTCTTCCTTCCGAATAAAAAATTTTAGAAAAATCCCCCGCAAATTCTATTTTTTTGAGAATATTTTTGGAGATTTTTCGGGGACCGGGGGATGCGTGGAAGGGGGGAAAAGGAACTTGGTTGATAATAATAATTATTGTTATTGTATTATTGTTATCTTCAAAATATTAAATTGGTAGGAAAATGACTTGATATTTTAAATTTTTGTATCGGGATTTTTTGAAAATTCGAAATTTCCAGAAAATGGAGGAAAGGAAATTTTGGTAATTATTGAAGTTATTTTTATTACAATATTTCAATATCTAGGATCCTGAATTTTATGTGAGCGTCTTGAAATGTTTATTTAATAAGAATTTTTCGTAAGTATTTTATCCACAGCAATTTTTGGAAAATCCTCATTTTCCAGAAAAAGGAGATAATGTTAGTTTCCGAAATTCTGGCTTCTATGAGAATTTCTTTAAATTTTCATTTTTCCAGAAAAAAGGAACAATGGAAATTTTGGAAAATTGAATTTATTATTACATTATTTAAATTTTCAAAAGACTGGATTCTACGGAAATATTTCAAAATTTGCAATTTTCAAAAAATGCAGAAAGGACTTTAATGATAATAATAATAATAACAATAGTAACAGCAATAATAATAAATTAAATATTAATAAATTAATATTAATTTAAATATTTTTTAATAAATAACTATTAAATTAAATATTAATAAATTAATATTAAATAAATTCGAATTCGCGAAAAAAAAATGCAAAGACAAGAACTTTGAATGTTTTTTACCTGGAAATCCGAGGTTGCGAAATACCAAAATTTGAAAATCTGAATAAAAATTCCTTAGGCGGACTTTCGTTGCAACTGGAATTTTAGAAAAATCGCGAATTTTCCTATACCACAGGTATTCCCTTCTGCATGTACGATACGTTTGGCGTCGCGTTTGGGGAAAATAACAAGGGATGAAAAACTTTCAGAATCGCGAATTCTACGAGAATTTCAGATCCATTTTCAATTTGGATTCCTACCGGTGTAAATCCCGCCCGTGCAAAGCCGTAAGTTGTAAAATACTGTCAAAATGTGGAATAAAAATTGGTGGCGAAAAAAGTGGAAACTAGCATCAGCTATTACATACATATATACATATATATATATACATATACATAGATACAGGTACGTAGTGAATATATATATATACATATATATGTATGTATGAAGCAGGGCGTCAAAATAAATTGGAGTTATCGTAGCTCGTTGTAATCCTTTCCCTTTACTAGTAGATACGTACACACGCTACATACTATTTCTCATTTCATGTGTTGGCATTGCCTTTGTTAATAAAATCGCGTACCATGAGTCTTTCCCTCACTCACCTCTTTTTTTAAAATCTCTCGTAAGCCTTTTACGGTAACTGAAAAAAATGTTATGCACGTAAATGACTTCCCATCAATTTTTTAGCATTTATTTTCATCCGACTGTTTCAAATTTTTCCTCCATTCGCGAGAAAACGGGGCGAAGGAAAAGCGACGGGTGTATATTACGAATTGAACCACTAATCGAACATGTATGGATACAATTTTCCTAAACTCAAAAGGTGTACGGAAAAAAAAAAATTTTTTTTCAAGAAAATGGAGCCCAGAAATAGTTTTTCACTAGTTGGAATTTTTTTTGTTAGAGGAGGATTTTTTTGGGGGCGAAGGAAAAGTAATAGATATACATATATCCCGAATTGAACCACTAATTTGACATGTATCGAAAAATTCTACCCAAACTTGAAAAATTCAGAAAAAAAAGATTTTTTTAAGAAAATAGAGTCCAGAAATATTTTATTCACTAGTTGGAATTTTTTGAGCTCGAGAAAGAATTTTTTTTGGGGCGAAGGAAAAGCGATAGATATATATTGAATTGAACCCCTGATCGATCATGTATCGATGAACTCTCCCCAAATTCGAAAAATTCGGAAAAAAAACATTTTTTCGAGAAATTGGAGTCCAGAAATATTTTTTTCAAGAAAATTGAGCCCAGAAATATGTTTTCGTTAGTTGGAATTTTTTGGGGGTAAGGGAAAAGTGATAGCTATATATCTAATTGAACCACTAATCGAACATGTATCGATAAATTCACCCCAAACTCGAAAAATTCTGAAAAAAAATGATTTTTTTTGAGTTTGGGGATGAAATTTTTTTTTGGAAAGTTGTGGGTGTCAAAAATAATATTTAATTAATAAAATCGTAGCAATAATTCGGATGAACGGATTGGAGGTCCAATAGGACGAGACTTTTTCTTGAATACCTACGCATGATGACTATTCAAAGGGAAAGGTACCAGAGGACGAGAGAAAGTAGGTAAAACGATCCTGAGGGATCTACTCTGTACTATTCTACCTGGGTTGCATAGTGTTCAGGGGTCGACGCGGTCGACAAATTTGCATCTATCTTTCTAATTTCGTTGCTACAATTTGCATGGTTCTATGGCACTCCGTTACAATAGGGGTAGGTATAGAACCACGACATCATGTACTTTAAAGAGGCTCATTGCTTAAATAAATCCCGTCGTTCACTTAAATATCCACCTTTCCGCCCCTATCCCAATTTTTTTATATTTCTTCTCTTTTTTTTTAATAATTTGAATATACAATATATTAATTATTAATATAAAAAATATATCAATATTATAAGTTTGTATATTAGTATATAAAACTATATTATTAAAATAATATATGATTGCGTTATAATTATATATATATGTAAACATTGTAAAATTGTAAAATTGAAAATTTTATTTTTTCAAAAAAGAAACGCGAACGAAGTTACGACGGTAAAGTTACGATGGTACCGGTGCAACGTCGAATTTTGAATTCGAAGGGGTCATTTTTCTTTTTTAGAAAGTTGGTAACTAAGGAGTTGAAATTCAGAAGAAAGGGAGCTTTAACTTGACGTTTTTCAAAAAGTAAAATTTCTTTTATAATTTTTAGTTCTGCAATGAAGAATTTTTTTAACTGAATTTGAAAATTGTTGATTTTCTGAGAAAAAAATCTGAAGGATGCTTTTCTCTTCTCCGTTATTTTCAATTATTAGGAATGTTTTAGCTGAACTTGAAAATTCATTTTCGGGAGAAAAATTTGAAGATGCTATTTTTTCTAATGATTCTTAGTTCCTGTATAAGGAACTTTTTGAACTCAATTTGAAAAGTGTCCTTTTTTTGAGCAGAAAATTTGAACGAAGCTTTTTTGTGCTAGTACATTGATTCGACTTCAAGTATAATTTTTTGGGAATTTTAAATCAGGGGGGGGGGGCATTCCGCATTTTTTTTGTTGAAAAATTCGCGTTTTCAAAATTTCAGGTTGAGCTTGATGAATTTATAACAGTGCAACGGGACGTGGTGGAAATTTCCACTTCGGTTCTCTCAAGAGCCAGGGAATCTCTGCTCGAGATCCTGGAAATTTTAAGTGTCCATCAAATTCCCCCTCGAAGTTACCAATTTTCGGAGCGAGAGGGTTTCTTTAGATTCCGGCACAAAGTAAGTATTTAAAAAAAAAAGGAGAAAGAAAAGAGTATCGTTATTGTCTGTTGGCGAGGAACCGCTGGAGAACTAATGAAATATGGGAAAGCTTTTAGCTTTTAGCCAACGTCTGATATCCGTGTTTCGCATCCATAACGTATCAGTATTGGTAAATATTCCATACACCTACGCTGCGTGCAGGTATAAGTTTATATTCCCTTGATAGGCAGCGATATACTAATTGATGCATCGCCGGACGTTAATTATGATAAACAATAAGCAGATCCCATTTTGTCGCCTGTTCTTTTTTTTTTCTTATTTTTTTTACTTTGGTTTTTTTAAAAACGCGGATTACGTAACGACGTTGTCGGTGCGATGTCGAATTTTGAATTGGAAGGGGTAGTTTCTTTTTTTTTTGGAAACCCCGAATCCAAGAAAGTAAAATTCAGAAGAATTCTGAAGCTTTAAAATAACATTTATTTTTCAATAGAATTTTCTTTACGATTTTTAGTTCCGATGTAAGGGATTTTTTCAACAAAATTTGAAAATTGGTCATTTTTGAGAAAAATAGGTTCGAATGAGGCTTTTTTCTCCTCGCTTTTTTATATTAGGTTGGGGAAAAAGTAATTTCGGTTTTTCTCATGTTTTTCAATGGGATAAACCGAAATTACTTTTTCCCCAACCTAATATTATTGACATTTTTATCTGAATTTGCAAATTGTTCATTTTTCAGAGAAAAATTTTCACGAATGCTTTTCTGGCTCGTTTTTATGAATCAAAGGTTTTAAGAATTTTTTGGGGAAATCCCAATCTTTTGAAGGAATTATATTTGGGATTTTTAACATCTTTTTTTGCAAATGTTACGAATATTTTAAGTTGAACCTTAATTTCAGAAAATGTGAAAATCGTAAAATTGAAACATGGAAAAATATTATGCCCTTTTTATTTTTAAATTTATAATTCAAATTCCGATTTTCCAAGAAACTTGTAATTTACAGAGTTCAAAGTCGACAGTCCGAGCTTTCAAAAAAGCTAAGCTAAAAAACGGCCTATGAAAATCCACAATTTGGAAAAACCAAAATCTTGGAAAAATATTTTCCTCCGTTGTCAAAATTCGAAATTCAAAAGGTGCCTTATTATTTCGAGACTACAATTTTTAGGGTCCTGAAATTTAACGTGACTTCAAATCGAAAACATTTAAATACTTTTTCCCAAAGTTTCGATTTTTAACAGCTAGGATTTTAATTTTCAAAAAATGTGTAATCTTCAATAATTCACCGATTTCAAAGTTGCTCACTTTTTTTTGGAATCTTGAAATTCATGAATGGTACTTGTAGGGAAATTCATCCAACCCAAACCGTGTCAACGGGTTTCCGGTTACAACTCCACGAAGACGAAACGAAATCTGGAGTGATTCGTTACCGTCAAAGGTTCGAAGGTAGAACAAGATCGAATCCGACAAGATCGAATGATCGGACGAATTGGGGTTGCAGCCAGATCGTGTCGTTCATGACGATGGTCACCGTCGGAAAACGCAAACACGGAAACCAGTGGATTAAGGGAGGATTTCCTACCCCTTAATTATTCATTGTGAGGAACTTTACATACGTGTACCTCCTTTTCTTCCTCGTTAATTCCCTTGTGTGGCACCGATCGGCAGCTTGCATTTTGAGCTACGAAATGAGCTACCATCGAGGTCTCTGCGATTTTTCTATTTCAAGCTACGAATTTTCAAAAAAGAAATCTTTAAATTGAAAACTCTTTTCAAATTGAATTTCCTCTTTAATGGGTAATCAATAGCATGAACCCAGAATTTTTCGAAATCTTGAAATTTACGTGGTTTATAATATTGGAAGCGAAAATCCTAAAAATTACAATTTACAAATTACAATTACAAAATTACAATAAAAATTTTGATTCTTTCACAAATTCTCAACTGTAATTTGAAAAATTCGTAAAATTTGAAACCAAGGTCCTTAAAATTTTAATTTCGATTCCTTCAAAAGTTCAGAATTTCCACTAAGAACCCTATAAATTTTGAGATCCCCAAAAAAATATTCTTCAAACAATCAATTCACAGAGACGAAACAAAAAAAGACTTTTAAAATATTTTCTCAAAAAAAAAAGAAAGAACTATTTTCAAATATAATTCAAAAATTCCTTATTTTGAAACTAAAAGTCGTAAAAAATTTCCATTACAAAAATTTGCTTTAAAAACTTCGAATTTCTTCTCAATTTCAAATTTGTTTTTTGAAAATGTTTCAAAATTTGCTACCTTAGGGGGGAATTTTTCTGGATATTTGAAATTTCCTGGATACGAGGAGTTTCAACTATGAATTTTCAAATCAGAAAAAAATTTGTCCACGTTACGATTTTATGAGATTGTATTGGTTTAAATTAAAATTTTGCTTTAACAATTTATAACATTGGAAGCGAAAATCCTAAAAATTTCAATTTTGATTCTTTCAAACTTCAAAATTCTCAAATGAAATTTAAAAAATTCGTAAAATTTGAAGCCTGGGTCATTAAAATTTTAATTACAATTCCTTCAAAAGTTCAGAATTTCCACTAAAAAACCCTATAAATTTTGAGATCCCCAAAAAAATATTCTTCAAACAATCAATTCACAGAGACGAAACAAAAAAAGACTTTTAAAATATTTTCTCAAAAAAAAGAAAGAACTATTTTCAAATATAATTCAAAAAATTTCTTATTTTGAAACTAAAAATCGTAAAAAATTTCCATTACAAAAATTTGCTTTAAAAACTTCGAATTTCTGTTCAATTTCAAGTTTGTTCTTTGAAAATGTTTCAAAATTTACTGCCTTAGGGGGGAATTTTTCTGGAAATTTGAAATTTCCTGGATACGAGGAGTTTGAACTATGAATTTTCAAATCAGAAAAAAAATTGTCCACGTTACGATTTTATGAGATTGTATTTGTTTAAATTAAAATTTTGCTTCAACAATTTATAACATTGGAAGCGAAAATCCTAAAAATTACAGTTTTGATTCTTTCAAACTTCAAAATTCTCAAATGAAATTTAAAAAATTCGTAAAATTTGAAGCCTGGGTCATTAAAATTTTAATTACAATTCCTTCAAAAGTTCAGAATTTCCACTAAAAAACCCTATAAATTTTGAGATCCCCAAAAAAATATTCTTCAAACAATCAATTCACGGGGACGAAACAAAAAAAGGTCTTTTAAAATATTTTCAAAAAAAAAAGAAAGAACTATTTTCAAATATAATTTAAAAATTCCTTATATTGAAACTAAAAATCGTAAAAAAATTTCCATTGTAAAAATTTCTTCCGAATTTCAATATTTTTTCTTTGAAAATGTTTCAAAATTTACCATCTCGGGAGGGATATTTTCTGGAAACTTGAAATTTCCTCGATGCGAGAAAGAAATCCCGAAGAGCGGCCGGGTAATTTTTTGCTGGGAGTTATGAATTTCTTGGGAGTGATTTGCTACGTTACACTCGGGCGGGGGTATTTGAAAAATGTGAGGTATTTTAGAATGGCGATAATTTACATTAGACGAGGCATATCGTACGTGTAGAAAAAGTAAGTACTGCGACAACGTAGAAGTTAAAGAGGGGAAAAGCAAAGGCATTAAAAGGACGATACATTGAACCGCAGAGGAGCTTCCTCCTGGTCCTTTTTTAATTCCGCAGTTTTTAAGCTCGCATAAATTTCAAGCCCGAGCTGTACCGGCCAGAGTAAAGTTGTAGTGGCTGGGAAGCACCAAAAAAAAAAAGAAGGAAATCAAATAAAATAGAAAGGGGAAGGAGAAGAATAAAGGGTTACTCGCGTTGCCACGTGTGCTTCTGCTAGATTTGTATATATTTTATTTAATCCCGGGACTCCTTTTTTTGCCCAGTCACATTGCCTGACCTCAAAAGAATTTAATGAAAATACCATTCGTTCGAGGGGTGGCGACCGAACGGTTTCTATATTTTGCGTTACGTGCTCAAGATTCCTAAGAGACGCAACACCCCCTTTGGTCTCATCCTCCTGTAATTGCATACACGCTGCAAAATTATTTCCCTTGGTCCCTTTAATCAACGAGTTTTAGTACCAAGCCAGAAGATTTTCTTTTTTCCCCATCCCATTTTCAAGGGTTCACCTGAAATTGAATTTTGAACATTTTTTTTCTGGATTTGGAAATTCTCCAACTCGAATTTGGTCTTTGAAAATCTTTCGAAATTTCATTCTCGAGGGGAACATTTTTCTGGCAACTTGAAGTTTTCCGCAATCATCAATCGATTTCGAAAATTTAAAAAATCATTCCAGAAAATTTCAAGATTCTATAAAAATTTCTATTCGATTTATAAATTTTCAAATATGAATTTTAATTTTTATATTATTGTAATTAGTCTTAATATTTTGATACTTTGAATAATTTTGATTATTTTTATATTTAGTTTATTTTTGTCATTTAGTGCTAATTGGAAATTCGAAAATTTAAGAAATGCGGATCTCAAACTCGAATTCGGTCTTTGAAAATTTTTCGAAGTTTCATTCTCAAAAGGAGAATTTTTCTGGACATTCGAAATTTTCCGCAGTCTCCAATCGATTTCGAAAATTCCAAAAATCATTTCAGAAAATTTCAAGATTCTATAAAAATTTCTATTCGATTTATAAATTTTCAAATATGAATTTTAATTTTTATATTATTGTAATTAGTCCTAATATTTTGATACTTTGAATAATTTTGATTATTTTTATATTTAGTTTATTTTTGTTATTTAGTGCTAATTGGAAATTCGAAAATTTGAGAAATGGGGATCTCAAACTTGAATTTGGTCTTCGAAAATTTTTCGAAATGTCATTCTCGAGGGGTGAATTTTTCTGGCAACTTGAAATTTTCCGCAATCTCGACACGAATTCGCAGTTCCAGTAAAACCCTAAAATTTTCCACTGAAATAGACATTTTTACTTGCATGAAAATAGAAAATTGTACAAACAGGAATTCCACTATTTTCTTAAAATTTATATTTACCATTAACTACATTATTAGGGAAAATTCTATTTCCATAAAAAAAATAGAAATTGTAAATTCAGAAATATTTTACTTCCACAATTTAGAATTTTTACTCCTTTGATGAAAATAGAATTTTCCTTTTGCAAAAATCACTAATTTTCAGAATCAACATTAAAAATTCGTAACACCGGAACCAAAAATGCTAGAAACTTTTACTTTCGTTCCTTTCAAAGGTTAGAACCTCTTCTCCGAACTCTCAAAATTTCAAATTTCCAAAAAATGTTCCCTCTGAAATCTGAATTTTCAAACAACGCAGCAATTATTCATATTTTTTCATTTTCACAAAAAAATCCCAGATACTCCCACTACCCCTGATTCCAACGCTTTGAGAGTTTCCCCTTAAATATCCAAAAGTTCCCCCCCCCCCCCCTGGAATTGTCTCTCCACCGATTTAGAATTATCATTATCTTCCCCATGATCGAAGATTTCCCCTACGACCTCTACTGAACGATCAATTCCACCCCTAGTTATCTAGTTACTTTTAGCATGTTGGCTGGTTACTTTTATTACACTCACGGCACTCTTCCGTTTCATCCCTTCCTCCCCCTGACTCGTGCCATTCATTCGTCGCGAGTCAAAAGCCAGTAGGAGACACGTACATCTAATGTAGTCGCTAATAAGTACACGACGGTACACCCACACCAACCCCCGCGCGTACAGATACAGCGTAAGGGTGGTGTAGACGCATAAAGGGGTGGATGGGTGCCCGGATGGATGGATAGATGGTGGTTGTGGAGGCCAATTAGGGACTGCTAACCCCTAAACCCCTCGACACCCCCGAAGCAACTTCCAACTACCCGCGCGGACCGGCAGTGTAGATTGGATTGGTTAAGATTGGCGTTCATAGGCGTCGAATCTACGAGCTTTCCACCCCTTTCGAATCTTCTTCGTGCAATATTTCCCCATAATCACTTATATTTGCACCCTTTTTTGGGTAAAAATGGGGGGAAAGTGAAAATCACCCCTTTTTTCGAGCAAATTTTGACGATAATAGTAGTAATAGTAGTAGTAGTAATAATAATAATAATAATAATAATAATAATAATAATAATAATAATAATAATAATAATAATAATAATAATAATAATTTTCCAGATACTCAGAAATCCCTTTCTCAGGAAAGAGCTTATTTCGGTTTGGTTCCATTTCAAATAAAAGCTGAGGCAGAAGAATATTTTTTCTTCCGGATTTAAAAATTTATACCTCAGAGGAAGAATTTTTCGGAAACTTGAAATTTGCAAGGTTTTGGGAAGAAACTTCAATCTTTAAAATGCGATAACGTGGAAATTTTTGTGATTGTTTATTGCAAAGATATGCTTCTTTAAAGTTGTCCTTGAAAATTTGGAAATTTGCAAAGTGAAAATACTGTAGAATTTTAATTATTTTACTTGAAAATTTTCAGCTTAGACGAAAAATTTTTTGAAAACTTGAAATTTGCAGGGTTTTAAAAAGAAACTTCAAGCTTCGAAATGAAATAATGTTGAAACATTTGCAATTATTTCGCGGGATGTTATGAATTTTTAACGACGCTCCTGAAAATTTTGTGAATTTGTCAAGAGAATTACAAAAAAAAACTTATCCCCCCAAATTTGAAGATTTATAACCCAAAGGATAAATGTGTTTGAAACGTCTTTCTAATCCATACCGTGACACCTCGATTCCCTTAAATCCAGAGCCAACGGTCTCTGCCCGATAAGCGTACCAATTGGTCTTCTGCGCGGTGCTCGGTTCGTCCATTCGCGCTTCGTGTCCCGCGCACCGTACTTCTTGCAATTCAACGACACGAATTATATCCGATTGTGCATAAAAGCTATGCAATTCCCCATTATTCGATTTTTCTCCACTCTCGCGGCTCCTCGTCGCATTTTAGGCTAAAAATCGTCTTTCGACAGAATCTTTATTTCCAAAAACTTCGAACTTCTTTTCGTTCCGTACAAAACCAGCGGCAAAATTGATCTGGGACAGAAAGGTGCACGAAATGCCTTACGCCAATGGAACCCCCATCAGACGAACGGCTCGTTAGTGACGGATTAGCGATGTACGTGTGCTTCCACCCCTTGATTCGAGTTTCTATGTACTCAGTCCCGATCTACAAACTACCACCACCTTCTCCACCCCCATCTTCTTCTTCTGCTTCTTCTCCTGTCTATTTTCCGGCTTCTACTTATTTATTTCTCTTTTTGGGACTCCGGCAGGAATATAACCGGAACTATTAGAAGGTGCCACCCCCTGGTGCGAAATTCGCGCTTTCAACCCCAATCGGCAGAATCGCCGAGGCCGGGGGTCATTTCGGGGGCATCCTGATTTCGAAAATGGCACTCGATCGAATTTTGTCGCAAGGGAACCAAAAAAAAAGGAAGAAATTGTTGTCGATTGGAAACGGGAAGCATCGTTAGACGTCACGAAAATAAAAAAAAAAGTACTGCAGCAATAAGACGACTCCTAATTGGAACGTGAGTAGGAAAAAAAAATTGTACGATGGGGATGGTGATTATACGCCCTTATAAACTCGAACCCTTGCAGGAAACGCACTTTGCCTACGGGAAGAAACAACCACCGCAAGTTTCCCCCTTTTGCTTTACTTTATCTCGCTCCGCGTTCTTCACATGCTAATTTTTCAAGGGTAGACGAATAAGTATATACTTTTTTTCTTCCTTTTTTTAACATTTTGTTTTCAGGTACGTGGATAGGTAACTTTTGCTAGAGTCTTTTTGCTAATGTCTCCGGTTGCAAATGAGTCGATGCGAAAATATTTATTTTCGATTTTTTTTCCTCCCCAGAGGAATTTTGAAAGTATTTGAAAATTTAGGGCTGAGGGAGGATTTTTCGGAATCTTGAAATTCACGGGGTTTAAAATAGAGATTCGAAGCCTTAAAATCAGATAAAGTTGAAATTTTTGGGATTTTTTATTTCGATGTCATGGATTTTTAAAGTTGATCTTGAAAATTTGTGATTTTGAAAAGTAGAATTAGGGGTGAAATTTTTTTTGGTCAAGTACAGAGAATTGTAACTTGAAGGCACAATTTTTTGGAAACTTGAAATTTTGCAGGCTTTAAGGAAGCGACTTCGACCTTCAAAAAAGCTCAAGTTGAAATATTTGGAACATTTGCTTCCAGTGATACGAATTTTCGTGGCAGTGTTCGCAAACTTTCTAACTAAAAAGCAGGACTCATGAAGATAAATTTTTTCTGAATTCGAAAATTTATAACTCAAGGGTATTTGGAGACTCGGAAATTGCAAGGTTCAGGAAAGAATCTTTAACCATTAAAATGAGCTTAAATTGAAATATCTGCGCTTTTTCATTCCGAGATTATGAATTTTTAAAGTTCAATTAAAAAACTTCATCCCTGCTGAATTCGAAAGGTAGAAACACAGAAAAAACAATGTTTTCTTCGCAATTTCCAAATTAATAATTTGAAAAGAAAATTTTGTGGAAACTTAAAATATCTTCGGATTTCAGGAGGCACTCAAATCTTTAAAACGAGCCCAAGCGAAGGTCTCTGCATTATTTCCTTCGAAAGTTACAAATTTTTAAGCGGGAGCTTTCTCCTAATTATATTATTCCTGCGTTTGATTCAATTTGTAGCTTTAAAGCTACAAATCAATATCGACCTTAACATCAATTCACAGTTTAAAAGAGAAAGCAAACTTGTCTGAGTGACTGCTGAAAAGGAGTCCTTGCTCGCAATTTACTTGCAGTTCTCATGAGAGCACGGTACCCCTCCCAGCCATAAAACCCACCCCGGACCTTAAATATAATTGGAAGCACTATACGGTGAATGTCAAGCTTTCGAGGTTTTGGGAACGCTGCGCGTAGTTACGAGGACCATGCTCCTTGCCGAGTGCGTGGGATCATAATAACGATTGTACGCATGTAAATATAAACAAGTTCTGCGTGATGGGTTAGAACGCATATTTAACGAGGGTTGATATAAGGGTGGTTCGATGGTAATAATTTGCGTGTCATTGGTATGAGGAGTAACGTAAGAGAGAACGTAAATGAGAGAGAAAGTGAAGGAGAAGGAAGGGTGTATTCGTTATCGGTAGCCCTGAGGGAGAGAGTACGTCCTCATTAGAGCTTATGTTAGCAAAGCCCTAAGCCACCCTTTCTAACTTTACGTCTCCATCAAGGTTTTTACGCAACGCGAGGTCGGTCCATTTTGTGTACAGATATACCGCCATAAAGTATGGAAATAAATTCATACGAATTCCGAAGGTCTCGAAACTCGACTTTTGCGAGGAGCCCGGTCTCGAAAATTCGTCAAAGGATCCAGGAATCTGAAACTTACGGAACCGACTTCCTCAGAGAATCAGCCCTGAATTGAGGAGCCCGAGAAAACACACACTGGGAATCGGTTTGACAAAAATTTTTATTGATCACATTCATATTTTTTTCAGCCTTTGTCTTACAAAATTCGTAATAGTTTGTATTTATAAAATAGTTTCTATAGTGTATATTATGGCAATTGCTTTTTTTTCAACCCTTTCTATCTCTTCTGACATCAGAAACGAAGAAAACACGAGTTGTCTTGTAAGTAAACAATCAATTTCCTACTTCTCGTCCTTCACAGCCGCCATTTTTCTTGTTACAAGTGATTGTTGTGACCGACTGCTTCGAGTCACAATATTTTCTTCAATTATATTCTTAGAAGTCTCCTTATAAGTACAAATCTATCGATACCTCCCGATGTAGTGATTTTTCTGTACACAAGAAGAGGCGTCTTTACCGTTACGTGCGTTGTTGTTACTTATCTTTCTCAATTGTAACGTGACTGCGTGGAGTGCTTCTCTCTCGTCGTACGCTCGTAACGGGAATCGAGATTCAGCGAAGAGTGGGGAGAGAGTGGTAGAAAGGAAACGACTGGCCTAATATAGACCACGTGTTTGTAAACGAACTTTCATATAGATCACGAAGTCGACAAGCTTAATCGTTACCACTGGGCACGCGGAGAGCGAGGAGCCTCGCGATAAGCCTCAGAGATGTCGCTGCTAAATCACTTTTTCTTCAGCTGCATGGAGAGGACGAAGAATTTCAGTCACTCGTCCTCGGATTTTTGTATTTAAGGTCACATATTATACATTCAATTAGTTCTGTAGGGTTGTAAATTTTATATTTATATTTAATCATGCCTTAAGTGTATTTCCACTTATATAAAATAAATGTGGTACCTAAAATAAATAATATATAACATTTATATGCGTTTTTATTAAAAACTTCTACCATTTCATTAATATTGTTTTCTGGTAGTATAACTAAAATGTCATCAACATAACGTTTATATGAGTTTGGTGGGAAGGAAAGTGAATTTAAGCCTTAGAGGGCCGGCATGACGTCATATAGTGTCATGGACCGACTCGCCACAACATCTTACCTTGGTTTGGTCCTAACTTGGTGGCTGTGGTGAGCCCACTGGTAGTCCAATTATTTGTTGATATTGTATTTCGTTAAAAAAAAATTAAAAAAAAAACAGTTTTGAAGATAAATTCGATTGCACCTGTTAAATTATTAACACTATGCCGTCCGGTGGTACCACGTTGGTGCCATGCGAAAACTATCGGACAAGCGCCGGTGGCACTACGTTGGTGTCGTACATAAAGATTTATACCGGCGCCAAACGAAAGAAGACCCGATCAGACGTGCGGACGACATAGTCTTAATATCAATATGTAAATCACGATAGATATTGACTTTTAAATCTTTGATATAATAATATATAATTAATATAACTGCACGTACCAAGTAAAGTGGTACCGTTTTGGTGGTATCTCGGGAACTACCGAACCGATTTCGACGAAATTTTTACAGCAGTTTGCCCACATCCCCCAGAATGAAATTAACGACGTTCTCTTAAGGAATAAATAAAATATATTAAATTAAAAATCAATTTGTATAAAAGGTCGTCTTATGTGGCGACTATGAATACCAGAGATTTAAAAGGATAGTGAAGGAAGGAACCGGAAATTTCGGGAGTGTTTTAATTGATAGCTTTGTCATACGGGCGAGCCGATAAAATTTGATCAGTGGCATGACAATCGTTTTGAAAACTCGGTATAACAAGTACCGGCGTTCCTAGTAGAGTTTATTGTTCGTTATAGACGTGCTAGAAGGGAATTGAAAGTACGTATAGAGAAGAGAAAAAACATGGAAAAAAAGGGGAATTTTTTGTAAAGGTGAAGGGAAAGAGTACGTTTGGAACGTGACGCCGGGGGTTAATTTCCCATAGAGCCACAATTCTATCAAACCTATTCTTCCAATCGGGATCAGTTAGGCAACTAATAATTGGTGGCAATCGATCGGAGGCTGGGTTAAAGCCCCGAGAGCTTTTGGGTTCTCTCTCTCGCTCTCTCGCTCTCTCTGCCTGCCTCTTTTGGTCCGTTGTATGAGGTTGGTCAAGGGAGGAAGCGAATGATATTACATTAGTGACTGTATGTATATATATCTACGTAGTATATACGCGTAGCTATATATACAGTGTCCTTTCCGTAGGAACATTGTACGTTGCTGATAAAACCACCCCTTTTCCCTTCCTATCAACGTCGAAATTTCGATAATCGATTTGCTGTAACCAATTCTTCCTTTATTTACAAAAGTCCAGTCCATCAGACTTTTCATTTCCATAAAACAATCCAGTAAACCGTAGGTACGAATTTTTTTCTTTCTTTTTTGTTGTTTTGTTCGTGTCGGAGTGGAAATTTCTCGTCTCTCCCCTTCACCCTCTCTCTTTCTCCCTCTTTTTTTTTCTTTTTATTTCAACACACGGTTTATTATCCTATCAAAAGACTACTAATTGCTCCGAAAATTTATTTAGTTTTCGTAATCGAATTCGCAAATAATGGTTGTAATGGCTTTCCGGTCAATTCGAAAATACGTATCGCGTTCTTCATATACATATGCTCGCCCGTGTATACGTAAACACATACGTATCGACTATTTGCGGAACCACTCAAGTCCTCTTTTTAATCACCATTGCAGTTTATTGATATTCTCGAGTGGACGAATCGCGTTAAATATAAAAAAGGGGCCAAAGGCCAAGGCATCGCATCCTCGGGTGACCAGAATCCCCATATGCAGCCATGGCAGTATAGCAAATGTCTGGCCAACGGCAACAACTCTCCTTGGGGACAAATGGAACCCAGGCTGGACCTGAGTTGGACAGACTGGACCATACATTGACCCAGAATGTTTATTAAGCCCAGCAATGCACCCCTTTGCACGGGGTGTTTCTCATGCAAAGCGCTCTTAGCTGCAATTAAAAGCTTCCTCACTGAAACTTCGTTCTCTGCATTCACCTGACCCTCCGGTTTCTTGCCTCCGCCGACGGAATTCCGTGCCCTTAAAAAGTACCCGAACAGACGAGCAGCTAAATCCTTCGGAACGCTACGGATCCTCGTTGCCTCGCCTTGTCTTGCCCGGGAATGTACACTTTGCAGCTAACGAGCATAATGTTCATTAAATCGCAACCTTCTCTTTGTTTTCTCTACACTGAGATGCCTGAGCATTTATGTGTAAGCGTGTTACTGACGCCTGGACACACGGCAGTACGGCCTATCGCGGAGCTATTTCAGACTCACACTGTATCGTGACACTAAATCTCGAAATTTTCTTGCATCTCAATAACGGGTTTCTATTTTGTGAAGGGACAAGTTCCTACATTCGGAAATTTGTAACACCAAAACTGAAAATCGAATAACCCTTTATTTTCTTTTTTTCCCCAAATTTCCAATTTTCCCCTTTAATTCTAACAAACCTGAAGTTTCCAATAAAATTCTTCCCATGTTCCATTTAAAAAAATTTTTCTGGTCTGCAGATTTACGTATCTCCAAATTATCAATCTTAAAAAAATCCTAAGTTTGAAATGAAAAAACGTAGAAGCCTTCGTTTTAGCTTACTCGAAAGCGCGAATCTTTTCCCTAAAAGTCTACAAATTTGAGATTTGCAAAACTTTCCGCCTCGGAGTTGTAAATTTCTAAGTAAGGCCCCGACCGTGACAGTAGGGACTTGTCACGGTGTCTCGGAATCGATGCTAGTGTGAATTTCTACAGGAGCGCTCGCCAATGGTGCGCAACCCTCTTACTTTTCATCCCTCCAGCGTTGAAAAGTTTCTCTTCGTTTCGTAATCATCCCCCTGAACACCCCGACAAACAGTGCTGTCATCGAGGCTGAATGGCACATTGGAAACAAATGATTGCACGCAGCCGTCAATGGCGGAACAGGTAAATTAGTCGAAACTGAGAACGAGGAGGCCTCTCGAGTTTGATGTTTTCGAGGGTAAATATGATTACGATTAAACGTGGAAAGAGAAGAAGAGAGGGATAAGGTTTTGAGTGCCAATATGAAAACTGAGTATTGTGAAGAGCATTGTGGCGTATTCCCTCTATTTATTTTCAGTATAGTGCTTTCTTTCCTCCCTGCTTTCATTCTGCTGCGTCTCTGTCTCTCTCTCTTTTCGTCCGTAGTTTGTAGCTCGTTGAACGTAAAAATGTCCCAGAGCCACCGACTGGTATTAATTAATGCAGGAGCCGGAGACGAAGGGTGGCTTAAGAGCCACTAAGTAAACATCAAAGCGAAAGGCCAGCGAAATGCTTAATGCCAATGCACATTTCATAATTCATAGGACGAACTCGAAAAAAAAAGAAATAATATATATACAATACATGCATATGTACCCACACATGCTTACGCGCTCACACTCACGCAAAGCTACCGCGCGACCCCGAGTTGGCGAAGCGCACGACGGGTTGCCGGGCGGCCTTGGAGGCGCCAGGGAAGAGGTTAGGATGGAACTCGAACGTTCGTAGCTACTTCTGCCAGATGTTTACCATACTGGCGTCTCCTCGGACGGTACGAGAGCTGTTTGTGAATCTACTATTTTTTTTTTTGCTTCTCCAGCTACATGTTTCCGGTTAGACGTCCTATTTGTTTTCGTCCACGAGTAAAAAGTAGGAATAAGAAAGCGGGGGAATAAGGAAAGGAAGATCAGGAAAGGAAATACGGGGAAAAAAGACGTCTCTCGTATGAAGGGTAGATTTCGAGATATATCGGTTATACGGAGCAGCCGTCCAAGCAAATTATAACGGCGCGGACATTGTTTGAAAAATACCGACCAACCCCCGCAGACTCGGAGGAATAACAGGACGCACTGGACATCGTTATCCTGCAAACTACGTCCTACGGGAGAAGAGGAGGAAGGGTGGATGCGGATGAGGGGATGAAGGGAGATGTGTGTGTATAGAGGAAGAGCTCCTGAGCATCTTTATACAACGAAAAGGAGAGATGTTCGTTCCTTGGGAACAAGATATGACTTCTTCTTCTTCTTCTTCTCCTTCTTCTTCGAGAAAGCATCATGCGGAAATCCCCGTTATTCTTTCTTTATTTCTCGTTGACCTCTTCCCCGGGACTCTACAATTTACTAAAATAATATTCCTTTTTTCGCAGGAGAGCGAGCAAAAAGGAAGACGATATGGAAATAATGCGAATTCGTTCGAGCAAAATGTGGGCGAGCTTGCTTGCGTTCGGGAGCTCAGGAGCCCAGGGCATTGACGGAATTTTTCCCGGGAGTGAACCCTATGGGTTGCAGGTAAAAGCGAGGTTTCCAGGGTTTTTGGTAGCAATGCTGAGAATTTAAAGATTGCAACTGTTACAACGGTGTCTCCATCTACAATATATCAAACGAAAAATATTCTTGTTCGAGAATCAGATTGTGGTGCGTGAGGTGATACCCGAAGTCGTAACAAGTAGACATCATACACATTTGGCGAGTGACCGTACGCTATCGTCAGAAAACAAAGGTCTTGCGTACTATGGTACTGTTAATGTTTTCAAGGGAAATTTTTTTTTTGGGCTCCAAGGAAAAATAAAGAAAAATAAGGAGAGAAAAGTCTCCTTGACTAATATTCCAGTCTTGAAGGAATGCGTCACCTCGGCGAGACGTTAGATAGTGTATAATGTTATGACTATTAAATTGTTATTATTAATAACTATTTTATTCTTTTGAATCTATTTTATTGGAATTTAATTTGTCAATTTATTGAGAAACTTATTTGTCTGTCGAAAATGGAATTGTTAAAACATGGTACTTTTAAGTTCACGCTTTAGGGGATATGTCCCAAAGCGTCAAATAAATGTCACTAACTCTAAAGAATTGGCACCCCCTCTTTTATCCCTGAAAATCGTTATGGGGAGAGAACAATCGATTTGAATTCGTTCAACATCTTTGATTTGGACACTTGCTGGGACACTTAACTCCACCACTAAAACGCCGCAGATCATTGAGGAGGCAAGAAGGAGGATTTTATCCAGACCCAGAGGAGTCGCCCTGTGGTTTTTCTTTGGAACGTCCCACACTGCCTTCGAACGAATCTAGGGTTTTGTTAGGGTTTTCTTTTTTTGCATCTATCACGAACCCTAACAGCTGTGGTATTAGATCCAATACTGTCCCCATACCGGGGTCCTCTTCCCCGGGACGCAAACCCCCGACAACGAATTCCATCCATCCTGGAACGGATTGGTCGAGGGGTATTCGAAAATATCGACCTATTGCACCGGGGGTGTGCATATAGATATGTAGCCACGTGTAATAGGAAAGAAATTTACGATAGTACGAGATCTCGAAGCGGAGTAGGTGTACGCGACTAAAAGACGAGCGTCGTGTTCAAAAGCCGAGCGGGTTAATTTAGTGTGTCGTTAAATGGGCTTTAAATTTAGTTTCTGCTCCGTGGAAGGATGTTCCGGCCACTCCGAAGGGTTGAGAAGAGAGAGAGAGAGAAAGAGAGAAATACATAGAGAGAAAGACGGAGAAACTTTTCACCCCGCAGGGGGGTGGATGCTAATCCGCGCGGGAAAGAGACGACATCTATCCTCGGCTGGTGTCGTTTCAATTAAAACACATCTCCAGCCAACCCATAATTGACAGGGACAATGTCATTTATATCACGTTTGTTCCCGATTTGAGTTTCTGGAAATTCCTGGAGAAGAATTGCAGCACTATCACACTTCCTGGATGGAGTTATGTCGGTCCGGTCTGGTCTAGTATTGGTGCAGAGTGAAGAATATTTACTGAATCGACTGGAAAAAACGAAGATACGACAGTAACGTCATGATTTGTGATCAACAAGGTGGATCTCCAATAGAAAGTCTATGAAGAATCATTTGCGACATCTAGCGGGATTGAGAGAGTTCTTCATTACCCGCTGGACCTGTACGAAAACTGTATTATCGACCATGATCTCCCCTACCGGGAATCATTCGAAATATTAATAAAGGCTGCCTGGTAACCTCAAAGAAATTTGGAACTTTCGTAAGCCGTGCCTGGAGAACTTTGGAAAATCTTTTTTCGAGATTATTTATACATCGTATTTCATGGATTATTTTCTTTCAATCATTTGCTATACAATGAGGGTGGCTAAGGCTCTTTGGACAAATTCTAACCTAAAAATGAAAACAACCAGTATGACTTGGGGGATTTAGGCGCAGTTAAGATGGACACAATCATTAGAAAAAATTGTAGGACAAGAGTGAACGACCATGTTGGTCATTGGTAACGGACACTAAACGTTCCGTTCAGGCCGCGCCGGTTATGACAAATGCAATAGCGTATGCCATTTCGACCCATGCGGCGTGAATAGGGAGTCACGTAAATTTGACGTGGCGCCACCTATAGTAACATATGCCACTCGAAGCTAGCTGTCGCAAGAAACATTTTACGAAATGTAAACATAAGTGGACTTAAGCCATTTTCAAACCAAACAGCTCATATCAGTACAGAATTTTCTTTAGCTTGTCCCTTCCAAAGCAATGTTACGTCAGCCATGACTTCCATATTGGTTTTCCAAAACTCCACTTTCGCGAATTTGAATTGTTTTCGACTCTGGGTCCATTCCTTTGACCATTCGACTACGAAAGGCGCATATATACGCTCTCTCAAATGTACCTTTACATACTATCGACGTATATTTACGTCCTGGGCGACTGGTACGTGAATGTCTCAGCTAAGGAACCAACAACTTTTGGAAAATTTTGTGGGAGCGGTTTAAGGACACATAAGAAATATCATTAAGGTAATCGTCCTCCACACTAGCGAGGCTGAAGCCGGTAGAAGAGCGAGCGCTGCGATACGTGGCGGCGTTTTCTCACGTACACAGGCGCGCTCTTCGTCGGTGAGGGCAAAATAGACACGACAAAATGGCGGTAATAAGGGGTGTCAGGAAAATGGCCGTTCTGATGAACTCTGAATCGCGGAATTACGGCAACTGATTGCGAGACTCTGGACTCCGGTGAAAGGGGTGGCCGGAGCAGGAGGAGGGCGTGCGGTCACGTACAATGTCGACGAAGAGCTGAATTCGAAGCGAGACAGTGGGTTACGAATCAACCGAAATGTCGGAATACGTGTGCGCGTAAGTATAGAGCCTCACACACACACACACACACACACACATATACAGGCACCTCACAATCAATGCCATTCACAATCACAGATCTTTGCAGTCGCACGCGGGCTCTTAATGAATGAGACGCAGCGTTTCTAGGGGAAAATACATGCAAAAAAATTCGTGACGTCACGTCGTTGCATGTTGCAGAAATTTCCTTCCGATTAATTAATTTTCCCGAAGTTCGACCGCGTATTCATGCCTTTCGCCCCTCGGATCCTGAGAGAGGGGCGGTTTTTTTTTCTTTTTTTTTTTTTTTCATAGAGTGGCTGATTGTGGCAGGATTTTTCTCGTTCGTTTGATACGTATACGTCCTACAACATATACGCGTGCCCCCGGGTCAGTGTTTTTAATTTTAAAACTTATCCAATTAATAGGAAGGCAGGAGAGGGTGTAGGCAAAGCTAGAGGGTAGCAGGAGCGAGAAGAGGCGGTGGGTGGATTCTATAGAATCTACGATGATCATCCCTGCTACCCTCGGCCCCGTTCCCACCCCGAACGGCCTCCTTTCAAAAACCACCTCGTTCGGTCGCTAATGAGTGCGCATTCAGGTGAGACAATGGCCGTAGCAACTTTTCTTTTGTGTTAATTAACGAAATAACATTATGGCCGAACCGGAAAGCAAATGCTACCGTTGGTCCAAATCCATTGTTGGCGACGGGCTATTTCTACTCTTTTCTTTGGCGTCCTTTTTTATTCTGTTATTTGCAATTTTACTCGTCTTTCACGCGAATTTCCGCGAACTTTGTTCCCCTTTAGCGGAATAATGCCGAACAATCGACGGTGTGGGTGAATTCCAATTTTAGGGGTAGATTTTGAGCTAAACTTTTAGGGGTGAAACGGGTGAGGGTATTGTTCTGCAAGATGCTGCTTGTTTTTGAAGGGTTTGAAAATAGGGGTGAGTGGTGGTTTTGTGGTTCTCGAAAAATATGTTTTTGAGATTTTGAAAAAATCAGAAAAAATACCGGAAAACAAGTTTGAAGTGGAGGATTTGCACCATGACTTTTGAGTAGAAAAATTCTTAAGGGTAGATTTGAAAATTCGTGACTTGGGAATGGAAAGTTGGATAACTCGCTTTGAAGGTCAAAGCTTCGCCTTGAAATCCTGTAAATTTGGGATTCTTAAAAAAAATTCCTTTTTGGGATTCCTGAATTTTTTTTAGTCACGAAAGGTTCAGTCGAAAATATTCTTTTTCGCAAAGTCCTTGATTTTGGAACTAAACTTTGAAAATTCGTAGCCATGGAAAGAAAAATTGTAGCAACTTCCGGTTGCGTTCATTCCAAAGTTCGGACCTTCTACTCTCAACTCTCCAAATTTGAAATTCTCAAAAAAATGTCTTCACACCTGGAAATTTTCCGAATAAGGAAACAATTTAAAAGTTTTGGAATTTGCCTAATCGAAGCCTCTCAATTTCAAAAATTCGCTGCTCCAAAAGGAAAAATCGTAAAACCTTCCATCGCAACTCATTTCAAAGCTCGAAACGGGAACTCCAAATCCTGTAATTTTCAAATTTCTCAAAAATTCCTCCTTTCGATGGTTAATAATAATAACCAATTTTCTGAAACCTGTAGCAATTTTCAAGAACTGAAACCTGTTCCTTTTCTTCAAAATAAAAAATTAGGGAGGGGGGAGGGGGTTTCATTATTTCTCTCTTGCTCTATTTTGGAAAAAGGTTTCGCTTGGAGAAAAAAATAAAAAGATTTCCAAATGTGACCTTGAACTTTTATTTACTTACCCCGAAGAAAATTATTTGTCAATTTCCCGCTCGAATTTCCGATAAAGGAAATTCTTCCGCTTCCATTCGTGGACGAAAATGACAGGGCAATTTATTTAGCGGTGTATGACGCGAAAGATCAGCTTTTGCTATTTCTTCGTGCGTTTTAAACATCCGAGTGCCGCACTTGAAACGGTACCCTCGCGCGCGCGAATCTTTTCCACGATCTCAGACGATCAAGTGGTTGGATATTTTATTCGCTTGAAATATTCGCAAGACGTCGTGCACTACACTGTTATATGTTATATAGGTATTCCTTCTTTTGCGTTTTAGTTAAAAAAATATTCCGAGTATTTAAATCACTCTTAAGATCTTTTTCTCCTCTCTTTTCGTGAATTTAATCGAGCGATTTCAAAGGATTTTCCTTGAAACAGAGGGAACGGAAAGAGCAGAAGGAGATTTTACCGTTTATAAATTCGTGGAATAATTTTGCAAAATCGTGAAATTTACGGTTAAGAAGGATGTGATTCTAAGCTTTAAAATAAGCCCAAGTGGAGCTTTCTCAAATTTCTCCTTTCCTACTTATGGATTTTTAAAGTGCGTTCCGTGAAAGTTACGAGATTTCAATGAACCTAGAGGGAACTCCTGAAAATCCTTTTTTGAAAATTCCTAGTATCCCGCGAAATTTTTTTAGGGTTTTGAAATTTCTAGGGTTCAAAGGAGAAGTGTTGCGTTTCAAAATAAGTCAAAGCGATAGTCTTTGAAAATTTTTTTATTGGGTTATACATTTTTAAAGTTGGAGTGAAAATTTGGAAAATTTTTTGAATATTACCTTTAACAACAGAGAGAATTTTTCAAGGAACTTGAAATTTACAGAATTGAAAGAAGGGACCTTAACCTTCGAAGTAAGCTCTAGTGGAAATTTCGGAGATATTTTGTCTTTTATTCACGAATTTTTAAATTTAGGTCTCCAAAATTACGTGATTTCTGGAATTTCGAAGAAACCATTTTGGTCCAAAATATTTTCCATCTGTAAATCATTTTTTCTCGAATTTTAAAGTTCACGTGTTTAAAGGAAAGGTATTAAGCCCCAAAATAAGCTCTAGTAGAAATCTTTCCGATATTTCCTTCTTTACTTCTAAATTTTCAAAGTTGGTCCCCAAAATTACACAATTCCAACAAACCAAAAGTAATTTTTTTTATCTACACCAATTATTTCCATCGCATGGAATTTCCTTAAGAATTTGAAATTTACAGGATATTTGGGAGACAATTTTATCTTGAAAATTAGCCGAAACCCAGTTCCTGGAAATGACCCCTTTCAAAATTAAGAATTGAACAAAACTTTATTTTAAGAAATTACTATTTTCACTTTTTTATTTGATCCACTTAAAAAATCGCGAAAAAATGGAGAATTTCAAAAATTCTGAATTCGACTCCTTTCCGAAATTCCCCAGATTCAGGGGAACCCCGCCCCGGTTCCTAAATATCACCACCCCCTGGCTAGGAATTACCGCGAGCTGGAGCCGAAATAATTCAGGCCTACCTCGATATTTAGTTTCATCCATCGGATCCGTGTACCCGGGTGAAGCATGGAAGAAAAGTGCAGCATCTATAACATGCACAATACCATATATATGTATAAGAACTTCAGCTAGTGGTTTATGTGACTTTTATCTGCCGCTCGTAAAATTTAAAAATTCATTTTTCCGGGCTACTATCGCTCAATAATGCAGACTCGCGTGACTTGCACGGAACACAGTCGCGCGCGAATTAATATTTGATTGCCACCGTAAACGGGATGTACTCACGTTCGCGTACTTTATGTCTATGTCATACACGTCCATGTCGCGTGCTTCCCTCCATTTTGCTATATACAGGTGGGAGCAGTCGTGTAAGAAACGAAATGGCGGAATTCTGCTATTCGATAGGATGGAAGAACTTTTCCTTTTGATTCTCGTCTTGCCGATAAAGCATCACGACTTATTTGCCTTCCGAACTTTGTCTATCCGTCTTTCCATACCGTCGTTATCCGTTTATTATTTTTTGTTCGAATTATTGTTTATGAGGGTTCTACTAATAAATGGTTTTTAGGAAGTTTTTAAGAGAACAATTTATGAAAAAAAAATTTTTCTTGATTTGAGTCTTTGATTTTTCAAATTTATAATTGGAACAAGGATTTATTTGGAAACCTGAAATTTTTAGAACTTCAAGAACAGGTTTAAGTCTTTAAAGCGAGACCTTGTTTGGCCCCCTGTGATTTTTACTTTCAAAGATAGGAATTTTTTAACTCGAGCTTGGAAATTTGTGCTTCTATGGGCAAAGATTCTATTATTTTCGAATATTTGGAAATTTTTAATTCCATGAGAGAATTCTTCGGGATTTTGAAATTCATGGGGTGTCATGAAGAGCTTCAAAATAAGCCAACGTTCAGGTTTCTATAATTTTTCGTTCGAAAGTTACAATTTTTCAAAATTCGGAAAATCGTGAGAGTAAAAATTTCGACAGAAAATTCCCTTTGGATCTCTCGAAATTTTTAACCCTAAGGAAGATTTTTCTAGACACTTGAATTTTTGAGAGTTTGAGGGACAGGTTTCGAGCTTTAAAATGAGCTAACGTTCATATCTTTGCGATTTTTATTATCAAAATTACGAATTTTTATAATTCAATTTTTAACTTTTGTTTTTCTCAAAGTTTAAGTACGAAGAAATTTCCTGAATTGAATTCTAATTTGAGAAATTATAACTCGGAGGTAAAATTTTTCATAAATTCGAAATTTTCATGACAGAAAATAGAGATTTTAACCTTCAAAATGGGCCAACGGCGAAATCCCTAGGATTTTTTTATCGGCGTTTACAAATTTTCAAATTTGGACTTGACAAGATCGACATCAAGAAAAATCTAATTTTTGGCGTTTGTACTTCAAACTTCGCGATTGCAAAATTCCAGGATCCGGGAAAAATTATCCCCCGAGCTAGCATTTTTCCAAAAAAAAATAATGGGTGAATGTCTGCCTGTCTTGGAAGCCAGAGCCCGCATGCATTTCAATGAAATCCTGCCTTTGCTTTCGTTCCTTTGAACTGCAGGCTGGTATTTATTCAACACCAGCCTCCTTATTATCAGCAATTAGGAATCAATAAGGATGATTAATCCAATTGTCTGTGGCGTATATTACGATCCATTAATTTCCTCCATAGTAATCTAAGGCTAAAGAGAAGGGAGGAAAGCTAGATTGGAGTAGTTGTAGAGCATAACTCGAATTCATAAGGGTACCACGTACACGCGCGTATAACAACTACCTGCTGGGGTGGAAAGCTATAACCAATTCTGTGCACGCGCGATTTTGAATCTCGGTAATGAACGGGCCCTAATCGGATCATAATTTCGTGCACTAATACCGAAGCAAAGGCGTACGTAGGACAGACACACATACAGCCGGGGAACAATTTAACATTCCTAAGCTATCGTAAAGGAATCCCTAACCTTTCTATTCCCGTTAATTCCTTCGCACGTATTTACATGGGAAAGATGGAAGAAGTTGGAAGTTTACACACACACACACGCGTATATATTTGAAGTTAGACTAGAAATTGAACTGCGAATTCAAATGTGCCCATAATTATGAAAGTGGTCTAAGTCATATTTTTTTGTGTCGATAAATTTAAAGGGTTTGTTTTAAATAAAATAAAAAATGTTTTTGCATTCTGCAACATTGAAAGTTGGAGTTTTATTGGTCTTGATTAATGAAGAAAAAAAATGTATTGCAAGATAAAATGATGCGAGATAATTGAAAATTTCATCTTTTTCAAATCTTGACTTAGACCACTTTCATAACTATGGGCACAAATAATGGAATTTCGAAAAAGTGTTCTTTTCTCGTTTTTAATAATTTGAAACTCGAAAAAGGATATTAAAAATAAATTGAAATTAATAACATTTAGGGTAAAGGCTTCCAGGATTATGAGACTCCAAAGCAGGAGTCTCCATGATTTTTATTTTTAAAGTTACGATTTTTGGAAAATAACTAGGAAACTAGACGTTCTAGGATTGACGTGTTTTCTTTTGTCTCCTTCAATAATTCCAAACTTATTGTTAGAAAAGGAATTTTGAATAAAAATTTGAAATTTATAATATTCGGATTTCTGTGATTTTTCTTTTCGACGTTAAAAATGTTTAAAGTTGGATCTGAAAATTTGGGAATTTGTAGAATAGAAATTGGAAGGTAATTTTTTTCATTCGCAATTAAAATTTTACAGAGAAGGAGAAATTTTGTGAAATCCTAGAATTTGGAGGGTGAGAGGAGGGATGCTAAAGTTTCAAATGAATCGACACTGAGATTTCGGTGATTTTTTCTTTCAATGTTGCTAATTTCTAAAGTAGGTCCGAAAAATTTGCGAATTTGTAGTTAGAAATTCGAAGTCAACTTTGCCTTTTGCTTTTGAAATTCTATAGCGAAGGGAGAATTCTGTGGATCTTTGAAACTTGAAGGGTTGAAAGGAGGGATGTTAAATTAATGTTCGAAAGTTTATGTAATATTTATTTTCAAAAATTACGAATTTCTCAAACTGAACTAGATATCTTGCGATTGAAGAATTTTTTCTCGTTACCTTCAATAATTCTAAACTCGAAAACCAATCCTTAACAAAAATTTGAAATGTATAAATTTTAACGTGGAAGCTCTGAGGCTTGAAACCAGTAAATCTGCAAATTTCCACGACTTTTGCTTGCAGAGTTACGAATTTTCAAATTCGTCAGAGAATTCATTGAATTTTAACCTCCAATGTTTTTTTTTTTTCGTGAGACCCAAAATTCCTTCTTAACTTCCAATTTTTGATACAGAAAAAAAATTTACTAAACAGTAGGAACGTGTGGAATGAACCCGGCTAGTTTGCTGCCCCTAAACCCTGGCGATAAAATTGTCCCTCTTTTTCCTCCTTTCCTTGCTTCCCTCGAATCGACACGGTAAAGAAAAAGAAAGGAGCCGTTAGTAAACGACTACAGCTAGTTGTAGGTTTAGTCTTAACACGTGCCCTGGTTCTCTTGGTAATACTTTAGTAATCCTGTCTCCATCTGTAATCCTATCGCAACCCCAGAGATACTAGCGGTGGTTGATGTAGTTTCGTTTTGTCACTTACCATCACGACTGCAGATAAACCGGGACGTTAAGAGAAGAATAAAAGTTGTACAAGTACACGGACGTACATATATATATGTATGTATACGGTATCTGCTAAGGGTTGAAAAAGCGCAACCCCTATTTTATACATACCCCTCATTTTTATGATCATCTGCCATTTAACAATAATTGCAGTTCAACTGCAATTTTTTTTAACAACAAAAATTCAATTCATAAAATAATTATTTTTCTATAAATGGAATTTGTGAATTTTTTTTTAAATTAGGGGGAATTAAGGAGAGGCTTTTTGCCCTAAAATGAGGTGACGTAGATGTCGCTGCCATTTTTCATCCCCAAATTAAGAATTTTCAAAGATACACTGGGTAAAATCGAATGACAAAGTTGAAAGAATTCAGTAGAAGATTTTTTAATTGTTATAAAATTTTGCAGCATTAAAGTGAAATTTCGTGGACCTTCAAAATTTGTAGAATTTCAAGTAGAGGTTCTAAGCTTGAGATTAAGCTATCGTGGGAATTTGTACGATTTTTTGTTTACGAATTAAACATTTTCAAAATTGAACTTGACGATAAACTAGTTAGGAAATTTAAAAAATTAAAAAAAAAACAATTTTCTGATATCCTCCACTTTAAACCTTACAAAGTTTGAAATTAAAGCAAATGTTTTCTTCGAGTTTCAAATTGTCAAAGGGAGGGGTAAAAAATTCCTTCAAATTTCCATTTCGCGAATTCGCGAATTCCCTTCGGCCAAAAAAATTCATATTTTTCAAACTAAAAATCGTAGAATGCCCCACTTTGGCTCATTCGAAACCCCGGAGTATCTACATGAGCACTTAAGAATTTCGAAATTAAAAAAAAAATTCTATCTTTGAATATCAAATTATACAAAAATTCATATTTTTCAAACTAAAAATCGTAGATCCTTTTATTTTATCCCATTCAAAATCCGAGGTCCTCTAATTTAGATCTTGAAAACACCTAATCCCCCCCCCCCCCCCAAAAAAAAGACCGCGTGGATGTTATAAATTTGGTCAGGACGAGGGGTTGCTGAAATTTCGTTATCGTCTATCGTACCTACGGTTCGAACCGTCAGGCAGGCATTAACGTTACGACGGTGTAAAAATCGATGTTCGCTGGAATAGTTGGTATCAACTATTAGTTAAAGGGCTCCTTATCGGAAACGCAGTCCTTTTGTTGTTAAACTATAAACCTGGCGGATATTCGGCATGCCTCGATAAATTATACTACTGGGACAGCGTAAGGAAGATAGGATAGTATTTCTCGCAGGAAGAGGGTAGGCCAGATTATACGTCGTGGCGAAATAGTTGAGCACATAGTCTCTCTCTCTCTCTCGCTCTCTCTCACTTTGCCGCTGATAGCCTCCACTAAATAGTTCCGATTTAACACCGAAGCTATCTACGCGAACGTATAAACTGTATGAAATTATGCTACGTGGAATTCGCACTTGCAATGTTACCATACACCCTCGGCTCCTGCACCTATATCGCATCGCTCCGTATTACCATACTTCCGAAAATCCTCATATAACATCCACGAGGCAACCGTTGCCTCATTCACTAACTTCTGATTTACCGGAATTACTATACTCTGCATATATTTTGTAAACACGTTTAGGGAAGTTCCGAGATACCTCGAAAAAGCGCGGGTTGACTCGAGCGAGTGAAGGGCCCAGCCTTGGTCCTCTGTCGACTATCGGGAGAGATTTTTTTTAGGGTTGAAAGTGAAGATACTGGGCTCAAAGAGGAGCGAGAGTACAGCCTTCTGACATTTTTCGTATAGAAGTTATGGATTTTTGAAGTCGGATCAGGAAATTTTGCGAATTTGTAGAACAGAAATTGGAAGTAAATTTTTTTTTTATTTATAATTGAAATTTGATTAATAAAGGAGGGACGCCAAGCTTCAAAATGAGTCGATGTTGAGATTTCTGTGATTTTTCCTTTGAATGCTGGGAATTTTCCAAGTTGAACCTAAAAATTCGCGAGTTTGTAGGTTAGAAATTGAAGGACAATTTTTTCTTTCGCATTTAAAGTTTTATAACGAAGGAGATATTTTGTGCAATTTTGGAATTTAGAGGGCTGCAAGGAGGGACACTATATTTTCGTCTTCTGAATTTTTTAAAACTATTACTTCAAGAGTAGCAAAATTGCAAATTTACCCGATAGAAATTGAAGAAGATTTTTTAAGAATTGTATTTTGAAGAATACCACCGATATTATTTCTTTTTAAACAATCTCGCAATTTTCTCCCCTAATAAAAAATACTCAAAAATAAGGGACAAATTTGAACCAAGGGATTTGAATATGAATTACACGAAAATCCCTCTGATTCTTCGTTCGAGTGACAAATTTCGAAAGCTGAACTCGGACATTTCCGTCTAATGTAGGCTGGAGGCAGCACTAATTGGACGTAAAAGGGGAAAAGCCCATGAGGGTTGCTGGAAGTAGAAAGAAACTGAAGGGGGGGGGGGGTCCAGTGGCCGGGAAATTCCCTCTGCGTGGGTGTTCATTTACCGGTGTTATGCCCGTGAGGAGGATAGGAAAAAATAAAAAAAGAAACGAGTAGGCAGGAATTCTGTGCGGTTTGGAAATTCGCAAGTTTCAGTGTTACTGGACTTATAATTACGTAGGTATTGTGCGTCTCTTCCTGTTTACGCGTAGATGGAGGATAATTTGAGATGCAAGAGTCCATTCAGAGTGAAAATATGGCTACGTGCAAACTTCGGGATAAAGTGTAGGGAAATTAAAGGGAATGGATATCGGATTCCGTCTTGATCTCACTTAATTGGGGACAGTATTCTCGTAGTTACGTCAACTTATAATGAGTTGTACTTGTTAGTAAACGAGGCGATTGGCGAGCGGATCGAGGAAGCATATGTATACACACACACACACACACACACACACACACACACACATTTTTTCTGAGAGTGAGAGAGAGGGGAGAAGGGTTGGAAAGTCAAATTAAACAGAAGCAAACGATCTCCATTAACGGGCCAAAGGGTTGAAAAAAGAAGGACTGGATGAGAGAAAGTGAGTCGAGTAAAAACTGATGATGGGGTTGGGGATGAATGTGACGTCTTTCATGCACGAGTAATTTGATGTCATAGTCTTCCACGACTTTCCAAAGCTTTCATTAAAAGGGAAAAAGCACCGGTGTCTGTAGTCTGTACTTATACGTGGCAGATAATAACGACAATTGTCTCGTGTTTTGTTATTCCCCGGCAAGACGGGGGAAGGGGCATTTTTCAAACGCGTCAATGAAACCAATAGTAGTGATATCCTCCTACCTTTCCCTTTTTACTTTCTCTGGAAACCGTATATTCGGAAAAGGGTGCTGTGGAAAACTGGACGATCTTGCAGTGACCTTTCCTCTAACGTTTTTCAAAATCACCAGATTTTTTCTGGTCGATTTATACACTTTCAGGTTTGACGCTCGAAAGTTTGGTTCCGAGTTAAAGAAAGCACGAGATTACATATTTTTCCTAGGATTTTTTCTTGTTTGGAGAAAATTTTCGAAAAACTGGTAATCGTCAAAGTTTCGCCCTTTTTGAAAATTATACAAAATTTGTTGACACTGAATTACAAATTCTCAATGATGAGATTTTCTAATTCGCAGTTTGGGTATCAAGAAAGCACAAGAAATTCCATTAGTCTCAGGATTAGGTTTTTTGAAAATAATTTTCGAAAAACTTTGAGATGCAAAAGTACTTACCTCTTTGGTGCCCTTTCGCAAACTCTCCCACAATTTTTTGGCATCGAATAACAAATTTTCCTTGTCCCTTTACCTTTTCGAAATTTGTTTGCAAAATCCTTCACAATTTCTTAGCACCGAGTTGCAAATTCTAGTCCGAATTTTAAAATTTCCAGAAAAAAGTATACAAAAATCCGGCAAAATTACAAAAGGTCTTGCGAAAGTCCTTGGAAGGACCTGGACGCTGGTGGAAATCGTCCAAGAAAATTGGCTGCTGCACATACCAGGGGCTGTCGATAAGAGCGATGAAAATTCCCGATCGAACGATCGAATAAAGTGCATCTGCATCTACAGGAGCATGAATACGTGGCACACAATAGCGCCTAGCGCACCTACAGGTCGGCGACGTCGGCGTCTTTCCGTGTGTGCACTGCACACGTAGTGGAGACCCTTATGCGATTCTCGAAAATTAATTAACAACGGAACGCACACCGCGAGAACCGAACAAGGGCTTCGTTTTATGTTCGCTGGAGCTTAATAACGCATTCTCGTTGCGCGACTCGAGGGTAATTAGGCCGACCAAAGTATCTTGAATTCGTCGTTCAGTTATTCGATATTGAAACGGTTATACTGCAGGGTACCAATACCGGGCCTTCCATCAATTCATCCCGTCGAACCTGTAACGAGGATATTTCATAGAGCAAATTCCACGAATTTTCACGATTACGATGTAGGTTCGCTGCATCGTCTGTCTTCGTTTTACTTTAAGGGGCTCGAAGGGGTGGAAAAAGACAGGGAAAGAAAGACGCGGGTCTGGTAAACGAAGTAGACATAATACAGAGAGCTGGTGATTAAAATCTGGCACGAAAAGGTATATTATATGTAGGGGCAGGGTATGGAGCCCTCCTCTCTGTAAATGTGTTTGTTGATAACAGAAAGTACGTACGGAAGTAGGGCCAAGGAGTATGCAGGAGAGAAGGAAGTGAAATGGGAGAATGGAAGATAGGAAAAAGAAGTCGGGAAGAATTATATATACGCGGAGTGTTAAAAAGTGCAACTTTTTCTCGTTTTGTCTGGCCTCCGCGCATGACAATTTAGCCATCATTAAGTAGAAACAGTATGAACGAAACTGACGATTTAGCGAGAACTGGAAAATGGCTGGAAAGTCTGCACACAACCCCTATATATATATACTAACTTTATTTCTTTCCTTCCCCTTGCTTCTTCTCTTTCTCTCCTTTTTTTTTTAAATTGCGTTCTACCACAAATTCTAAGGGGCTAAAAACTAAGCGTTGACTCGCCAACTTTCAATATAATAATATGAGGCATCATTAATTTTTTTCTCTCTTTAAACACCAACTTATTTAACTAAAAAACACTCTCGGCACTATTTCCCCCTTTTTTCTAACCTCGTCTTCGTTCCGCGTCTTTCTGCTAAATAAATATTTTTCTCTTCTGCCGTATTAATATTCGAAATGATGTCAGTGGGAAGACAAAAGTAGGAAATGCCACGATGTCTGAAAACGCAGGAGGCTTTGCAAGAATACGATTCGGTATAATATGTAAGAAGAATGGAGTTTAAAGAATTCGCAGTTTCCCGAAGGAAATTTCATTAGAGTTTCAAATTGTTAGGGTTCGTAGTAGAAATTCTTACCTTTGAAGTCCTATTTTTTTAAATCGCCTGCGGTTTTTTCTAGTCGAGATATCAAATTTCAAAATTGATATCCTTGGATCCATGTTTTTGAGATAAAGAAAGCACGAGAAATACCATTTGTTTTAAGATATGTTCACTTTCAAGGTAAATTGCCCACAAATGAGTAATTTATAGAGTTTCATGTAGAATTTCTTACTTTTTCGATACTTTTTTTTTTAATTTGTAGGATTGTCTGGCATCGAATTACAAATTTTCCAACTCGACCCTGTTTGGATTCGTTTGAGATCCAATCTCATCCAATTGAGATAAAGAAAGCACGAGAAATCCATTATATTTTCAAATTTCTCACCAGCAAATAAAAAAATGCAGCATAAGAAATCTCCAGTATCAAAAAATGTATTTTTTTTTTAATTCTTCTGCTAGTATTACCTCAGTGAGACACGAAAACATTAGTGTCTTCAAAAACAGCATCTACCAAAAAAGAAAAATAAATTCCACTATTACTCCACACATTTCGCAATTTGTCCCAGCAGAAACAGCTTCACTCTCAACGGCTCTGTCAAAATTCAAACCCCGTAACTGCAACTCACGAGAATACGGGATACTGTTGTCCCGACTTTTAGTCAACGCCAATACAGTGACAAAAACATTCTCGTAACGAGCTACGAGGATGCTCGAGCGAGTAACTGGGCAAGAAAGGAGGGTGGGAGGAAGGAAGCAAGGATTTGGTCTTTGTGACAAATAATACTGCTTTAACAGTATGTTGACCGACTTTGACAACGCACTAATGACGTCATTACAATTACAAACACTAACCGAGGAGACTCGCCACCATTTTCCTTTTCTCACCTATGGCGATGTCCTCATCCCTGTTAACGTTGCCTGAGGGATGGTTGAAAACTCATGCGATGAACGTCCTTAATATCCCAGCTAACGCGGTATAACGAGAAGACTCACTCGGGCCCGTCACTGGATATCCTTTGCTGCCGTTCCCGGTACCTCCATAGCCTTTTAATAACGCGTTAAACGTGAATATCGAAAATATACATGCAGCCGTTAATCCTATCGCCTCATCAGAAGCGATGCGATTAAAGGAAAGCGAAGGAACAGAAAAAAAAAATAGGAGAGCCGATTCCAGTGTAATGTCTGTTACCGCGGTATCTGTAGCGCTGGTGCTTAATAATGAGACGCTCTCGAGATTGTTGACAAGTAGATAAGGTTCCTTGTTAATAACTTCGAAGCAAAACCTGGTTTCCCTTCAGCACCAATGAGTGACTCGAGTGTCTTCCACCAAAGGTCGGAGTTGCGGATGGAAAGCGAGAGAGGGAGCTGTCTAGGACGAAGGTGCACGTAGTCTAAGGAGTATGCACGAGGCAAGGGCCCTTCTTGCATCAGAGAACGCGTATCCCAAAAGCAACCCAAGTCCTTGCCATCTGCCACTCAATCTCCTCGAGGAGAGAGTCGTCCTTTGGCTCTAAGAGAGAGTGTGTCTTAGAACTCCGTTTCTTAGCTGTGTATTGTCGCTTACGTGCTCTTTCTCGCTGGGGACTCCGTAATTCCGTCTTCCTTGCTCCGTGGTCCGTGTGTAGGGATACACACGTGCGTGTGTGTGAGTGTACCCAGGTAGTATTAAGAGAGATCATCCAGAATTCTCAAGCGCGTAGAAATTTCAATAGGAACGGGTTGTCGCGACGTTGGAGAATCTCCTGGACGATCTGCAGTAGAGCCGCAGCCTAATTAGCGCGACAAAGCTAATCGAATTACGGCAGAGTTCTGCGGACCGAGAAATGCCTTCGTAAATTGGCGGTCCGGTAAACCCCCTTCCCACTGTCATAGTATGTACCTCCTACAATCTGCACTCCATGTATCCGGTGCCGCTGTCTTTGGTTGTGTTTCTGCCTCGACTTCTGCTCCAACTTCGCCATCCGTTTCTGCAAATCTCCACATTAGCGATGTTCACCTTCTTCTGTCTACTCTTTTCCGCTTCGAGCGCCCGAAGAACTCGGGGCACCTGTTGCCGAACGTATCCCATCGCAGGACTCGCTTTCTTCCGTGGAAAACTTTCTTCCGACTCCTTTCCGGGATCCTCGGTAGTTCGAAACACGATAGATGCTGTGAGTTATCTGGTTACGGTTTTTGGGAGTACTCCATACGTTTATGGTTCGCGAAAATATTTATTTACTTCGCAGCACTGGTCAAGGTGGTATTTGGTTTCGAGAACACGTACGAATAGTCCATTATGGCCGGGGCTTTTAACGTTACAATAACATCGCATGAATTATTTTGATAGCTTCATGGCTCTTATTCCCATCTCTCTACTGCCCGTACACACAAACGGAATCATATAGATAGCAGTGTATAAACATGGTTGCATATAAATGCATACGCAGGCCGGTGCAATAATAGTGGCGCTGCTCGAAGAAGGAAAATATAGCTCGCATGTCCCTTGAAACAGATGAACTCGTAGCTACTAAGTAGGTGTATAATTATATATGCAAGAGCAACACACGGGTGTGTATGTGTGAAATGCAGTGTACAGCGAGAAGTGACTAATTTCTAGTTTTTGAATAGATCCTACTTAAGCTTCAGTCAAGCACAGCCACTTTAGCCGCTTCACTCGAAATTTGTTAGGTGCTTTTATACCGCGAGAGCATGTAAACAGCGGCAAAAAGGATCCATGTAATGGAGCTCACGGCACCGTGTACACTTGCACTTCGAGTACCTGGGTTACCCGTCATAGAAATGCTGGATGCTTGCCAGGTGAAGTTTTACGGAGCGTAAGACGAGCAACGATTATCCGGCGGCTGCTCGTTACGACTAATTGTAAAATTTAGCCGAATAGAAGCTGCAGATATTTCGGACCGAAAGTATGACCTCCTAAGCTGGGTTTTTGAATGGTCATCAACGTGTCAGCAGCACCCTCTGGTACGGCCATTGGCTACCAGTCGCAGGCTCCCATTTCGTGTTCGGGTCTTGTGACCTCGGGTAATACATACGACCTCACCTCCACACTCAGTGGCAACGGGAACTCACAATTAGGGGAGTCTACCGCAGGAGTCCTTTGAACCGAAGACACATTATTAATCAGCGATGGACCGACGGACAGAAATTGTACGAGCGATAGAGAAACGGGAATCGAATGGAAATTTTAACGTGTACACGTGCAGTGGCCAAGAGCTATCGTCGATTTCATTCCAATGTCCTTTGTGAGCTGTTTTGAACGAAAATATACCACCTGGCAGACAAAGCCTTCGGCCAAAGTACACACTCTTATCCGCCGGTGCGGTGAGAATATGTCTGTACGGCTGTATGTACACAGCTATGACTAAACATACACAATTGCACGCACCCCGAGTTTACATGACTAGTGAAGATACACGGTTCTAACATGCAACTGTGGGAACCAGCCGAGTGTTTGCGCATTACCGGATCCGTCCAAGCAAAGATAATGATACGGTGTTTTGCTTTAGGTTCGAGGGGCCGTTTTTACACCCTCTCTTTTGGTTTTTTCCTCTCGTCCTCTATTAAACAATTCAGACCCGGCGGTATTAGCACGTCAACCCTTTCACCTTGCAATTTGCTGCATTAAACCACACGAGCTCGGAGTTATGGTTCTCCTGATTTCAATATTTCGCTTATCTAGGTCATTTTTGTCTCATGTTAGCCGATGTGGCCTTTTTGAGCTTTGGCAAACGAATTTTCTGTTGGATGACGAAGTCCTATTTTTGCTATTTCTTATATTATCAACCAGCAAAAGCTTGCTTAAGATAGAATTTAAGGCTAATGGAAAATTCATATGGCTGCAATCTTTAAACATTTATTCTACACTATAAATAATTCCTCATATTCTTATACAGTACGATCGCTCTACAAGATACCAAAGGGACTGAAGGGGAATATGATTCTGAACACAGAAGAAAACTACCGTTCCCCCACTCAGCGGCCTGTTATGCCGGAGAGAAATAGATCTCACTATTGTTTGTCATTTATTTCCGTGGTACATACATTGTATGGAGCGAGCGACTCCACATTCAAAGGCGAAGAGGCATTAGGAGTGGGGGTAGTGGATAGCGAAGGGGAACCCGAGGTATCTTGTAAACCGAGATCGAAGGTATCTTGTAGAGCGATCGTACTGTAATCCTCTCCATTTTTTTTATCCTAGATACCATAGTACATTTTTGCTCAAACATTTTGCTGAAGAGATTTTCTAATGGGAACTTTAAAATGGGACACTCTGTGAAAGGATAGTCCCTCAGGACTATCACGGTTGGGCCTTCGCACGTTATCCTAAATATACCTAATTTCGGAAAGCGTCCTTACCTCGCACTCTTAGAAATGGAGTTGGAATAAGTAACATTGCAATGTAGTTTTTTGTCCATCATCAGTCCGAGAATTGCGTCCGAAAGATACAAACCGATTTCTTGGTAGTAGTTTTGCAAAACTTAACGAAATAAATTTTATAATAGTGTCTAATAAAATATAATATTAAGTTACCAGAGACTTTCATTGAGAAGAGCGCAACAGTCGATAGGTCTTGTTAACAATCCATGCATTTCCTGGGTTAGTACTTCTCCTGGGAGTCACTTCGGAATTGTTCTTGGAACCTTCGATGGAAGATTAAAAAAATGGCCGTCATTTTGGGCCGAAACTCTTAGTGTGCCTACATAGAAACGAACAATGGCATTATGTGTATGGTAAAAGGAACGAGAAGCGAGAAGTTACGTAATCCTCGCGTGAAGGTATGACCGTATGAAAGTAGTCCCTTCGATAAGCTGCAAGAAAGCTTTTCACAAAAGTGTTCATTAATATCAATTTGATATCTTACCTCAAATCTTCCTCAGTTACCATTCAGATTTATTCTTCTCGCTCCTAATGTTTTTCGTATTGCTGAGTAGCGTGCCGATAATAGCAACCTCAAGGCTTTCGTGTCTATAACCCATTTGTGTTCCCTACGAGTAACGTGTGTGTGTGTGTGTGTGTGTGTGCACACGGACGTCGCTTTTTGCTTACTTTTTAATTCCTTACTTTCGTTTCTTTCATCGGCCCATCGGGGATATATACCTACCACGCATTCGTATAAATATACAATAATAATAATAATACTTAATATGTATATAATATATAATATTATACACACGTTATATATTTTTTAACTATCACTTATCCCGAAGATCTTCCACTCTGGCCACTGATAGTTTCATGTTTGAGAGCTCTGTCTTCTGGAATACTCGCGACTGTGCTGCCATCTCTTTAAAACACTCCTCACCTGCTTTGCAGGAAAGTAATGGAGTGGTCTATCTATTGCATTTCAAGAGCAGCCGTTCTATGATCGTAGAACTTTTTACTATCGGTATTATTATTATTATTATTATTATTATTATTGTTGTTGTTGTTGTTGTTGTTGTTGTTATTATTGTTATTATCAATATTACTATTATTATCCACTTCTGTATGAACGTAGCGCCAATATTGGGCTTCTCATCTTTATAGGGGTTCGACTTTCGGGGTCCCAACTGTAGGTGGCGCTGTCAGTGAACTAAAGGCGCGAGATTTGAAACTGTACTTGAACTGCTTCAATAAAATCACTAAAAAAAATCTGTTCCCCGCCGAAGAACTTTTAGCGTAATAGCGCCAAAGTAACGAGAAAACTATTAAACTTTTTCTCCACAGTAATCCCTCACCCCCTCGAGGGTTAGTAACCGTACGAAACTCGTAGGGGATGATCCCGAGTGCCAAAATAACGGTAACGGTAGTAAAATATTGACTCGACTCGACTTTGCGAAACATATAGAGAGAGCGAGAGAGGAAGGGAACTCCACTCTCTAAACGTTATTGAGATACTCAGATTGTGACCTGTCTACTATTTCAGACGGAACGAAGGGGTTGAGAGTCCAAGGGACGTAACTCCGGTAGCGGCGGATGGGCGATAAAACCCTTTGTTGCTGAACCTTCGCTCCAAGACAGAGGGTTTGACGTGGAAGAAAAAGCAGCAGTAGCGGTGTAGTAATAGTATTGCCAGTGGCGCCAGTAGTGGTAGTGGTGGTCGTAGGGGTAGTGGTGATGGTAGTGGTAGCAGCAACAGCAGCAAGCAGCAGTACCGTTGAGGCCTGTTACACGGTCAGCTAACAACCCCTTAGCTGAATCCCCAAGGGTACTTTTCCTGTCCTACGGTAACGACTGTTTGATCATTCCCATTTTTCCACTAGCCATGGCAATTTCAAACAAGCTGCAACATCAAATCCGTTCATTCGCATTCGACTTTGTTCTCGTGAATATTTAAACAATCATTTCCCGTCTGCAGATTTTCCCACCCTCGCGCGCATCCCTTGGCTCACCCCCGCGAGAGCCCATGGTGTTGAACGATAATTACGACATTTCAGGCTTTTTAGCATCGATGCTAACGAGGCCCAGATTGAGGTGAGGTGCCATTCGGGGGGTGGCTTTTTTAAGACGTCAGCAGGGTTCGTCCGTGTATGAGTATATAGATATATATATGTATATAAAATAGCGAAGCGTACAATAAGAGGAACGAGGAATGAGGTGTGTTATTACGGAAAGGGAAGGAAATGACGGTGGTGGGATGCCCCTCGTGTGTATCGTTAGATAGAGGGTGCCACAAAGGGCGTGGGCGTTCGTTTATTGAACTAATTTTATGGGGTCTCCACAAACCCATCCCCCAAAACCTTCCACCATCGCACTCGGCGAGCTCTGTTCGTTTCGCATCTTCACCACCTTTACACCCACACGTTGTGTGTGTGTGTGTGTAGGTGCACCTACACATGGGGAAGCTCAAGCCTTGTCCAACTTGCCCCATTACGTCTACGCAAATATAACCAGTTAGAGCAGCAGCAATGTTGTATATATATGTATGTGCCTGTGGGAAGGAGAGATAACGAAGTGAGATATCAGCTCCCTTCGCTCTCAATCTCTCCCTCTCTCTTTCTCTCTCTCTTCATCCCTCTCGGCACATCTGTTTCCCTATTGTTATTTATAAATATATATGTATATATATGAAGGGAGAAAATTTTTTGCTTAAAATTGGGAAACAATAATTGCTGCGACGGTTGCCCACATCTTGCAAATGACGAGAAATGCTGGACTGGAGGAATGGTACTAGAAAAATTCCTGGAATTGTTTACGGATTGTTGCTTAATTATGAAGCAACTTTTTAAAGAACATTTCCTTCCCCAGTTTTCCGAGGATTTTGGAGAATTTTTTGGCAGTTTTTTGCAAATTTCGAAAAATCTTTAAAATTTATTTGGAAAAGTTTTAAAAAATTTGTTTCCTTCAAATAATTTTCTTTTGGGTTCCTGGGAAAAAAAAATCTACAAAATCCTGATTTTTTGGAATTCTTCTAGGGATTTTCTAGGGATCCTATGAAATCCTAAATACACAAATTGTCCCTAACTGGTTTCTCTACCTTACAAACATCCTTGCAACTACCCTTAGCAAGGGTAGTTGCAATGTTTATATGTATATAAATAGACATATACACACATATATATATACATACATATACGTGTATAAAATATATGTTTAACTAGTAGTTAAATATTATTGTTAAATCAGTTAAGTAAATAGTAGGAATTAATTAACAGAGCCGCTAGAAACCCACAATTGTTACTCCCTGAAAGTGTTTTCATTATCTCTATATGTACACATAGAAATGAGGTACATACATGTACACGTAAAACTGAAATTCAGAGATTGAGAGAGAAAGAGAGAGAGAGAGAGAGAGAAGGAACGATGTATACGATCAATCAGGTCATAAACTCCTCTAATTCTATCCACAACGTATTATCTCTTAATCACGACCGATATATCTATACAGGGTGTCCCAGATCAATGGAAATTTTTACAAACTATCATTGATATTTAGTAAAATATACAAAAAAACGGAAATGGAAAATTCGTTCCCAATTACCATATTTTTTTCCTTGAACTTCATTCAAACTATTTTGAAAAACAAAAAAAATGTTTTCGTTGAACTGGATTATAAGAATTTTGATAGTAATTGATCCACGTAATAATGGTAAAATTGAAAAGGTATACCCTGTATACATTTCTGAATTATTTATAACTTTTAAAATGTGCAATTTTTGGGAAACGTTTTACCTTTATCGACACACACACACACACGCACACGCACACGCACACACACACACACACATCTATTTCGCAGAATTTGAAAAATTCAAATTCAGCATTTTTACAATATTTATTTCATAGAGATTTTGAAATTTCTCTTTTATTTCAGAAGTTTTACACATTTTTAGTTAAAACTCTTAAGATATGTTTTTTATATGCTCCCTCTTAATTAAAAAAAATTTTAATTTTCTTCACCAAAATTTTTAGAATTATCTTATTTTTTTCTATATATATATATATATATATATATATATATATATATATAAAATACTTCGCAGAATTTTAAGAAGGTGAATTTGAAATTTTTGGAATTACACATACTTCCTGTATTTAATCACAAAACCAATCGATCCATCGATTAATAAACATTTAAATAACATTTCACTACAAAAAAGAATCATACCTCCATTTTTCGCCAGCGTATCAATTCGTCGACCAAGGGAGGCGCTGTCGTCTAGGCGTAGCGCGCGAAATTTAAAATTATCCAATCGTGGGGTCGGGATACGCCAGGAGATGCACAAAAAGTGCATGGATGTACTCAAAGAACAGTTCCTTCTTAATGAAGGCTTGGATTTTCCCCTTCCAAATGTAGGATTCCTTGATCCTACAAGGTATCGACTATCGGTTAACAGCTTCTGTCGATTTTTGTATAATTGCACTTGTTCACGTGTGCGTAAACGCATGTGCACTCATCTATATATATATATATACATATATGGATTCTCCTTTAATCTGGAGGTTGTACTCCTAATTTGGTAACTAGTCGTTCCTTTTGCTCTTGGTCTCCTGATGCAGTGCACTTACAGCTTGTAACTACAAATGCATACAAGTGTATGCTGCAGCTGGCTCGTATGAGTGCATGACTTTACATCGACGCCAATCGTACGGGAAAAGCGAGGACTGTCCCTTTTTATCACCACGCTTTTATCAGTTTCTTTGCTCTGCATCTTTCAAGATCCCGGAGAATGAATATATATAGATATATAAGGAAATAAGGGGGAGGGGGTTAAAAAGTGGTACAGAAATATGCGATGCTGGGTGAATATGGGAATCGTTCTTATGCAGCCTGACCATTAATGATCACCCATTCGCGGAAATTAAGAACGGCTTAATTGGTTTCTTTTATTTTACTCCCCCGTAAATGGCTCTCCAGCTGCGCGACCGACAGAAAACTTTTCAGAAAGCACCGGATCGGAAATGGATAAAACTTCCAGGAGTTTGATTTTATTTGAGTTCTTGGAAATATCCAAATTTCATCGAAAAATCAGAAATGAATGAAAGGGAAAATAATAAGGAAAATTTGCTTGTGCAATTTTTCGGGTGTTTATATAAATTGCGGCAGAATATTTTGTAGCTTTTTTTATTTTACTAAATTTTAAAGAGATTTTCGAGTTTGTTGTATGCAATTTTTGTGAATTTAAGAAAAATAATTGTTAGCCTAATTAATGAAGGATTTTCAAATTTCTTATTAGAATTTTTGGAATTTCATTTAAAAATTTTTGGAAACAATTACAATTTTTTAGGAACGTTAACTTTTTTGGGGGAATTTTTCAATTTTTTCAATTAACATTTCTGGGAGTATTTTTAATCCTTTTTGGAATTTTAATTGAAAAGTTGCAAATTAAAAAGTCTCCCAATTTTTTGAAAATATTATAGCCTTTTCTACAAATTTCCACGAATTTTGAGATCTTCAATTCGAAATTCTGGGGTAACATTTTATAGTTTTCCATTTACTTTGAATAATTGAAACAATTTTTTAGAAAATGTTCGATTCTTTTTTGAAAATTTAGAAAATTAATTGGATTTCTTGGAGGTTTCGATTCAGATTAAATTAATTAAATAAAGTGAGAAATAAAAAATAGAGGTAACGATTCCAGTAGAGGTATTTAGAGAAAGTGCTGATATATTCCGGAGAGAGAGACGCCTATTAAAAGAATCGATACATACATACACCGCGTATGTCAAAGAAAGCTGATCAGACGTTAATTTATGAATCAGTGAAAGATATGTGTCACAAAGTTCATAGCCGTCCGCATAATTGTGTAGTTTCTAAGTTCAGGTTTGACGTCTGAGAGCCAGTATGACGATATACTGCATATTAACAGGATCGTTATTCGTTATGGCAAAATTCTCGACGCTAAATGAAATTCGATATCACTTTTCGATTTTGGCGATTTGGTCGTTTTTGAGAAATTCTCGATACAATAATACTAGCAATTATTTTTAATATATATGGAATTTTTAAAAATTAATAATTAAATAAAATGAAATGTGAAAATGAGAATAATAAAGAAACATTAAATTTGAAATATCACCTTTGAAAATTCGTAATGATGAAATAAAAAAACGTAATCTTTCTTATTTTAGCTCATTTTGAAGCGTAGAAATCTTTCTTCGAGTTCCAAAAATTAAAAATTTTGAGAAAAATGATTTCGTCAATTTACGAATTTTCAAATTATAGAAATAATTTCTTTCAATTTCCTATTTTGTAAATTCATGAATTTTCAAGTTCAACTTTAAAAATTCGTAACTCTGAAACCAAAAATCCAAAACTTTTTCAGCGCAGCTCATTTTGAAGCTTAAAAATTCTTCTGTGATTCCCAAAAATTTCGAATTTCCAGAAAACGTGTTCTCCAATATATAAATTTCCAAATAGTAAAAATGAATTTTCTCGTTCCTTGACTTTGGAAATTCGCAAATTTTCAGGCTCGGCTTTAAAAATTCGTAGTACTGAAACCAAAAATCCTAGACTTTTTGACCGTAGCTCATTTTGAAGCTTTAAAATTCTTCTTTAGTTCCCCAGAATTTCAAATTTCTAAAAAATTCTTTCCCTAACTTATAAATTTCAAAACAACGAGAACAAATTTTCAAATTTCTCCTCTTTAGAAACTTTTAAAATTCGGGAATTTTCAAGCTTCTCTTTAAAAATTTATTGCTGCGAAATAGAAAATCTTTAAATTCTAAGAAATTCAATTCCCCCCCCCCCCCCCAAAAAAAATTCCGTTCTAAAGTTACAAATTTTTTTCGAAGAGATGACATTTCCCTGGAAAGCTCCAAAAATAATACCGGGGTATTAAAAATATTCGAGACGCAGTTACGTCGAATGCCAATTTTTTAAATATTGGAAATAACGCGAACGTGCACAGGTCCATGGTTTAACAACAAAACCAAATTTATCTTTACGGTTTATCCAATCACTTAAGGGATATTCATATAAGCTTTATGTCTATTTCCACAGGGAACGAGCGCAGGCTACGTGCGTTTATACGTGTAATAGGCGAATACATATTGTATTTTATACATAGACGAAACGCATATGGGTATTTACACATGTACATATGCCACGTATGTATATACAGCGCCTTTGGCGTTGCAAAAGTGGTGTAAACTGTACTTTATTGTATTACTTTAATACGAAATCCCACCCTGACTCGCTCTTTTTTCCTCTAATATGTATTTTTAAGGCATTTCACCAGTCATTTTCTCCTGCCTGTCTCGTATTTTACCATATCCATCTCTATTTTTCAATTTACATTTTCAGCCTCCGGTAATTATGTGAATGTAACATTGTGAGATATATTTCAAATTGTGGCAACGAGACGTTTCTTTCTTTCTTCATTTGTGAGAGCCTGCAATTTTTACAAATTCAGTTTTAAAAATTCGTAATTCTGGAATAAAAAATCACAGAGGTTTCCACCGCAGCTCATTTTCAGATTTAAAGCTTTATCTTTCAATACAAGAAATTCCAAGTTTTCAGAAAATGTTCCCTCTCATTTACGAATTTTCTAATCGATAAAATAATTTTCCTCAGAATTCTTCTCTGACCATGCGCAAAATTTGGTCGTCCAACTTCGAAAATTGGTAACATTGGAAATAAAAATTGTACAGATTTCTGCCGTAGCTCATTTTGAAGCGCAAGGATTCTTCTTTTAACCCTATAAATTTAGAATTTCCAAAAAAAGTTTCCTTTGATTTATAAATTTTTAAATGTGGGAAATAAATTCTTTCACAAATGCACCCCGAAAATCCGCAAATTTATAACTTCAATTTTGAAAATTTATCCAATAGAAATTATGAAATATTTACGCTCCCACGTTACCTCAAATTATACTTCCCAAGCCCCCTTCTGAGTTCTAAAAAAATTCGAGATCCCAAAACATTCCGCCTTCGATTCACAAATTTTCAAATCGAGAGCGAAAATTTCTCGATACCAACGTTTCTGAATCGCAAAATTTTTCCCTCCAATTTTTATAGATTCGTAAAAATTGTATTAAAAATCCTAGCGACTTCCGCTTTAGCTCATTTCAAACCTAGTATTCTCTTCTTTGAACTCTAAAATTTTCGGGTTTCCAAAAAATTTCTTCTTCGCTCCAGAAATTCCCAAACCGGATACGAAAATTTCTCAATTCCAACAATTTCTCACAACATTTCCGTTTGAACTTCAAAAATTCGTAAGAACTGAGTAAAAAATCGTGGCGACTTCCGGTTTGGTTTATTTTAACCCTAATATTCTCTTCTTTCAGCCTTAGAATTCCCAAGTTTCCAAAAAATTCTTTCTTTGCTCCAGAAATTCTCAAACCGGATACGAAAATTCCTCAAATCAAAAATTCTCTCAACATTTCCGCTTGAACTTCAAAAATTCGTAAGAATTGAGTCAAAAATCGTAGCGACTTCCGGTATGGTTTATTTTAACCCTAATATTCTTTTCTTTGAACCTTAAAATTCCCAAGTTTCCAAAAAATTCCTTTTTTTCTCTAGAAAATCCCAAACCGGATACGAAAATTCCTCAAATAAAAAATTCTCTCAACATTTCCGCTTGAACTTCAAAAATTCGTAAGAATTGAGTCAAAAATCGTAGCGACTTCCGGTTTGGTTTGTTTTAACCCTAATATTCTCTTCTTTCAGCCTTATAATTGCCAAGTTTCCAAAAAATTCCTTCTTTGCGCCAGAAATTCCCAAACCGGATACGAAAATTCTTCAAATCAAAAATTCTCTCAACATTTCCACTTGAACTTCAAAAATTCGTAAGAATTGAGTCGAAAATCGCAGCGACTTCCGGTTCGGCTCGATTCAACACCAACATTCTGTTCTTTCAACCCTAAAATTGCCAGGATTCCAAAAAATTCTCCTCCGGAGTTACAAATTTCTATATACACGTACACGTACACTCGAGTGCACACACATAATCTAATCAAACACGGGAAAGGGTGGGTTTTGTTTTATAAGTACCGTTAACGAGTGTTTATTTTAAAATCCTCCGAGGCTAATTGACCACAAGCTCCTCGGAAAAGCGTTTCCTGCGGAGCTCGATGGAGAAAGGGGTTGCTTTTCCTTTCTCTCTTCCGTCGGTACGAGTTTCGCAAAAGGGACAGGGGTACGTCTACCCAGCGTCAAGGCAAAAATAAATAAGCCCTTGAGCTACACAGTAAAAACATAGGTGGAGGAGAAAAGTAACGTTTCAGAAGCACCGACATCGTCACCGGTGGTTTAGCTTATTTAATAATACCCCGTCGTTTACTTCGGTCATCGCGTATAGCTGCAAAACTACCACCTTTTCTAGCCGTTGACGGACTTTCACGTAACGTTCGCTAATCTCGTTAAAACGACGTCGTCCTTTTTGCCCCCGACTTCGCCTGGATCGCAGGAGAAATTCGAGAGAAAATTTCCTCCTAATCTTCCAAAGCCCAAAACAATTTAATTTCTTTCATTCAACCGCCAGAAATTTATCCGTTGACGTGGAAAAGAGAACTAATGAGTGTAAACATTTTTTTGAAAAATATTTCCTTACCATTTCGTTTTGATGAATTAGCAAACAAAAATTCCCCAGAATTTTAGTTTTACGAGGACGAACTTAACAATTTCCAATATTGGAATGGGGGATTCTAGAGACTTCGACCACAGCTCGTTTTGAAGGTTAGGGTATTCAGTTTAGGTCCTGTGAATTTCGAGTTTTTGAAAAATTCTGCCTTTTAATTATGAATTTCCAAATTCGTGGAAGAAAAAAAAATTTTGTTGTTTTTGGAGGATTTATTGGATGGAATTTATGGGACAGATTGGATTCTTGTTTTTTTTGTTTTCTTAACTTATTTTGCAGCTTGAACGCTTCTCTTAAAACCTGTAAATTTGAAGTTTTCACAAAATTGGATCTTTGCTTATACAAGTTTTTAAATGTGAGGAAGTAGATCAATGTCGATTTCTGTTTAGCAAATTTTCAGATTTTGAAGATCGTCTATAAAAATTCATAACTTTGGAACAAAAGAACCTAGAGACTTTTACTTTAGCTCATTTTAAAGCTTAAACACTCCTCTTAAAATCCTGTAAATTAGAAGTTTTCAGAAAATTCGACTGTTTACTTGTAAATTTTTATGTATGAGAAAATAGATAAGTGATTACTCTTTGGCGAATTTTCAGAATTCCAAGATATATCAGCCATAAAAATTCACAACTTTGGAACAAAAGAACTTAGAGACTTTTGCTTTAGCTTATTTTAAAGCTTAAACACTCCTCTTAAAATCCTGTAAATTAGAAGTTTTCAGAAAATTCGACTGTTTACTTGTAAATTTTTATGTATGAGAAAATAGATAAGTGATTACTCTTTGGCGAATTTTCAGAATTCCAAGATATATCAGCCATAAAAATTCACAACTTTGGAACAAAAGAACCTAGAGACTTTTGCTTTATCTTATTTTCAAGCTCAAACCCTCTCCTTAAAATCCTGTAAATTCGAAATTTTCAAAAAATTTATTCTTTCAATTGTAAATTTCCGAATGAAGAAAGCCAGATTCTTTTTTTAATTTACTAAAACCAATTTAGAAATTCTCAAAATTAAATTCGAAAATTTGCATCATAAAATTATAGGAATTTGCATTTCAATTTCTTTCAAAATTCAGATTCTCCTTTTCAGCTCCTGTAAATTTGGGATTTTCAAAAAATTCCCCTTTCAACTTCTGAATTTTTCTTTTCTCTACAGTCCCAGTGGTATCATCTAGATTACAATAACAATTTTTACTCCGACGGTTGCTTTCTCTACAATTCCTACCTTTGGTTCGAAAACGTTATCGAGATTCTCAAAAAAAAAAGAAGAATGAATTTTACCTTGCGACGGAGTCTCAAAAAATCCTGGAAACTTTCAGTTTCTAATGCCTCGGTCGAAAGTAGCTTCGAGATAGCATTAAGATCGGCGAATGATTCCTTTACAAAACGAAGTAAAAGTTCGTCGCCAGATGGAAACAAGACCATGATAACGCAATGATGCTGTTAACAAACTTTCTAGTGCGAATAGAAAACAGGGCGTCAAGCTGAAACTTGCGATCATTAGATGTACGCGTCTATGGTTTCGCCTTTGTTTATTATTATTTCCATTTTTGATTTCACTTATTCAATCAATAAATCTATTTCGCGAAAATCGATTTCTTTCTTTTTGTGTATTGTACGTGCATAGGTGGGAACATACCTGCAATATATGTGTTTATAATATTAATAGGTTGCGTCAGTATTGTAACTTTCAATCTCAAATTTAGAAAAATCGCACCACCGAGAGAGAAAGTTCCAGACACTTCAATTGCAGCTCATTTGAAAGATTGGAATCCCCGCTCGAGACCTTGCAAATTCCGATTTTGCGGAAAATTCTGTCCTTGAGTTACAAATTTCCAAATTAACAAAAGAAATTGTTTTGCATTTTGAATTAGCGAGTTCCAAAATTTTCAAATGCCACTTTGAAAATTTGTAACAACGAAAGGGAAAATTGTGAAATTATTTACTCTAACCTATTTCAAAGCCAAGGGTCTCTACTTTCTATCCTGAAAATTACCAATTTCCAAAAAATTCTTCCTTCAAGATAAAAATGGTCAAACAAATTTTTTTGCATCTCAATTTCAGGAGATTGAAAATTTGTGATTGAACTTAAAAAATTCGTGACATGGAAAATAAAGCTCGTAGAGATTTCTACGATAGCTCATTTCGAAGCTTGAAATCTCTATTTTTAACTTTGTAAATTTCGAATTTCCAAAAAATTCTCTTTTCGAATAACAAATTTCCAAATTACCAAAAGAAATTGCTTTGCATTTCGAGTTTGTTTTCTACGATCTCGTATTTGAAAATTTATAACTAATGGTGTAAATTTTTTGAAAATTTCTAATTTACAGGTTTTTAAGTAGAAGATTGGAGCTTTAAAATAGGCTCAAGAAAACGTGTCTACGATTTTCTGTTTGAATGTTTCGAATTTTTAAAGATGCACCTTAACAATTGTTTACATTGAAAATTCTTGGTGCTATTAATTAATTACATACGCGATGTTTTTTTTTTTTTTTTTTTCAAAACCATATACATACAAATGAGTTAAAAATCGTCTATCAACGATTCTATCTACAATAAAACGTGCTTCAAGTCATATTATCCTGGCACACTGACCCTGTGACAGTAATTTGCACAGCAACATAAAAAAGGAAACCGACGATAGCCATACTTTCACGTCTCCATCATCATGTAACCTCAGTTTCTTATTTTTTTGTTTCCAATGTCAGGGACAATAAACGTAATGTCAAGTGACAGCACCGTCACGTCTAAATATTTGCTTTCTTTTTTCCCTCGGAGTTTTTCTCAGATTCGGAAAAATGCTTGTGCAGAAAGCGAAAGAAAATGTCCACATTTGTTATCGTAGTGCAACTTTGGAAATTAATTACCGCGGAATGAAAAGTTGTAGAGGTTTCTGCGAAAGCTCATCTAAAAGCTCGGAATCTCTACTTCATATCCTGCAAATTTCAACTTTGCAGAAAATTCAGTTATTGCAGAGTAAATTATTAAACGTAACGAGTTTTTTTTTCAATTTCCATAAATTGGAATTTCGAAGTTCAACTTTGGCGACTAATAATTTTGAAAGCACAGTCGCAAAAATTTCTACGAAAGCTCATTTCGAAGCTCAGAATCTCTACTTTGTATCCTGAAAATTTCAATTTTGTAGAAAATTTATCCATCGTATTAAAAATGTCCATTGAAAAAAGTTTTTTTCCATATTTTCTTAATTCTGCATTTTTCAAAAAATGAAGTTCAATTTTAAAAATTAATTACTTCGGAACCGAACATCCCGGACTTTTCCACGAAAGCTCATTCGAAAGCTCGAAATCACTGCTTTGTACTACACAAATTTCGAATTTCCAAAAAATTCTCCCGCGAAGTTGGAAATTTGTCTATACCAAAAAAAAAAATTTCTACGTCACAAGTAAATTCCAAGAAATCCTCTCGTTCAGCCTTTGCTAAAAATTCTCAAATCTCATTTTACGTTACATAAATAAATTTAGAGCCGACCAAAAATATTTCGAATCTACCAAATTCATCCTGGAAATTTCATAATCCGGTTGAATTTTCTCCAGGAGTTTTTTCCTTTCTCTTTCGGGGCCCGGCTCGATCGTACAATCGGTATAGTAAAATCTACCATTCCTGCTGTCTCCTTTTTTCCTCCCCGATGCATCGAATAACGACTCGCTGCTGCACTTATTCAAACTTGGGTCGTGTCAGCCGTCATCTCGATGCGCTTTTCTGTTTTCTGTCCTGGAAATTACCGTCCCAGGCAATGATTTCTCCTGGCGACTGATTCGCAATTATTTTGTCAACTTCAATTCCGACCTCACCATTAGTCTGCTTATTTTATTTTTTTTTTATGCATTTCCTATGAAAATAAAATATTTATATATTATATTTTTGCTTTGATACAATATTTCTAGAAAGTGTGTATACAAATATTTTCATATATTTAATTAATAATAAATTGAAGTAAATTTGGAGCCAAAGGACGAGGACGAATAATAACAACAACAAAAAATTACAGAAAATCCTAAAAAAGCATAATAATAATCATAACATCAAATTAACATATGATACTAATGGCGAGGCTTCGGGTGAAGGAACAGGATGCAGTTATAGGCAACATAGTAACTATTCCGATGCATTTATCGAACCGATCGGGTCTTTGATTTGTAATTAGTGCCCGGAGGCTCCCTTTCACGCAAGATTACCGACCAAACGAACGGAAAAGTGAATCGACAGGAATTTATAATACACGAGATTTTGTATTTCTCAGACAGTTTGCCCGTTTATGTATATATATATATATATATACACATATATAATATACTTAGAAGCCGTAAAGCGACGACAAAAAGAGAGAAAAGGAGCATTCTTGTCCCATATCCTTTATTTACAGTATACTTTATTTACGATAAAAGAAATAATGTGAGTACATCGTTTTTCATAAACAATTTAAATCTATAAAAATGGAATTCGAAATGAGTTCCAGTAACACTCCAGGATCGAGAAAAAATTTCCACGGAACTGGAAATGATGAAACCTAAAAGAAAAAATAGTAACATTGCAAGTTTCGAAATCGAAAGTTTCAAAATTCGTAGCTCGGAGGGAAAAATTCGTGGAAAGCTGCACGAAAGCTCATTCGAAAGCTCGAAACGTATACTTGAAGCTCTGTAAATTTTGAATTTTCAGTAAATTGATCCCCAAAGATTCAGATTTTTTAAATCGAGGTGGAAAATTTCGTGATGCTTCAATTTCGCCAATTTTTTGTGTAAATTGTAAAATTCGTAGTTCGAAAAGAAAAAATCGTGGAAAACTGCACGGAAGCTTATTCGAAAGCTCGAAATGTATACTTGAAGCTCTGTAAATTTTCAAATTTTAGCAAATTGAACTCCAAAGATCAAGATTTTTTTAACTCGAGGTGGAGCATTTCGTGATGCTTCAATTTCGCAAATTTCGTGTTTAAATTGAAAAATTCGTAGTTCGAAAAGAAAAAATCGTGGGAAGCTGCACGAAAGCTCATTCGAAAGCTCGAACCGTATACTTGAAGCTCTGTAAATTTTGAATTTTCAGTAAATTGATCTCCAAAGATCAAGATTTTTTTAACTCGAGGTGGAAAATTTCGTGACGTTTCAATTTCGCAAATTTCGTGTTTAAATTGAAAAATTCGTAGTTCGAAAAGAAAAAATCGTGGGAAGCTGCACGAAAGCTTATTCGAAAGCTCGAAACGTATACTTGAAGCTCTGTAAATTTTGAAATTTTAGCAAATTTTAGCAAAATTTTTCAATCGAGGTGAAAACTTCCGTGGTGCTTTAATTTTCCATATTTCGAATTCAAATTAAAAAATTCGTAACTCGGAGAAAAAACATTTTTTAGACTTGCACGAAAGTTCATTTCAAAGCTTGCAAACTCCACTTCATATCCTAGAAATTTCAGGTTTCTATAAAATTTCCCCTCGAACTTACAAATTTTCAAACGCAAAAAGTTTTTCTAGAATTTTCATCAAATCCGAATTCTCATTATTTTCACGTTCCCATTGAATAATTAATGACTTGTAAATAAAACAAATTGTACAGGATTTCGTAAAAACTCATTTTAAAGCTCGGGGACTCTAGTTTCAGGTAAAAAAAATTCGAATTCGGAAAAAATTCTGCGGCTTTTTTAAAAAATAGTCTATAAATAATCCTTCGAGTGAATCGGTTTATGGATTTGCATCGCTATATATAATATATTTACATAAATAAATATATTAAAATAAATAAATGTATACACATAATCACGACAGGTAGTTGAACTTCCAGAGGATGTAAAATAAATGAGAATTCTCATTATAAAAACAAACCAGTCGTTACGGAGTGGCATTTTATAAATCAGTGAAAATACCCACACAGGAAGGGAAATAGATAGAGAGAGAGAGAGAGAAAGAAAAAGGAAGAAATCGAAGGAGGAAGAAAGTGGTAGCGGATATATAGGAGATAGTTTATCCTTGATTTTCTCAGTCAGTTATGTATTTCTTGCCAATGTTACATACTGTAATTGTTTGTGTTCCTGACCACGTCATTGTTGTTGCAAACCGACAGCTTGAAACTTGCAAATTTTTTCCTCGAGTAACATGAAGCCAAATTTGCAAAAAGTATGATTATTTTCATAATTTTTTCAATTACCATTTCTTTTTTTGAACCATGTAAAAATTTAAAAAAAAATAGACGTTGTATAAAGAAAGTCCCAATTATCCGAAGACATTCAATAAAAAGGAAGAAAACTTGAAAAAATTACAAAATGACGATTTTTTTTTATATTTAGAGTTTTTCAATACAGTTGTTGCTATTTTTAGTTTAATATAACATTAAAACTGAAATTGAATTTGAATTTGAATTTGAATGAATAATAATTGATTCCTCATCGATTCGAATTTCATCTTCGTCAATATTCTTCGTGGTTTCAGTGCCTGTGTGTTTTATTACTACTGGTGTCAGTCTCGGATGGATTTTTCTTCGAATAGTAAGTAACGAGAGAATGTCGAATTTTGAGAGAAATTGTTTTACATTGGGATATTTTGTGTTGAAGATTTAATTTTATGGAAAAAAAATAAATAAATATATAGATGGAATGATCACGATGTGATAGAAAAAATTGTAATCCTGGCAGAAAATTTTTGGACTATTTGGGAATTTTAGGGGTTGATGTAGAGATTTTGAGCTTCAAAATAAGCTTTTATGGAAATTCCTATGATACTTATTTTTCAAGTTATAAATTTTTTAAGTTCAACTTGAGAAAATAGTTTCTTTACGATAGAATGAGAAATAAGAAAGATCGATTTGGATTTCGAAATTAATAATTTTTGAAGAAACTTGTCGGGGAGCTTATAAATTTTTAAAATCACATGGGGATCCTGAGCTTCAAAATTACTTTTTATAAAAATTCCTAGGATTTTTTCTTCCCAGATTATGAATTTTATAAGTTTACTTCCGAAAAATAATTTTCGAGTTACGGTAAAACTCCAAAAATCGTTTTCGATTTCGAAATTCTTAGATTCTGGAAACAATTTTTCTATCATTTCAAATTTGTGGACAGCACAAGGAACATTAAACGATACGCAATAGACTTTCTTTGAATCTGCTATTACTTCACCCTCGAAAATTACGAATTTTTGAAGCTGGAGTTCCAAAACTGGAATTTTCGTTACAACAAATTGACGAGGAATTGAAAATTTCAATATTTTTTTTTGAAAAAATTTTAAAAACCGGAAATTTATCGAAACCAAAATCGGCAGTTTGAGCTTCGAAATGAGCTTTCACCGAATTCGTTACCACTTTGTATTCTCGAGATACGAATTTTTGAATTTCAATTAAAAGAAGCCTTACAAAAATTCCTAAAAATCTGGAAAAATTTATTTTGCGGTATAGTAAAAACTACCATATCTCCTACTTTCTTCCTGTAACGTGCACTGTACTTATGAAGCAAAGGAGATATAGATTTTCTGCCGTGCAAAGTGCAAAGTAGAATACATGCAGTTTTCATATTAATATCCCGTTGGTTGGGGGGAGGGAGGGAGGGGGGGGGGGGAATAAAACAGAAAGAGTTCATTAATTATTTACATTTTTATTCGTTACCTCGCCTCGCTCTTTCTCTCTGCAACTATTAATGCCGCGGACTAAAAACAGATTCTGCAGTAATGATAAGTACCTCTATAATATAATACTAACAGTGTGCTATCAAATTATTAAATGAGATGCATTAAAATGCAATTTATGTAATACCATTTATTATATACGTATATATGAATCTGGAATAATTTTGATACAATTTCTTCGCTTATATCGATCTGTTGATTATTATAAATTTGCATTTACCGTCGAATTTTTTTTCCATTTAAGTCGAGAAAGAGGATGATTTAATTACTTTGAAAAAAAAAAAGTAACATTAGAATATTGCAGAAAACGTCAACCACCAGTAATTTTGTTTATTGGCGCGAGTAAAATTTATAACGAATTCTCATTATCGAAAAAAATTAGGCAATTTTTAGTTCCTCTATTTTATTTCATCGCAAAATATTTTATTCGCCTCGAAAGAAGAGGAAAGGAAATAATTTCTATGTATTAAAACGAAGAAACCGAAAATTTCGTAAGTTTTTCCAAATTCGTTAATTTCTTGTTTTTCGTCACGAAATTGACGAAAAAAAAAAAATGTAATAATAGGTACACGCAATTTTGCAAAAACAAATTGTTTCATAATTAACCGAGAACCAGATATATACATAAATGTATTTTGAAACAATTTGATGTTGCAAAAGTGCAGGTACGGTTTTTTTTTATTTTAATTTTGTGCTGAGAAAGGAAGGAATTAATTAATTTGGAAAAAATTACAACAATTGTGGAATTTTCTGGCCCTTTATTATTTTACAAGTAGAGAAAAGAAATGCTTGTTTTTTTTGGAGAATTTCGAGAAAAATCCGCAAAGCAAATTTCAATGAAGACCGTGTAATTTGCATATAAATGACGCAGTTATTTAATTTTTTTTCCTCCTGCCGCATCATTAACGCTGCAAGCAAAGAACATAATCCTTTTCTTTTTTTATACGCATATATGTGTGGGAATAAATATATATTTATGCGAATGCGGACTGAAAACAAGTGTGGGTTATTCGAAAATTAATTTGCCATTAGCAGCAACAAATTCAGCTGTGAGGCGAGTATGTGTTCTATATGTGTATATGTATATATATATATATTTAAATATATCTTTATATATATATACATACATATAGATATGAATGTATATATACTTGATAGAACAAATAATTTATAATCCTCTGCACATAATTCTCCGTCAATTATGAAGGCTATAGTTGTACATACGCATACCTGCATAAATGCATGGATGCATATGTACATGTGTGAAGAAGATGAAATTATATCTATACATATAGATCTACATACACATATTCTTCTGTACATACAACTATCCGATTCGCTCTCGTTCTCGTTATCATCATTATCAGCGTCAGTAGTTTGTACTTTATACATATACACATTTATTTATTTACTTATATATGCACGTGTGTGCAGGTATAAGTGAGTTCAATGTACATACATACACACATATTATAATATACGCAGGTTCAGGTAATAGCTAATAAAGTGAAGCTTCACAAGGACGATTAAATTTATAGCGCATCTATTTTATATATAAAACTTAATACATATATACACACATTCATACATACATGCATATGCATGTACATATAAATTTGTACGTTAACAATTCTTACTCTCACACAAGTTTCAGAATTTCCCATTATAGTTACCGTTCTTGTGATCATTATCATCATCCTTGTCATTATGCTTATCTTGATCTCTTTTTTTATCATTCCTATCATTCCCATAAAAATGAGGAGAAAATTATCCAAGAATTTTTGGGATTTTCGGGATGTTGAGGTTGTTGGGGGTGTTGGGGATATTCGGGATTTTAGGGTTGTTGGGAATTTTCAGGACGTTGGGGTTGTTGGGGATGTTGATGATGTTCAAGATGTTGGGGGTGTCGGGGATGTTGGGGATTTTAGGGATGTTGGGGATTTTAGGGATGTTGGGGATTTTGAGGATGTTGGGAATTTCGAGATAAGGATAAGGATTATAAATAATTAATAAAACTCATGAAGGATATCGCAAGAATGATTATAATGAGGATTTAAATAATGAGGATTAAGATTATAAAGATGATCCTGTGTCATCCTTATTATTTAAATCTTTGTTATCCTTGTCATCCTTTTCATTATCCTTATTGCTAGATACTCTCACTTCTCTCCTCATCCTTTTTGTCATTCCCATCATAATCCTGATCCTGATTCAGATCCTGATCCTGATCCTGATCCTTTCCATCCTCATTATCTTCATCCTTATCGTTATCATCCTGATCCTCATTATTCTCATTACCACCATTATCTTCATTATCCTCATTATCCTGATCCATATCCTTATTATTCTTATCATCTTCATTATCATTATTATATATATTTCCTGTCTCATCTTTATACTCTCTCTTGTTGTTATTCTCCTCTTTCTTTTTACCCAGTACTCTTCTCGTCCTGCTCGTCATCATTATCCTGGTTATCCTCGTTATCTTTGTTATCCTCATCCTAGTTATCGTTATCATTATTCTTATTATTATCCATATCATACTCCTTTTAAAATAGTTTAACGTTGCTTCATTTCTAGCAAAAAAAAATGTAGAGCATAAATTTTTCCAAATATTAGAAAATATTTTTCCCTTTTTTTTTTGTTGCAAACCTACAATTTTAGAGAATTGCATTTTTAGGTTTTACAAATTTGCAAATTTATGAAATTGTAATTTTAATTGTTACAAATCCGTAAAATTCCAAATTTAAGTTTTGCACGCTTGAAAAATTGCAATTTTCAGTTTTATAAATGTCGCAAATATGTAACATTGTAATTTTCGAATTTCTATATTTTCAAGTTTAAAAAATTGTAAATTCGATTGTACAAATTTTGAAACTCACAAAATTGTAATTTTCAGCGTTAGAAATTTAAAAAATTGCAGCTTTAAGTTTTGTAAATTTTGCAAATATATAAATTTGTGACTTTAAGTTTTACAAATTTATACGGAATTGTAATTCTTAATTTCAGAAATTTGGAATCTCAAAAAATTGCAATTTTAAGTGTTATAAAGTTAAACAAATTGCCACTTTGGGATCTAAATTTTACAAATACATAAAATTTTAATTTTTAATTTTACAAATTTATGATAATATATTTTACAAATTAGGAAATTAACAAATTTGAGCGATTTTTTATGAAAGCTCACAATAACTTATCTTTTTGTTTCAGTCCAAAAAAAGCGCTGTTGGAATTTCTTCACTCCCTGAAAGGTAAGAAAGAGGGCAAGAAGACGAATATTCACCACTATCATCATCATTACTATCCGCCACCCATTCACCTGGTATCTGCAAGAGCGGTGAAAGCTCCAGAAAAAAGAGACTTCGACGATTTTCACGTGTAAGAAAAATTTGGTAATTTCCCGGAAACACATTGTTTCCGAAGTCAAATTACGTACTACATTTTCCTGTGTTTTTAAGCCAAAAGCTGAGGACTCTCGGTTGGGGCGATCATGGATATAAACTAATTCCCGAGCCAGAAATCGTTTTTCCAACTGATTTGGATGATCCCTGGGATGATTATCACCGAAATCCGTGGGAGGAGGAAATTTTTGGTGAGGCAAAGGAAAAGCTACAATTCCGAATTTTTTAAAAAAAATTTCTCTATTAAAGTAAACATTCCCAGAAGGAGAAAATTGTACTAAAATTTTACTAATTCTTGATTTTGCATGTTTTCAAATTTAGTTTAAATACATATTTCGTAACTTGGAGTGAACGAATTTTATTTTAAAGCTAAGAAACTGTACTTACAACCCTCTAAATTTAAAATTTAAAAAACAATTTTCTTTTAAACTTGCGAATTTCCAAATACAGAGGATTTTTCTTGAAATTGGAATTGCATTTGAATTTTCTATAATATCAGATCCAACTTCAAAAATTAATATCTCGAAATTGCAAAAACGTGAAAGCTTCTATGAAAGCTCATTTTAAAGTTAGAGATCCGTACTTTCTAACCTATAAATTTTGAATTCCCAAAAAATTTTTCATCAAACTTACGAATTTTCCTTGAAATTGGAATTAAATTTGTATTTTCTACAATATCAGATCCAAATTCAAAAATTAATATCTCAAAATTGAAAAATCGTGAAAGCTTCTATGAAAGCTCATTTTAAAGCTAATGATCTGTACTTTCTATCCTATAAACTTCGAATTCCTAAACAATTTTTCATCAAACTTACAAATTTTCAAATGCAGAGGATTTTCCTTGAAATTGGAATGAAATTTGAATTTTCTAAATGTCAGATCCAAGTTCGAAAATTAATATCTCGAAATTGAAAAAACATGAAAGCTTCTATGAAAGCTTATTTTCAAGCTAATGATCTGTACTTTTTACCCTATAAATTTCGAATCCCCAAAAAATTTTTTATCAAAATTACGAATTTTCAAGTGCAGAGGATTTTCCTTGAAATTGGAATGAAATTTGAATTTTCTACAAAGTCAGATCCAAATTCGAAAATTAATATCTCGAAATTGAAAAATAGTGGAAGCTTCTATGAAAGCTCATTTTGAAGCTTAGGATCTAACCTTTCAAATCTACAAATTTCGGAGTTGTAGGAAATTCGTGTTCAAGATTATAAATTTCAAAAAAAGGAAAATGAAATTTCTCTTGAATCTTTCGTAAACGCGACACATTATATTTATTATTTTTCTTAATTTTTTTATTATTATCTATATTTTATATTTACAATCTATTGTAACCTATATTTTACAATAATTATTTATTAATTTTTCCATTTTACATTTATTGCGTATTATTATTTACAATGTCCATTTATTATTTAACCCAATATTTTCAAAAAATTCCCCATTTGATTACAGACACGGAAAGATCGGGCTCATCCACGGGGTTGGTGGTCGAATTTCCGTTGCAGCAGCAGATAATACTCCAGCATCCGGCAGAAGCGGAACCTAAGGGTACGAAATTCTTGAGCACGATTTTGCAGAAATTCTCGCGAATCAAGAGATCCTTGTTTCCTCCGGCAGACGAGGGCGTAGATCAAACGGAACGGAGATCGATGAATAAATTAGACAAGTACGTATTATATTATTCGCCGCATAAACGATCGAAGACGATTTAGTGTTCGATTTATAAGGAAATAAATTTATTTTACGACTACTGAAAAATAAAGAAACGGAGAGAGATGTCATGTTCTCGACGTACGTATGATTTCTTAGACAGTGGGAATAAAAATGGGAAGAGACGGGGAAAAAAGCCCCGAAAAGAAAATGATCAAAAAAACTGCGGAGGAGAAAGAAAAAAAGGAATTGAAGAAAGGAAAAAACTTTGTTCGACATAAATATGGTACACGCAGTGGTTATTTAAAGAGCTATTACATTTTTATAGCGCAGGTGACGCATTGCACCACCTTCTTCTTCATATCTCTCTCTCTCTATGGCGAAAAAATAGAGGTGGAGTCAGAGAAAACGTCGGAGTAAGACGGGATTGCTCGTATTTTGTTGAAAATTTTGTTGTTGAGAAGCAGGACAAATTTTTTACTCGGAAGGAGAAATTTCATTTTGGCTGAATATAATCTGGGTTTTCGATTTTTTACATTCAATTTTGCATTTTCTTTAAAACAGGAGGATATTTATTTTAAGTGTATCCGAATTAATCGATGAATTGTTGAAAGATGGAAAAGCTGGTGAGAAATTAAAGTTATTGAAGTGAACAATTTTTCAATCGATAAAAGTCTTGGAAACTCGTGGTGTTGGGAAAATTGCAGTGTTTGAGATACAAATTTGAAAATTGATAACTGCAAAACGAAAAAACCATCTGGACTTCTCCTGTGATTCATTTTGAAATTTGGAGTCTCTACTTTCTATCATTTAAAAAAAAAGTTAGAAAGTAGAGTAATGAAAAATTACGAATCTAAAAAAATACCTCAATCATTTTTCTTATTTCTATTAGAAATTTATAACATTGAAACCCCTTACCCTTGAAAAAAAAAATTCTCTCCCTCTTAAATACAATCCATTTCCTTTAAAAAAAAATCCCTTTGTTCTAAAAAAAAAATTTTCCCTCGTACAAAATAAAAAATCATTTTCCTACAAAAACCGCTTTCGTCTAAAAAATATTCCTTTTATCCATAAAAAATTCCTTCCCTTCTTCCAAAAAAAACCATATCGCAACCAATAAAAAAAATTCACCGTTACAACTGTACTTTAAAAAAATCCCAGAACCAGATGCAACCCGTTGAACATCTGCGCTAATCGAGACTCATCCTGTAGGAACTCTTCCCATCCTACGATACTTTCTCGCTCTTTTTCTCTCCCACCGCCTTCATTTCGCTCTCTCTTTCTCTCTTTCTCTCTCCTTTTTCGTCTTTCCGTTACAATACAGTCTCCGTACGACCGGTGGATTCACGTCAGACGTGGAAACGGTCTAATAATGGCGCAACGATTCCGTGTAAAGGCAAAGATAAAAGAAATTGTCTCGATAAAAATGATAAAGCGAAAGCGAGAGAAATTAAATGGAAAAAGGATGTTGTGATCGTGCTCATTATCAACGCCAGGATCCATCCTTGTTTGTCCTTCCTTCTGCATATAAAAAATTCAAAAGGACGACGAGTAGGCGGAAAATTCCCTTTCTCGGAATCTCGCGATGGATTTCGAACTGGCTCGTTAAAATTGAAGCCACAATTTATCCTGACGCGTGCGAGGGTTGCTTTCCCTCCAAGGATCGGAAGGACCATAATTGACACGAGAGAATTCCTTTGCCATATTTTTTTTTTTTTTTTTTTCATTTCTTTCAAATTACGCATAAGGAATTTTTTGTTGCACCTCCAGACCATGAAAATGACAATTTCCCCGCGCGTTTCGAGAGTCAACGGTTGGTGCTTTGTGAGGAGAAATCCTCCACGAATGGGGAAAAAAATGAGAGAAGAGGAGGAGGAGGAGCAGGAGGAAGAAAAAGCTACCGGGAAAAAATGAATGTAGAGGATCCAATCGGACTAATGACACTGCTATCTTATCGGAAGGAGAAAAACTTTTCCTCCGTTTCACAAAAAACAGTTCCTCTCGGCTCTCCCTTCTTTATCTCGCTCTCCGCTGCGAAATGGGAGGGCAAAAATGAGATTACATCTCTTTCGCAGCCGGAAGGAAGCGATTTCGTCCTCGAATTGGGATATTTCGATTTCAAATTTTTGGCTTTTTTTCTTTTCGTTCCCCAAAACTGAAATTTCAAATTTGCCCGGAATTGATTTTTCCCTTTTAGGGAAAAAATTCGTAACTGGAGAAGGAAAAATCGCGGACACTTCCACCGCAGCTTGATTTGAAGCTCAAAGTGTCCACTTTGAACTGTGAAATTTTCAAATTCCCGAAAAATTTTGGCACGGAAAGAGAATTTTTCGAAAACTACGGGGAAAGATACTTGGTTAGATTCTGATCGTTCATGTTTTCTACGATTTTGAAAATTCGGGGATTTGAGAGACAATTTTTCAGGAATCCGAAATTTGTAGGATCAAAAGAGGGGATTCGAAGCTTTGAAATGAGCTTTCGTAAAAGTGGCTACGATTTTTTTTTCCGAAAATTCGAATTTTTTAAATTTAATTTCGATTTGAAATCCTTGGAGTTGAAGTAGGAAAGAATCCTTCCCTCGAATTTAAAAATATGGCCTTCGGAGGATGAATTTTTTGCGAATTTGAAATTTGGATGGTAGAAAGGGGAGATACGTAGCTTTTAAAGAAGTTTTCGCAGTAGTGGCTGCGATTTTTTCTTCCAAAAATATGGATTTTTTAGTTTAACTTAAAAAATCTTAGAGTTAAAATTTCAGTTCTATTTAAATTATGGCAATCCGTGGAAGAATTTTTTGGAAACTCGAAATTTACGGAGTGTAAAGTGGAGACCCGAAGCTTCAAAATAAGCTTTTATAAAAAAGTCTACGACTTTTGGGTTTCGTGTTACGAATTTCTAAATATGGGTCGCAAAATTAGTAAATTTCATTTTCCGGGAAAATCTGTGGTCAAAGGGACACGTTTTTCGAGATTTGAAAATAGGAAGGGAAAGTGTCAAATGCCCACGAAACACCCTTTGGCATCACAATTCGTCCCACTGGCAAAATTTCCCTCGTGGAAAATCGAACATGCAAACCCCCTATTTTGTGTCATAGTGGAGAAAATATACTGAGGTTACCACCTACTCTATAGCTAACCAATCAACCCTTGCTAATCAGGCGTACTGGTATTGCAAAGCCGCGATATTAAAAACAGAAGAAAATAAAGAAGGGTGATGAAGAAGGGGAGGATTGAAAATACTCCTTTTTCGCATACATACGTACATACAAAGCCCTCCCTCTATTTTTTTTTAGAAGTGAAATATGGCACCGAGGCGCCACTTGAGCCAAACTATCGCCCACCCAATTTTCTTCAAAGCAATTGAAAAGTAACAGAGGAACGGGGTAGGGGTGGTCTATTTTTTTTTATTAATTCGGAGCCTCTATTTTCTACCCTGTGAATTTAATGTTTCCAAAAAAAAAAAATCCGGCTTTGAGTGTCATATATTTAAATTTGAAAAAAAGGAAGATTCTTTGATGCTCTTATTTTCTGAATTTCAAGTTAAGCTCGAATTGGACAATTTATAACTCAGGAACGACAAATCGCAGCGACCTTTACGAAAGCTCAAATCAAAGTTTAGAAATTTGACTTTATACCTCGCAAATTTCAGTTTCGGAAAAAATTCCTTTTTCGAATACTAAATTTTCAAACTCGAGGGAAAATTTTGTTCTTTTATTCCTTTTCCTCGGAATTAAAATTAAGGTCAAATTTAAAAAAATTACAACTGAGGAAAGACAAACCGCAGGAGCTTCTACGAAAGCTTAACTCAAAGCTTGGAAATTTGACTTCATACCCTGAAAAAATCACATTCTGAAAATATTCTTTCTTCAAATACTAATTTTTCAAACACGATCGCAAATTTTTTTATCACATTTCTTTTCCTCGAATTTGAACTCAAGCTCAAAAATTTATAACTCAGGAACGACAAATTACAGCGACTTCCACGAAAGCTCAGTGTAAAGTTTAGAATTTCTACTTAATGCTCTATAAATTTTACCTTTCCAAAAAAATTTTCCTTCGTATGCCGAATTTCCAAATTAAAAAAAACTCTTCTTCGTTTCAACCCTGAGAAATTTTGGAATCTAAAATCAAATTTAAAAATTCATAACTTTCGAAAGAAAAATCGCAGCTTCTTCTACGGAAGCTTATTTCAAAGTTTGGAGTCTCCCCTTTCTACCGTCCAAATTTCAAATTCCCCAAAAATTCCTTCTCGAAGCTCCATCGTCGTTAGGAAAACGCGAAAAACTACGACGAAAGCGGAATCGCGCGTTTTAGGGGCAGATATCCATTCGAATCCACGGCAAACAAAGGGATTATATCGCGGGAACGAGTCGTGCAACGCTTTCTTTTCAACGCCAGCAAATTTATGACACATTGCGGTGTAAACCGATTGCAGGTTGCAGGTTGCACCAGCACTTGCCATTGTCAAAGGACTCTCTGCTCTTTTACGACCCTATTTGCTTTTTTTCTTTCTTTTTTTTTTTTGAAAGGGTTTGTGTTATACCTCCTGTTATTCGCATTTTTCGTTGTTTTTCCTGAACACACACACATACGCACTCACACACATTCGAAATAACGTAATCCTTCCTGTGTACCTTCGAAAATTTATCCACCGAATGGCAGAAGGGCAGAAGTCGAACTATCGGAATTCGAAATCCGCGATTCGAACATTCCTGTAATTCTCAGCTTCAGCTTTTCTCCATTTCATTTTTTATTTTGTTTATTGTTATCCTCTTCTTCCGTTTTTTGGCAGTATTTATTCATTTGGTCGTTTATTTTTCCCTTTTTGCCATTTACTTTGAAATTCAACAATTCATAACTTGGAAAGGAAAGCTCATGCAGATTTCTACGAAAGCTCGTTTTGAAGCTTAGAAATCGTACTTTATACTCTAAAAATGTCAAAATTCCAAAAAATTTCTTCTTCGAAAACTAAATTTCCAAATCCAAGCGAAACATTTTTTTCTCTTTTCCTGGAATTTCAAATGAAGCTCTAATTGAAAAATTCGTAACTGAGGAACCAAAAATCGTAACGATTTTTACAAAAGTTTATTTTAAAACTTGGGATTCCTACTTCATATCCTGAAAATTTGAAATTTTTAAAAAATTCCTCCTTTGAACCTTCAATTTTCAAAGGCAGTTAAAAATTCTTCAACATTTTACTTCGTAAATTTCCAGAAAAATTCAATTTCGAAAATTCATAACTTGGAAAGGAAAGCTCATGCAGATTTCTACGAAAGCTCGTTTTAAAGCTTAGAAATCGTACTTCATACTCTAAAAATGTCAAAATTCCAAAAAATTTCTTCTTCGAAAACTAAATTTCCAAATCCAAGCGAAACATTTTTTTCTCTTTTCCTGGAATTTCAAATGAAGCTCTAATTGAAAAATTCGTAACTGAGGAACCAAAAATCGTAACGATTTTTACAAAAGTTTATTTTAAAACTTGGGATTCCTACTTCATATCCTGAAAATTTGAAATTTTTAAAAAATTCCTTCTTTGAACCTTCAATTTTCAAAGGCAGTTAAAAATTCTTCAACATTTTACTTCGTAAATTTCCAGACAAATTGAATTTCGAAAATTCATAACTTGGAAAAGAAAGTTCAGGCAGATTTCCACGCAAGCTCATTTTAAAGCTTAGAATTCTTGCTTCAAACCCTGAAAATTCAAAAATTCTGCAAAATTTTTCCTTCGAACCCTTAATTTTCAAATACAAACCACTTTTTTAAAAAATATTTCTACTCCCAGAATTACAAATCCAAATTCAATGTCAAAAACCCATAACCCGGAAAAGAAAGTTCATTTTAAAGCCTCAAATGTTCTCTTGAGAATTGAACATCTCCGGAAAAAAAAATTTACTTACTTATTTATTTATTTCCCTTTTTTTCCAACTATTTCGCGGTGAAATCATCGACGACTGAATTTTTTATGTCTTGTCGTAAAAAATATTTTTCGTGTACGAATGCTCGCGTAAAAAAAAAATACTTTTTGCAACTCCCTGCGTCCTCCTCACCCTTCTAAATGCATATCGTAACGTTTCATTCAAACGAGACGGTGCACAATACGCACGGTCGTTGCGGTTTAACGGTGTGTATTCTCCGAATACACATTGACGATCGAGTACCCGCTGATAGCCGTATGCATCCATCAAAAACGAGTACCTTAACAGAAAGTTATGTGGAAAAAAGGAATAGAGAGAATCGCTGGGGTTGTAGAAAAAAAAAATATTGGAAGCCCGTCTGAGGGGGTAGTTTGCACCGAGGGCTTCCATACTGGCCCCGTAAAGGAATGGAGAAAAAGGGGATTTTTTGGAAAAACCACTATTTTCCAACTGGAAGAATTTCCTGCACAAATTTATTCCACCCCTGGAAGGATTCTTGCCCCTGAAAGAAATCTTTCCCCCGTTGGAGGGGGTAATTAGCATCTAGGACTCTCATATTGTCACTCTTAAAGGGATAGGGGGTGGATTCAAAAAGTAATTTGAATTTTTGTTTTGGAAAGAAAACGACTTTTCAGCTGGAAGAATTTTTTGGATAAAGTTTTTCCACCCCTGGAAGCAATCTTTGCCCCGTAAAGGAAACTTACCCCCCATCTGAGGGGGTAGTTTGCACCAAGGAGTCCTGTATTCGCCCCCTAAAGGGGCGGGGGTGGATTTGGAAAGAAATTTTAATTTTTTTGGAAACACCACCACCTTTCGGTTGGAACATTTTCCTGGAGAAATTTTTTCCACCCCCCCGAAAGGATCCCAGTTTGGACCAACCCGTCATTTTGGAGAAATTAAAGACTTTTCCAATTTTCATTTTCTTTTTTTCTTCTTTTTTTTCATAAACGCGATGCATGCGCAACGCTCGTCGCTGCAAGGGGTGGGTGCCTGCCAGGGATGAAAAGAAAGATTCGCGACGCGAGGGGGTCGAAGGAAGTACGTGTGGCTTGGAAAAGGAAGGAAGCTTTATTGTCGTGCGTCCGTGTCCCAAAAGTAATATTGTCTAATGTGCTACTGTTAGGCAACTCCGGGGTGGCAAATGAAAGAAGCAGTCATTATTCGCGGGGTGTGAAAGCCAAGTGTCCTGGGATTCAACCCCGTCTCTATGTCACCTTACATCCACTGCACCGGGGGTGCATCCGTGTACGCGTCCTTTGCCACAATACTCACACACACACACACACACACACACACACACACACACACACACACATAGACACGTGTGGATATATACAGACTTTTCTAGCAACCTGTACCAACCCCATACGGTAAAGTAAATTCTCCCTCCGCACGGGAAAGTCACCTGTGCAAAATCCTTTTTACTTTTTCAGCTTTTCCACCCCCTCCCTTTTCCCCCTCGTCCCATGTATTATTATTATTATTGTTGTTGCTGTTGTTGTTATTATTTTTATTATTATTATTATTTCCTCTTTTTATTACAACACTTTTCTTCCCCCTCCCCCCTCCTCGACTTACCCTTCAACCCTTGTGGAAATCGGAAAGTAATTTCGCCCGAGTAGTCTATGACATACATCCAACTCGCTGCTATTAGTTAATGATGATTTTTAATAACATAATGTCTTTTCCATACGATACCGAGTGTATAGGGGAAAAATTGCCAACGACGTTCGCCGATAACTGATGGAGAACGTGTGTATGGGTTCTATGTGTAATACATGTGTCGTGGGTATTGGTATAATTTGTACTTATGCGTATGTGTATTTATATAAATATGTACGTGTGTATGCGTATTCGTGTATGATGGTAAAAAGCTCTTTTCTTACCTTCGAGGGATTGTTATAATTTTTTTTCTTCTTCTAAAGCAATGGACATATTTGATTTGGTTGTGTTTTTTTATGTTATTGTTTTATATATGAATTAACGTAATATGTAAAATGAATATGGGACGTAAATATATTGGAAGTATTAAATATTTAGGAATTTCATATTTCATTCCTTGGAATTGAATTTTATTAATTTTATGGTTCTTATTCACGTCATACATAGTCTTATCGAATATGTATAGGGAAGTTAATTAAACCGAAATTCTTTAATAATTTTTTTAATAAAGGTTTAAAAAAGCAAATAGCTTTTCTTTATAAAATAGTAGCTTGATATTCACTTTATAATTTCCAGGTGATAAATTAGTCGCCAAGTGAATATAACTTGAGAAAAACACATAATTATTCAACCGCGTCGAGTGATTCAATTGACCCCGCCACAGGGGCAATTGACACACTAGTTGGGGTCGAGAATTACGGTAATCGATACGTTAAAAATGATTACGAAATTATTTGAGTTGATATCAAGTTAAAATTTATCAAATATAAATATACTGACATTATAATTGATACTTTATGATTATGTGAAAATAAAAATATTATCAAATATTTTACCAAGCGTCGAAAAAGAAAATTCTCAGTGCTCGAAAACACAAAAACTTTTCAAATTTGAATGATCATAATGATTCCAAATTTTGAACAAATCGAGGGTTTAAATGCTGGGATTTAATTCCAAAATAACATTTCAATTTTTCATTTTTATTATTTTTTAATATTTTTAAGTCTCCTGGTTCAATTGCCCCGAGTTTCAATTAACCCCCCCCCCCCCCCTGCACATTCTATATTATATAGATTGTCTAATGTTATTGTAAAATATTGCTAGGTATTGTTAAATACAAGAAGTATGATAAACATTCTTTTTTTTATATACATAGGTATGCAAATTATTTTGAAAACGGGAGTTGAATTGAAAAAAAAAACGAAATTTGACGGCAAAAAGACGTATATGAAAAACCTACCCTCGAGTTACGCCCTTCTGATTCTTTAATTACCATACATACATATATATCTACTTTTTAATATTGAATTACGTATGAAAGAAAGTAGAGAAGGAAGAAGAGGTTGCAGCCTCTCCAATTAACGAGGGCAATTAATTAAAGGATTAACGAAGTCGACTTTATATCTGAGTGTGTATATTACATGTATATATGTAGGTATATATGTACACCGTATAAGCTCGTGTACCACCAGTAGATAGAAGTGCAGTACTTGTAGGAGTACATATATACATTTATACATAAAGCTGGGAGTATTTGAAGACTGGAGTCAAAATAAATTAACGAAAGAAAAAAAGATCTCGGGTAAATATATAAACGTTATATAAATAAAATAAAACTGTTTGTTTGTGAGACAAAGGGGTGGTTGTTAATTATTCCAATTCGATTACAAGTCGGACTGTTGCCCAGAAAAATTTGAAAGTTCGGAAAAAAAAAAGAAAGTGTCTGGAAGTCTTAGTTTTTTTTACATAAATAATAATTATATAATAATTGTATAATAATTCGTAACTGTTTGGCAGAAACTTGAACTTTTCTGAATCGAAACAAGAATTTCTGAACTTCACAAGTAGCTTTAACGGAAATCCATCTCATTTCTCTTTCCCAAATCATGAATTTTTTTTCCACTCATGAAGTTGCACATAAAATCTACAAACTTTATGAAAAATTTCCTTTCCATATTACTCCCACACCCCTTGGTAACAATTTTTTCAATTCGAACTTCATAAGGTAACAACAAAGTCCTACATAAAATCTAGAAAAGTTCAAAAAAAAATTCCTTTCGATATTATAATTATTAACCCTCAAAAAAATACCATAGAAACCTATCCCCCATATAATTCCCTACTGACCCATCCCCTGGTAACAATTTTTCCACATCGAACTTCATATAGTAACAACAAAGTCCTACATAAAATCTAGAAACTTAAAAAAAAATTTCCTTTCGATATTATAATTATTAACCCTCAAAAAAATACCATAGAAACCTATCCCCCATATTATTCCCTACTGACCCATCCCCTAGTAACAATTTTTCCACATCGAACTTCATAAAGTAACAACAAAGTCCTACATAAAATCTAGAAACTTAAAAAAAAAATTTCCTTTCGATATTATAATTATTAACCCTCAAAAAAATACCATAGAAACCTATCCCCCATATAATTCCCTACTGCCCCATCCCCTGGTAACAATTTTTCCACATCGAACTTCATAAAGTAACAACAAAGTCCTACATAAAATCTAGAAACTTCAAAAAAAAATTTCCTTTCGATATTATAATTATTAACCCTGAAAAAAATACCATAGAAACCTATCCCCTTAATAATTCCCTGCTGCCCCATCCCCTGGTAACAATTTTTCCACATCGAACTTCATAAAGTAACAACAAAATCCTACATAAAATCTAGAAACTTCAAAAAAAATTTCCTTTCGATATTATAATTATTAACCCTCAAAAAAATACCATAGAAACCTATCCCCCATATAATTCCTTGCTACCCCATCCCCTGGTAACAATTTTTCCACATCGAACTTCATAAAGTGACAACAAATTCCTACATAAAATCTAGAAACTTAAAAAAAATTTCCTTTCGATATTATAATTATTAACCCTCAAAAAAACATCACAGAAACCCACCCCCTACATAAAACCCTACTCCCCCATCCCCTGGTAACAATTTTTCCAAATCGAGCTTCATAAAGTAACAACAATACACCAAATGGTGCTAAATCTTGTTAAAATGGAGACCGAATTTACATAACAACAATAAAAAAAGAATGTGATTTTTAGGAAGGAAGAGCTACCTCGCAATACCTCATAGCTCTCGTAAATCGATGCCTGCAGCTACATCCGGTTCAGCCACTCGTGCGATATATGCGCGTACACGCGATATAAGGGCCAAGTTTACAACTTGATTTCTAATTCATTACCGAGCTTGGAGGGTTGCTGTATCGAAATAATTTCCCTGGACAGCTCGGCTCGACTCGGCTGGATGTTTGCATCGAGACGGGAAAGGAGGAGATAAAGTAAAAGGGGTGAAAACGAGGGAAGCAACGGTGTCAGTCATTAGTTGATTGGCTTCACTCGATCTGGAAATGCTGTTATGTTTGGTACCTACTTCCTACGAGTGGTCTCCGTAAGGGTTGATGGCACCCGTTTTCTTTCACTTCGACTCCAAAGGAAAGGACGGGTCCTTTCATCGGAGCTTTCGCTGTGATACGCATCTCACTCGTAGCGGTGCATTTGCTTAACGTGCACACCTTTGTCTCGCGGCCCTCATTCTCTTCTTTTTCCACCCCTTCGCCTGCGAAGAAGGCGAGGATAAATCGTAAGCTCGTAAACGTCTACACATGGGACCATTGTTGTTCCTGGCGAGCTCATCCCCTGATCTTTAAGCAACCATATTCTCCGGTACGTTTATACACACGCTGGGGATCCCCCGGGACCGGAGATTCCGTCGCTCAAATAATAAGTACAGCTGCAGTCTGTCAACGCTCACCCTGGAGTCCGCAGGGGAGAGAAAAAGGGGTTGGAAGAATTTTTTTGAATTTGAATAGGGGTGGGTGGATGTCAGGTGACTGCATAGGAATTTTTGGGGGTGCTAGGGAATTTTCGTAGGTTTTATAGGGAATTTTGGAAAGCAAAGAATTTTTTAAGGGTTGGTATTTAATCGCATTGGTGGATAAATAAATTGTAGGGCTGCAGGGGTAACAGCAGGGTAGAAAGAAATTTGTCTAAGTCCAATAGAGAATTTTGGAAATGAGGATATATTTTATATCGATATTTAGAAGTAATTAATGATCAGCAAATTTTTTTTAACAATATTAATATTTATTAATTTTATTGTTACAATTTGTTTCACATGTTAAAAGTTACTATTCTCATAAAATAATTTCTATGTCATAGTAGGTACCTGTTTCTACGTACACGTGGTGGAATTTATAATAAAAACATAAAAAATACATTTTAATGAAAATATGAATTACAGTATTCGCCATTTTCACATCGAACCGCAATTAAATTAGGATTCGGAATAATTTCAAATCCCTCGCACCTGGAAAAATTGCCAAGAAGCTGCGGCTAAAATTGGAGCACGTAGCGAGGCGATACATTATAGGCAGATAGGCAATACATTCGTAGCCACCCACTTTATGAACTGAATAAACTATCCTGGGACGTAATGCCCTTACCTGAACCATTTCTTTTGAGTTATCGCATGGTATTGCCGGGAATCGTCTTCGAACGGATTCTAAGCTTTCCCGGAGAATATTTTCCCTTTCTCTTTTCTTTCGTTTTCGAATTCCAGGATTTTTTCCCCAGCCTCTGTTCCAGCCGGACACGGATAAATAGCTCATTAGAATTTTTTTTTGATTCATACTTTCACGAAATTTCAAATCAGAGTTCTTTTCAAATCTGGACTCGAGTCCCAAAAATTCAGGATTTTTCGGAATTTCAATATCGTTAAAAAAAAAGGAAGAAAGCTGAATTTTAAGAAAATACAATTCCATTAATTTCTGAAATTATTTTTTTTTAATTTTCAGAATTTTCTTAATTACCCTTTGAATGATAAAACTAAAAATAATAATAATAATAATAATAATAATAATAATAAAAATAATAATAATAATATTAAGAGTAACAACAGCAATAATAATAACAATAACAAACCAACGGTAGTAATAATAATTATAAATAATCACGACATGCGTTAAAGTTCGTAAAATAATAAAAAAATAAAATCACTAAAAAAAGAAAAAGTAAAAACATTGTAAATAATAAATAATAAAAACAAGGAGAATTTGTAGGATCAAATTTTTCGAGTACAGTCAACGTGTTTTTTATTTTAATCCTGGAAATCAGTAGATAAAAAATTCGCAAAAGAATGACCCAAATGATATATGGGCGAGGGGGTGCGACACCCCTTGTCACCCCGGCGGCGCAAAATCAGCCCGAGCAGGATACCGTCGTAAGAAGAAAAGTCCTTTGCCGGTTGTATACGTGCACGGAGAGAGGCAATATGTTAATCAAAGCACGAGTGATAGTGGAACGCCGGGACAATTTGCTGTAGTGCTTTAATACAATATACTATGCACTATAGCAAAGGTATATCTCTGTTTGGAGAAGAGAAAGAGGAATTTCCCAGCTTGTCTGTCCTATCGACTACCAGTAAGTGGATTACGGAGCTACGCTTTACTCACTGACTGAATCTATCTGAATTCACTCACTTTTTCCCTTCCCCTCCCCTTCTTTGCTTTCCCTCCCTCTCCCTTCGCCTCCTTTTCTTTGTCCCCTTCTTTTTACGTGTACGTGTTGATACACACAATACCGAGCACCCCCGACGCGCAGCGCCATCTCTCGGGCCTTAACGGGTACCAGCGTCGCGGCTCCAGTAGCCGGGCATTGGATGTCCTCGAGTTCTCTTCGTTTCACGTGTAAGTACGTCGGGAAAATTGATAATTCTTTTTCGGTAATTTTTTAAACCCGTTGACGGCTTACCAAAGACGCACATATGCGTCACATTTTTAATAAAAAATTTCCAAATAAAATTCCCCAAAGCAAAATTCCTCAAAGAGAAAATTGGGAGGAATTTCGAATTTTGAAAATTATTTTGGCAACTCCGACAACAGATTAATTCGGGATTAAATAAATATTAAATGAATGAATAAATGAAGAAAGAAATGAAGAATGAACTTTTTCTTAAACTCAAAAATATTGAAAATGGTCGAGTATAAATTCGGGAAGGGATGAAATCCTGGAATCCAGAACTGCGATGGCCAATTTTTTTGCGGGAAAATTCTGGGCCGTTCAATCATTCGGAATTGTTGGTAAGAGTTGGTTTGTAATACGGTACGACTACAACAATGCAAATCCACGGACTAACCATGCAACCGACCAATGAAAAGTATCTGGTGGTCTCGTTTATTTAATTTGCATTTACCCGCGAACAATTTTCGTGGGAAGCCGACACTACGGTGTTTTCTATACGTTCGTTATACACACACGCACACATACACACATACACACAACTGTACGTACGTTACTGCTAGTACATAAAGCAAGCTATAGATGGCCCCATTAAAGCTGTATCATGAAAGTGTTACAGAGCTTATTTATGAAATTGAGGTACTTTGCTCCCTGAAATTCCCAATCAAAGGGATAATTATCTGGGAACTTGAAATTTATGGAGTTCGCGGAAGAGGTTTTGAACTTCAAAATGAGCTTTCGTTGAAGTGCCTGCGATTTTTCGTGACCGACTTATTGATTTCCAAACTTCCTTTGATTCCAATGAAATTTCGATATTTTAGGGAGCATTGTGGATTTTTAAATAAAAATATATAATTGGAGCGAAATTTTTTTGGGAATTTGGAATTCTCAGGATTTGAAGTAGGGATCCTAAGCTTGAAAATGAGCTATCATGGAAGACCTTACGATTTTTTGTCAAATATTTATAAATTTTTTAAACCGAACTTCACTTTAGTACCATTAAAACATGGAGACCGTTTAAAAGCTCGCAATTAAATCTTCGACTCTCCCCTTTTGGAATATTCATTATTCAACAGTAGGACAATAAAGAGACTTAACAACAAACACAAGACTTGTTAATAAATCGAATATTAATTAATAAATCGCCCGTCCGTGTGCATTTAGCTACAAAACGCGCAGTGTTTAACATAAATATGAAATAATAAATCCAATGCTTTTAAAATGAATTTATCACGTGGAATAAAATAAATAAAAGAGGAGAGGGTGGGGGAGGAAGAGCAACAGAGTGAGGAATAAAAGACAACGAATAAATTTCATATGGATAATAAAATTCAATGGAACGTAAAAATTCTTTGTAAATCGTCCAGCATAATAAAAACAACAAATATTTATTCGACACTAGGCAGCTGCAATAATTTACAATTGGACGTGGCAATAATTTGTATCGATTCCATCGGCTCGGCTTTTCCTACCGTGTATACACGCGACATACAGCGATACCAAATTCGTCGGTGTGTGTGTGTGTGTGTGTGTGTGTGTGTGTCCGAAATACACGTAAACAACCACACGAAGATTTTTACATCGGGAAATTTCTGTCGCTGGAAAAATTGGGGTACGCATTGTTTACTGGCTGAAATTTCAGTTTTTTCCGTCCATGGCTATTTTTTTTCTACGCCCGTTTCCCTCCCTCACTCCTTGTTTTATCATTTATCTTTGTTAAGCCGTAATGGTATGGGTGTAAAACTTTTTTCCCGACCACGATTCGCGTGATACCAGAAAATGGACGAAGTTTTCTTCGTTGTTCGACAAACAAAATAATTCTACGACTTATTCAACGTCCCATTTTTAGGCCCATGGTCATTTACTGGCCATACGAGTCACTCTTTGTGCACCTTAGAACGGTGTCGTCATCTTGAAGATCGGCTGATAAGTACCATCTCTTATCATAAGATGGCGAATCTATGTTTGCATCACTCTACGTACGTTATCACGCAAAGGACTACGCTCGCTCGAGGATCGGCAACGAATGTAACCGTACTTTGACTCCCGAATCCTAAGACAGTCATAAGATTTAATAGATAATTTGAAGATAATTAACCCTTAGAGGTCATTAGGGGTCAAAATGACCCCAAGCAATTTTAGATTGTTGATCAACTTTACATTGCATCGCCTCTTTCCTGTTTTTTTTCGCCATTTTGAAAATTTGGTAAAAATTTCTTGCCATGATATTCTCATTCTAAAAGGTTCAAAGTAATATCCTGAATTGTTATGAGTCGTTCGGAATGATATTGGCATCGTGGCAATTGATTAAACATGGCTGGGGTCATTCTGACCCCATGTGACCGGCACGTTATTTTTAGAACGTGTGACCTCTAAGGGTTAATGTTCGATCCCGTATAAAAGGTATATCTTATATAAAAAATATAAACTAATAGAAGTTAAGATTATTATACATGCGATTACAATTATATTTTAATGAAATTAAATTTCATGATGTAATATACATTTTTTTTATATAAAAAACATTTTTTATCCCACTAAATTCAATTTGAATGAAAATAATTTTTACAATGTATAGGTAAGAAAAAAAAATTAAAAACTAATTAATAATAAATTAAAGAAGACTGCACGAGAATTTTGAAAAGTAATAAAGTTCAACGAGTGAGATATAATTTTAAAAAATCAAAGAAAATCATCGTCCTTCATTAAATAAGATCCAGCCTCACTCCTGTATCGAATCTAATCGAAATTGGGAGAGGTTAGAAACCTTGATGCTAACGGATTGCGAAAACCTACGCGGTCAGAAATTTTCTTCCATTATCATCTCATATTGTTGAGGACCCTCAGGTAGAGGATCGTTTCATCAAGAAATCTTCTATTTTGGAAAACCGGGAGGAAGAGGATTTTATTATAACCTCGATTTTTAGAATCGTCCTAGCGCCTGCAGCGGACCCGAGCAACCCGCCATGCGAGGCCACAAACTCGAGCTCGTTCTGTATCTGGAGCGTGGGGCGGCAAAAAGATTAAAATCGGTAAAGAGCGTTTCCAAGAGCCGCATAAGTGCATAAACTCAAGTCTATGATTGGTTGCCGTAAATCTTGCGAGCAGACGTACGCGTTGACTAGTTTAAAGGGTTTAAAGGCAAAAATCATAATAATACTCGCCGAGTGTTAAACCGCAAGAGTATCATTAACTCCCAATGGCAATTTCAGACGTCCTCGCCTCGCAAATTCTTAATGTTCCTCCTTCCTTTGTATCACCTTTGGCAGTATCGCCTCGAAATCTTCCAAATGGAGACCCCTCTATCCGATTTCCTAGTAAATCTTACCACATTTTTTATTATATCGTAACAATTAGGCAGTGCCATTAATAGAAAATCAATTTGAGACCTGGTCCCTTCTTGGAAAGAAGGAGAAGGTATTTTTCTCGTGGTCTGTACATTGTCTCTAAACAGTGTGCGAGTACAATCGGAAAATACATACACACATAAATATATAGGCGGCACATATGACTATTTGTTATGTACTTATGCAATTGCATTCACCTACATAATACATAAAATGAAAATGCTGTTTTAATTGAAGTATCCGCAAGGTTAAAATCAGCCAAAGAGGGTAGAAATTTATTAAACAATTTACGCCAAGAGTAAATGAAGCGGAAGGAATCCCATCGTTTTTACTCATTTGCCCGTAAAAACCGTCGCTAATTAGCGCCGGCTAAAGCACGATGTACTATGCGTATGTTATACTCATAAATACTATTCTACAGGACCCTCCATGCTCTGCCGCGGGTATATATACGTATGTGTACCTATTTTTTTACCCACATAGTCCCACCATGCCTGCATACCATGCATGCCTTATATGCATGTCCAATTAAAGTGTCATAAGTTTATATTACATTGTTTTTACACGGAAATTTATTATGTGCCGTATGCACTCCCTCTATGGTGGCGCGACTGTCATCGTGCTTATCTCGACCTGCGTCGCGCCGTCCGAAACTTTGAACCATCCCCTGTTCGGCGAGTGACCTCACCTGCATGTCGTCAGGTGCCATTCTAGGAACTTCCAGTGGCGTATATTTTGGGATACGGGAACTTGCTTTGAGAAATTTCGCGGATTGGAGATATTTGTGGATTTCCATTGGTTCTTTAATCTCTCGTTTGATGACTCTGAGAAGATTCTGCTCTTTGCCATCCAGGTTCGTCTCTGGCACGAGGCCCCGTTAAATTTTACAAGCTTCCTTGCTTCTCTTTTGGCACAGCACTTCTATCGCAGCTTCCACTTACCATGGAAGTAGCTTTGGCATTTTTAAATATATTATTAATAGTATCTAAGAGTGTACAAAAAATTTGTTTTCTTTTTTTATTTATTTTTATAGTTTTGTAGCACCCGGAGCGAGCGTCCCAAAAAAAAGTAGGTGGCTGGCCCCGGTGATTTCACCTCTTGAGGACATCTGAAAGAAAAAATCACAAAGATTATTGTTCTGTAAGCTTGTCATTCTGGTTGGAACTGGGATTAAACAATTTTGTTGAAAAATAACAAAATGGTGGACTTCGAGAAAGAAAAGTGACTTTTTTTAGTGGAAATCGGGCTGTAAAATGGAAAGCTAGGGACGAAAACAAAAGATTCCAGTTCCTGCGAGAGCTATTGATGAGTAGAATAACATATGCAAATTTCAGCCCAATCGGCTGGATAGAAAATTTTTTATTACCCGGGCCAACCGTAAAAACGTTGTTTCGAGAAAAACGCGTTTAAAGTTTTAACAACAGATTTATTATAGAAAAATCGTACTTACACTAATCGTTTATCCCTGGTGCGTATAACAAACCTTCAACTTCTTCGTACGCCACATTCTTAGTCGCTTTTTCTAACCCGCGACACATTCTGGCAATTTTAGAAGCATAAGTAACACTGAACATGACACAAAGCTGCCGTGCGGCACAGCGCGCACTACTACGAGGCGCTCACGTATAGGTGCTATAACTTCGTCAATATTTCGAATTTCGGTGTAAAATTTGTATAGTATATTCTTAATATATAGTACTTTTGAAATATGCAACAAAAAAAAGTCGATTTTTCCAAACCATGTTACCAGACTACGACCTTAAGGGGGTAAGGTCACCTATAAAAAGAAAAAGTATATTCATTTTTTTTTACAACTTTTATTATAAAAATACATTTTTTAAATATACATTGTAAATTGTACTACTAAATACTTACTAAATTATTTTTTCGAAATCCCTAGAATGTAGTATAAACATACTAGAGATTTGTTAAAAATTTCCATTTGGCGCAAGGTTCAAGGAGCACCGATTGACCGATTGGACTCCGCAATGGCTCATTTTCTCTGGAAGATCATCCTTTATGGAATGAATGTAGGAATTTGGAAAAAAAAATTACAAAAGTTCTGAATTTTTTAAACCCAAAAACAAAACAAAAACCAAAATTATGTATATATATCTGATAAAAAGTGTTGTAACTTTTTGTTTACTTACTTCTTCCAAAATTCCCACATTCATGCCATGAAGGGTCTTCCTCCGAATGAAATGAGACCTTGTTGAGGCAAATCGATCAATCGGTGCTCCTCGAACCTTGCGCCAAATGGAAATTTTTAACAAATCTCTAGTATGTTTATACTACATACTAGGGATTTTGAAAAAATAATTTAGTAAGTATTTAGTAGTACAATTTTCAATGTATATTTGCAAAATGTATTTTTATAATAAAAGTTGTAAAAAAAATTGATATACTTTTTCTTTTTATAGGTGACCTTACCCCCTTCAAGCATTACAGGTTTCCTTGCTTCACTTTCGACACAACACTTCTATCGCATCAGGTTACAAAAAACTCCTACTTACGATGGCAGTAGCTTTGGTACCTCCAATCCGCACTATTCGGTCCAATAGATCCTCGGATAAATTTCAATCGTCACAAGTTACAGGTTTTCCTGTTTCTTATCGGCAGTATTAATATAGAAGACAAGGGAGTGAGACAGAATTGAAGATTGAGTTGTCTGTGGTACAAGGTACCATTAAGGCATTACAGGTTTCCATGCTGCACTTTCGGTACAGTACTTCCATCACAGCAGGTTACAGGAAAACCCCTAATTACCGTGGTAATAGCTTGAAATGGCTCCTTGGCACCTTCAGTTTCCACAATATGGGTTTCCCCACTGCTGGGTCCAATAGGTCCTCGGATAAAATCATTTCCAATCGCTGCAAGTTTCTCCTTCATATCGAGAATATTCAAATAGGAGAGAAGAAACCGAGAAATGCACTTTCATTGTTTGTGTTTCGGATGACACTTGATTAATAATTGATAGCCTTATAACAATTGTTACTCGAAGTATCCGATTGTCGACGTTTCGATTTGGTCTCCACCGGTCGAAGGCCTGACAAAGTTTCAGAAAAGCGGTGCCCTTTTATCGTTTCCAGTGATGCTTAGCGAAGTGACAAATCAGAATCCGCAACATTTCCTCCAAACTCGTCTATTTCCCGGATCAGCGCAGATCCTCCAAAATAATTGGGCAGCAAAGTGCAAAAGAAGAAAAAAAAGAGGATCCTCGCAAAAGATCCGCGCCGTCCAATCAAAATTCCTGAAACTGCTGTATATTCCCATAGCCGCGCGGGTATAAGTAGACAAACGCAGAAAACGCATAACGAACGTAGACTTAATTAAAGGTTTAGTGACTCATACTCGGAGTCACGGGTGGTAACAAATCTCTTCTCTTTCCTCTCTGCCTCCTTTTTTCCCGTCCCTGCGACTACTATTACTGCCTGGTGGTATTCCAAATAAGATTGACGTGTCCTCGGCTGTTTTGTTTTTAATTAATTGAAAAGAAAGAAAGAGCAGAAGGAGAAGCAAAAGCTACTGCAGCAGCAGCAGCAGCAGCAGCAGCAAGAGCAGCAGCAGCAGTAGGCTCAAGTTAAGAGATGAGAACGCAACGAAGTGGCTTCGGATCTCTCGAATCTCCCAAATTGGCAGGACGGCATTCTAATGCAGGCGTTCCGCCGACAGTGTGTGCTGCTATAGGCGCAAAAAAGCTTCTCGTTACCTTCCTTTCCTGCGCGTCTTTTTGTCCTCCTCCGAAAGCCTAAACCCAAACGACGAAATCGAGATCGGGAACAAACTGTATCGGTAACTCTCGGCGGCTACAGGTTGACTTGCCCTAAATGTGACGTTGATTCTTCGCGAAATCGCAGGAAAAGTGCAAAGGAGTCCTTTCGACGATGCTGGAGTTATCCACGAACATTGTAACGCCTCCAAATTTACCAAGAAACCCGATACCCTGCATCGTGAACTACGACTCGCTCTGTATACCCGCGCAGAAAAAATGCGGCGGTATATAGCGAGGCATTCAATCCTTTATCACGTATGTCTACCCTATATATGAGTGTATAATAGGTGTGTGTACGTATATGTCTATATATATAATATATTAAGAGAAATCCTACATTTGAGCTCTTTTCGTTAAGCCTCTCTCCTCTCTTTTCTGCGCGAAGAGAAGCGGGTAAGTATACATATATATGCTTGTAGAAGTGAAGAAGGACGAAGGGGGGATAGAGGCGGCCTTTAATTAACTGAAAGTGGTTCATTAGAGCTTATTCATTAGAGAGAGCGCGCGTAATTAGCAAACTCTACCCTTTCTCCCAGACCTCCTTTCGCGTTTCCATGCACCCTTCTACGTACACCAACATTTATATGTATATTCTCTTCATTTATATATATTTATGTGTGTATAATATATATATATATATACACACGGAGCATTACACATACTTTCATATCTGTCCGGGGGCTTTTACCCCTAAGCCCCTTTTACTCCTTTTCACCCTTCTCCTGATACGAAACCTTTCTACCACCATAGTACCTTCCATAGTTGTCTGTACAGTAGTCTTGTCGTTCTCCAACCTTATTTCGTTTTGCCTTTCTTTCTCTTTACAACGTTTATTACTCAATACTTATTTTACACAGACTTCTTTACAGCATTTTATTCCTCATTGTCTCGAAGAAAGGGGAAGGGCAACAAAAATATCGGTATTGATACAGCGCTAAATCGAGGGACAAAGAAAGCTTCATTTGTATTTATTTTCTTTCTTTATTTGATCGACAAGATTTGTCTTACATCGAATTTAGGCTAATTTACATGTTTATTAATTATTACAATGTTTAGTATATCTATAAATTATTTATAAGCTATTTCTTTAATAATCAGTACGTACTTACCTGCAAGGAGTCGTGTCCGTCATGGCTGACAGTCCAGCGAGGAGCCATGTGGGTCGATTTGCATTCATCAATCTGGAAAGTCTCGTACCGAAGCGAACTGAGGTAGCGTCAGATCGAGATTGCGATATGATTTGGAAGACGACGACAGCGCCATCTCTCGAAGTACACCGTGATCTAGCGTAAAGCGAATCTTGAATACCAGTTACATCAATCCCTGGATAGTTATGGCGACCTTATTTTTTTCCCTCCACCGAACCGAAATTCGCTCGGTGTGGGTATCGCAGCGCCGTGGATGAATTCGACGGTAAAAAAGAGAAGAGACGAAAGGTTTGAGTTGCAGAGTAGGTGCGTTAAACAATTTCAGCTAATGAACGAAGTTAATTACCAGCGTCTCATTCTGCCTTATTCTGTCCTTTTCCGTTAGCTCTCTTTCTTTTTTTATTTTAATTCCCTTTCGTCGTCTTCAACAAATGCGCGGAAGCTTCCCAATTATAAAGTCACTGCGGGGTCGTGCTTTTCCCTTTTCTTTCATGCAACAGTCATTAAAATTTGGATACTGCAAAAATGTGCGATTCGTTGCTCCTCGTTCAACTTCTCTCATACCAATTACACGGTTACCCGAGATTTTTTTCGGGTTGGAGCCAAAAATCTTCGCTCTCTGGCAAATTTTAATGAACCCAAAAGGCTCAAAATTGATGTAAATTACCGTGGCCGATTTTTCTACTGTACTTAATATCTACTAGAGCAGGGAAAAAAGGGGCAAGAGAAAGGAAGAAAAGAATGACAAGGCTTAGGTTGCTTTGGCATGAAAAACGATAATTGGCTGCGGCGTGCCAGATTTCTTTTTGGTCTTAAATCCTTCGATCGCGCCGGATATCGAGTTTAATCGGCGGCAGCAGCACGAAAGACAGAGAAGAAAAGAAGCTGAAGCTACCAACTTAAGGTTCTCCGTTTCTTCCTTTTCGCTCCTTCTCTTTGGTTCTCTTTCACTTACGTGTGTATGTACGTGTACACGTGTTGTATACATATATATAATACAAGCTACATCATTACCACGGTAACGTTAACGGACGATGTAGTCTAGCAAAAGAGGGTTGCTTGTTTGGTGTGTATGGATCCGAGCGAGAGAAAGAGAGATGAGAGGAGAAGAGACGAGACGTACGAGGCAAAGGAAGGGCAACTAAAACTTCTAATTACCGTCGCACCGTGGCGATCTAATGAGCAGACCCTCGGCAAAAACAAAGTTTCCTGCTAACGAGACCGATTTATTATATAAGATCCTGTTAATCCGAACAGAAACAGCGCGGGTGCATGCGCGAAGGCAAGACTCGCTTCGCCTTCTTTACCTTTACCTGATTCTTTTATTCTTTATAACTGGAAGTTATATATGTCGGTACCGAGAGCGGGGAAGAAAGTGGGCTCCGGATGGTGGATTCTACTATACCCGGAGAAACAGCTCCCTTTGTACCTCCGAAGGAGCGTTCCTTGAACGTTAACAATTTTATTTATGATTTTAATAATAACATTTAATAATCCGGGTTATAATATACATTATAACCCGGAGCCTCGCGTAAAATTAATTATTGTAATGGCGACTAATTAAATTTCGACTCCATAAAACTAGTATTAATTCCCCTTTCATCGTGAATTATTAGCATACTTTGTTGACATAAGAAAACATCAACTTAGCGAAATTTACATTTTACCTTGTAAAGACAACTTCTCCCGGAAACTCCAGGGAGTGTGGGAGTGGAGAATCCAAGGATTTCCATGAAAGAGTTGCAGTTTAACATGAAAATCAGAATTCCTCTGTATAAAGAAAGCACGAGAAATATATTTCCAGAAGCAGAAAGAAATTATCTTCCTTAGCTGTTGTTACATGGACGCAAAATCCTCCGTCCTTTTGCATAGTATTGCGTGTATATGCATAGACGCGCGTAGATCTGTTTGTATATTTATATTTAAAAAAAATGGGGGGAACGAGCTACTAAAAGAGGAGATTGAAAGGAAGAGGAATGAATGTAGTTTTAGTAGGAGCTGCAGTGGTCGAATTTGATAGGGCGGAGAAGGGAATGAAGCCAAGCTTCAGCGTTGGTACAAAGCAAATTGAATTGTAAATATAAAGCGTTTAAAAAGCAGGAAAAAGAGAGAAGGAGAGTTGCAAACGGATTCTCTAATGAGTGGCGTGAGGGAGAAAGAGGTTCACGAATAACAATACCGGAATGCATTAACCGCTTGAAATGGCAGCGTGTAAGCTATACTCGAAACATTATATATACATACATATATTACGGCCGAAGGTACCACGCGGCTAAATGTTCGCTCAGACAGCCCGATGATTACAATGCGAACACTTATTTTATTTATTAACGTTATCTAATTGATAGAAAAGAATAAGAATTCCAAGGTTGGGTCTCTGTCGCTCTCCAACTCCTTCGGAGACTGTCGAAATCTTTTGTTTAAAATTGAGTGACACTCTTACTTCTTTTTTATTCATCAAAAGACAGTCTAGTTCTGTCTCGGTGCACGTCCGCTCGCTCTCTGCTGGTGGAACGTCCCCCACTCTACCGGCTCTCGCCCCACTCCTCTGTTCCTCCCCCACTCTATCACTACCTCTACTTCTATCTCTATTTCCACAGACGTTAGGATCCATCAGATTGTGAGAGAATTAATTCCTTCCTGTAATCGGAGTGTTGATAGAAATTTGGAGGGGGCTTAAGGATTTTTGATTTCCTTTTCCGGTTTAAAAAGGGTAAAGCACTTTTTTTCATCTGTATGGGATACGTACATTGATCACTTCTGAGTACTTATCTATAGGCGCTCGCGTAAGGCTATATAGAAAGCTGCGAGGCACGTGACAAGATACTCGACGAAGCCCCAGCTTTTGAATTACGTTTGCCTCGATGCCCGTGTAATCGATTTAACCTCCATTATGTCCCGCAAGTACCTACTATATACCCGCACGTAAACGGGAGAAATACCTTCCTACCATACCTATCTTCCGTTTGTTCTTCCCCTTTTGCACACATTTAGGTAGACGCGTATAACTAACTAGCTACTGTGCGAAAGTACACACGAGTCGTTATGGGGACACTTTTAGGTATCAGAATATGGTAAGTGGAGGGAGGAGTATAGTGAAAATTACTAGAATTTTTCTTTTCTTTAGTCGATTGCGAAACGCGATGTATTAGTTAGTAACACTTTGTTTATTTATTTGTGAAATAACCCAAAACCGGTCAATTGTAAAACTAATTTTTTTATTCATACGCTTGTCTCGCAGGTGTCTAGCATATGTATGGGTGGTATAACAATTAGAGAAAAATTAATATTATAATTTTTGCTTTTTGGTACTAAATTCATAAAAATGTTTGTTCATACTTTTTCTATGTTTTATTCGATTTTGATGAAACTGAATTTTCTTTCACTATTCATTTCCCTATTTTTATCTATTTTTTTTTAGCATTTTTGGTTAAAATCGACACTTCGTATGTGGAGGTGGTGAGTTCGAATCCCGGTGATGATATTTATCGAAAATTGTTTAATTATATATTATTATATATTTATTACATATGCGTGTACATGTCAGAAAAGGAGTGGATAATTTTAGTAGTAATTACATAAAGGAGATCTACTTTTAAACGAAGAAGGAGTGAAGAAGAGAGACGAGGAGAGGGGCAAAGATAAGAAAAGGAAGGGTTTGAGAATAGGGCTCATGAGACGCACTAATTATCTTACGAATAAAATCTCATTAAATTCCCTAGGGAGCTTCTGCTTGTCGACAACATCCCTTACCTACTCGCACCCTTTTGTCGCGCCTGTTTCTCGTTCAACTATAATACATACGTCTAGTATACGCGTACCTAAAAGACACTATGTGTCGTAATATGCCGGTTTGTATCCGGAGCAAAACTCGGATACTAATTATAACAATGCTAATAATGTAGTCGAAGGGTTTTTGTCTTCCGCGGAAGGAAGGAACTCAATCTTTACTTTTCTAAATTAGTCAATTAATAAATTAGCAAGATCCCTTTATATTTTATTTCGGCTTTACATGAGTTTTCAACTTCTCCAAGATTTTCACTCAAAACTGGGGACTTTTTGGAGGAAATCTAACCATCAGTCGCTACAATTATAATAATCAGAATAATTAATGATAATTGGTACTAATATTAATTAACAATTTAATTTCTTAAATTAACTGACTTCACAAACAATCTTAGTTCAGTTAAAAAAATGAGGTTTAAGGGAAAATATATTTTTATGTATGAAAGAAAAATGTATGTAATTAAATTTAAAAAAAAGAAAATTAATATTTTTCTTCGATATCCGAATTTTTCTTGGTTATAACAATTTTTTTTACCTTAAAGCTTCAATTGTACATAAATTTTGATGGCATAGTAAAATCGACCGTGTTACTCCGCTGTTCTCTCTGAACAGACAGTAGTGATGGGATTGAAGGAGATGCTGGTAATAACAACTTGTACCATTAACGCCAAAATGTTGGAAAAAGGAAAGAAACCGTACGAATTTTTCCAACGAATCAACTTTCTTGTATGTATATATATATAGATTTTCTTTCTTTTATTCCATGCCCTTACAATTATGTGGTTTCCTGTTAAACTGCAATTTAAGAATCTCCCTCGAATGGAGAGAAAAACGATCGGATCAGCTTTACACGGTCGATAAATCGAACGACGTTACATGTTACAAGTTACAACTCGAAATGGTTAAATGCGTGGGGTGGAAAAAACACGAGAAATGTTATAAACAAAAAAAAAACCATCGTTGACTCCTTTTGAAACTTTTATTGATTACGAAACTGCCATAACTTGAAGTTCGAACTTCAAAAAAATATTAATTTCAATTTTTAATATCCACTCTACGAATCCTGTAAATTTCAATTTTTCATGCAATTTCCTCTTTTTATTACAAATTTTGAAACCCAAATTTTTTCTCTTTTTATTACAAAAATTGAAACAATCGCCGAAATTCTAAGACCAACTTTGGAAATTCGTAACTCGCGAACCAAAAAACTCAGAGTCTCCCACAAAGGCGCATTTCGAAGCTTAACGTCCAATCTACGAATCGTGTAAATTTCAATTTACTTCGAAATTCCCCTTTCTTATGGCGTATTTCCAAAGCAAAAAGGGTTGGTCTGAAAATTGTTTAATAAATGCTGCAGAAATAAACTGTCTGATAAAAATAAAAAAAAATTGGAAGTGCCTCAAAAGGGTACATATGAAAGGAGAAAGATAGCAGGTGAGAGCGATCGCGAGAGGAATAAGAAGAGAGAAGGAAGACGAGAGGAGAGAGTGGAGAGTGGAGAGTGAGTGTACGTATGGATGAAGCAGAGGAAGAGTGAAGCCCTCGTAATCCGCTGATGGACGCATTTACTGATTACCCAAACTCCCCCTGCCTCCCTTTCCCTTCTTTCTCTTTCTCTCACACTACTTTATTCTCACTCGCTCACTTCCACCCCTTTTAAAGCTTTCACTTGTATTTCTTACTACAGGGTGTCTCGGATACGTACACACACTCACCCTAGAAGGTTCAGGAAGTTAATGTTGTTCCTGCTAATGTAAGTGAGAAAAATCACCCCCTACAAGGAACACTCACCTGCGATTTGTTTACCAATTAAGGGTGATTACTAATTTCCGAACTTGCTTGAAACGAGAAAAGGATAAGTTGTTTATTCAGTAGTCACCTGGAATGTATGCTAATTCGTGAATTCCACGGGCCAACCGTATCCTAATTGTTCAGATAATTGGTATCGGCCAATTTTCGAAATCTACTTCCAAAATTCCCAAGAAAGAATTGGAAACGTGGACGGGTAATTTCATCGTCAAGGTCAGAAGTTGTCCAGTTTTCCCTGTAAAGTATGGGTTTTTGAAAAATTCACTCTTTTCACTGAAATTTTGAGGTAAAGAGAGGTTTCTGATGTTATTTCGTTAGTTAGGAAATTTTCATATTTTGGAGTTGAACTTTGGAAATTTGAAATTACGAGACTGAAAGTCTTTGAAATTTCCCAAAATATTGATTTCAAAGTTCGATATTTCCACTGTGAATTATATAAATTTCAACTTTCTACAAAAAATTCGAACATTTCTGCAATTCTCATTTTTCAAGATTCCAATTTGAAAATTCTTTACTTGGAAACTAAAAATTCTCTTTCAAAAAATATTAATTTCGATCTTTAATATCCATTCTTTGGATTAAATTGATTTCAAGTTTCCACCTAATTCCCTTTTTTGATTATAAATTTCCATAGAAAAAAGCGTCACCTGAAAAATTTAACATTTCTGTAATTCTCATTTTTTCAAATTCAATTTTGAAAATTTATTGATTGGAAACCAAAAATCTTGAAAACTCTCAAAAATATTAATTTCAATATTCAACATCCACTCTAAGGATCATATAGATTTCAAGTTTTTACCAAATTTCTCTTTTCTGTTACAAATTTCCATAAAAAAGTGTCCCTTTTCGAAACGCGAACAATTCCAAAATTCTTATACTTTCGAAAATAATTCCTTGGGAACCAAAAAATCCACAATTTTGAATTTCGAACCCGTGTTCGAAACTCAGACTGTCTCCTTTAAATCCAACAATTTCGTACGATCTATTAATTCCACTGTAGAAACTACTTTACGATTTGAAGAAAAAGACCTTAAAAACTTACCTGTTCGTTTTCCACCTGCTCTTTTCATTAAAATTGCATAACACACTTTCCACTACTTTTTCTGGAGCGTGTGAATCCTGCAGTTTGTATATCGTTAAAACGATGTTTAACCTGTTCCGAGTAAATTTGTATACTATCGAAAAAAAAGGAAGGGAAATAAAAAAAAATATAGATTTGAAATGCGTCAAAGCTTCTTCCTATATTATTTACGATAGCATTAGGAGTAGAAGTGTACGATAACGGACTTCAATCTACCCTCAGTTAACGACGAAATGCCGGAAAAAGGGGGAGAAAACGAAAAATAAAAGTTTGAATCGCTATTATCATTTCGTTTTTGCCGTTGCGGAAACCAAAATCAATAGGACGAAATTGAATACATCTGCGACTTTGCTAATTGTTTGTTACGTAACATTAATTAATATTTGCTTAATTCCAGACGGGAGACAAATTCCGAAAATCGTGGGAAACGCAAATTTGTAATTATCCAATTCCTTCATTCCGGCCAAAAAAAAAACATTCAATTTGGAAATTGATTTTTTTTTTGTGTATAGAAATGATTATTCGCAATCGAGAAATATGTTTGATTCGCACTGTAAACATTCAAGAGACTCGGGAAGGAAATAAAATGCAGTAAAACAAAATAAAATCCAAATAGAATTGAAAAAATGGTTAAAACGGAACCGTAAAACGAGAGGAAAAATGCATCATCATCCCGTTGATCCTTGAGCCCTATAAAATGTATTATTTACACCAGTAAAGTGGAAAAGGACATGCGGTGCGGCTCCTCGACTCCTTCCTTGCGAAGGAGGACATCGTTTCTTTTTGAATTCATGGCGAAGCGTCTATTTTTAATTTTACTGCCACGTCATGAAGCAGCGAATAAACGAACGAACCCACATAAAACCGCCGGTTCTTTATCAAAAATATTTATTATTCGCTCGCAGGGACCGAATTTCAATTTCGTGTCTCCGAAAAGAAAAAGTTCTTGGATGGGAAACGTGTGGGGGTCCTTAATTAAAAACGTGATCTTCCTTGGATGATTACTTAATTTTGGGTAATTTTTTAGAAACGTGACAATAATTATCCCGTCGTTACCGGGAAATCCCGTTCCTTGGAACCTTGAAAGATGGAAACTGCCGGGCAGAAAATCAGATAAAAGTGAATTTCCCACTAATTTGTCCGACACGGTAATAATTCTCCGCACGAGAACAAATAATTAACCAAACTATAAACTATAGAAGGAAGGCTGTATATATAATATACATATATATATATACGACGTTCAACCACAATTTTCAAAATGGCTACTATCTACCTACCTTATACACACACACGCACACACACACACATACACTCCACGTATATGCCGTCTGTATTCCCGGCTACAGCAAGTAACTGGGTAGTAGAAGAAGGTTTGTTAGCGTCGGACATAACTTTCATTAATTGGAGAGGACTCTTCTCCACGACGCAGAGAAGAGACGACAGCGGTATACGGGCCCCCGTAATTAATCTTACGCTCTAATGAGTGTCAATTGGCAGGAGCTGCCAATTAACGCACTGCTCTGCCAGCTTAAGCTTCGGTTGCGAGCAGACACCGATGGAAAGCACACACATACACCGACGTACGTGCGTAGACGTGTGTATATAAATATAATACAGTCATTGGCTAACTATAGAGCCCGAAACCCACGAGTTCCTGATTTGTACGTGAGCTCTCGTCGTCCCCAGTTGGAAGAAAATATAGAAATCGAATAATACCGTCGCGGGAGAGGGGGTCTAAAATCCCGGCAAAAATTCATTTGGATCAGTCTGACCTCTTCAGTTAAATCCACTGGCTGTATGCTCTCTCTCTTATTTTTCTATTCGTAGCGAAATGGGTCTAAAGTCCCAGCAGTAACCAATTTAGGCCAGTCTGATCTCTTTGGATAAATCCACTGATTGCATTTCACGTCTTTTGCACCTTTTTTGCAGCAAAAAGGATTATATAGATTCGCTACACTCTAAGATGTAGTATCCTCCAATGTCAAATCAACAGGATCAATATTCTCCAATGAATAGATATTACATCATAGAAAATAATCCTTGATCGAAAATGGCACTCTCCAAAACAAGGCCTTTTCAAAATCTCCGTTTTCTTGGACAAAGGGAATAATCATTTTGACTCCGTGCTGCTTATCACTGTTTTAGTATTTTTAGTCCTGGGTACTCTTTTAGTTCGTTCGAAGGGAGGTTATTTATTTATCGGGATTCAAAAATCTTCATTAATAATTTTTTGTAATACTAAAAACACTTTCGAACAGATAAATATGCGTAATGAGTTATTTGTTTTCCAGAATATTCTATTGAACACGAATCATCGGTCGCGTGGGGTGATTGTCGCCTTGTCACCTGTTCATATAACGATGACAGTCACACATGATCTATATATTATGAATTCTTAGATCGTCCATCGACCCATCTAAATGATGGCTATATCGCTACAGAATCTTCGGCTGAATTCACTGGCCGCATCTTGGGTCGCTTACATTTTGTTTCGCACCGAAATGGGTCCAAAGTCCCGACAGGAATCCATTTGAGCCAGTCCGACCTCTTGGGCAAAATCCACTGACTCTATTTTGTTTCCCTTATGTATCTCTTTTCTTTCGCAGCGTGAAAAAAGAGAGAAACGATCTCCCGGTACTTGTTTGCTCGGGTACTAGGATATGATATCACGTAGATCCTATATCTCGTAAAAAGTGTTACTATTATATAAAGTGTATGAATTTAACAAGAAAGACTCGGTGAACGCCGTGACACCATAAACACTCGTAGTTTAAGACACCATAGTATCTTTTTTAAAGGCGCAGTTAGAAATGTTGGAACATATGTATGTTTTAAAACCTATGTCGGGACATTTGCATCGCTTGACTTTTTATTTTGCGGCTTTACTCGCCAGTAAAGGTGTGTTCAACAGCAGGTAGCAGCCGTCTAATAACAGTGGTGGTAGTGATGGTGCCAGTGGTCGTGGTGATAGTATTTGTTTAGTATTTTCCCTTGACTTTCTCTCATTCCTACGTCCCTTCCTGTACATGTTCATACAGTCACACCGTGGAGCTTTACACCGTGGCTCCACACAGACAATCGCACATAGACACATGTAGGTACCAACATTTTAGTGATGTACCCGTACATCACTAAACTTGGCTTTATACGTGTGCTATGTAGAGTCGCGAGCATATAACGTAGGAAATATACATACATGTATACACACATATAAAGGGAAACTCGGTAGAGGGTGTCATATGTGTATACATACATGAATGAGGGTATAAGAGAAGCGAGAACACACGTAACACGTAACACGTGTCGGTTGAATTCCGACGGGCGTTGTAAATTTTACCTACAACCATATTGACACGTGCTCATGTGGATGATGGCTCTTAAAATATTTAAAAACCTTCCGGCTTGTTTTACCCCTTTTTTGTTGTAGTTGTTTTTCTTATAAAGCGGCAGAAATACTTCCCGACTACACGCACTCTCTTCTTTTTGTTTTATATATCGCGACTCCTCCAATAATAGCGAACACATTTCGCTATTATTTGGACTATTCGTGTGGATTCACTACAATTTCCCATCTTCCTGCTAAATTAAAATCCTGTCTTAAACTATTTATTTCGTTATTAAATGTAATCAATGGCGTCCCGGGCATTGTAAGCATTATTTCGTTACAATTGTTTCTAAAGATTTCAAGAATAGATTGAACAAACAGAGAAACTGCATTTTGTATGTGCGGAGAATCGATTCTAGGACTGACTATCACGGCCGAGTGCGTTCCCGGGACTGATCCTCCGGCTTCCCCCACTCCGCTTCCCCCGAGCACCGGAGTAGAGTGGGAGACGAGAAAAGAAGGGGAGTCCACTAGAGTGGGGAGGCCGCCAACTTGCCCGTAGTTTCATATCTGGACTCTTGGCCGAGAAAAATTGCCGTTCAATCAACTGCGGGATGAGAAATGAGATTCTCATTTTTGCATCACTCCGAACCGAAGAATCTCCGCGGATTTATATCTATATATACACACGCGTGTAACAGATAGCTCAAAGTATCACGTGTATGTATCCCAAGTACTCTAGTTTTAATTAATTTCTTGTGTACGCAAACACAGCGTTTGCTCGTATCACTCTATCTCTCTCGGGTAATTCTCTTTTCATGTACAGATAATGTATACAGATATATATGTATGTACATAAACATAAAACAACCTACGTACGACGTCACCTATAGAAATTCTTCCATGACAGCATACACAAGTGATCAGTCTCCCGCGAAACTACTCACGACAGGAATCCTTAAACCTGATTCTCAAAGGTTGATATCGACGATACGTCTATAAGTTTAATACGTATAACGAACGAGCTCTAATTATCGCCTTTAAAGTGAAAATATCTAATAGCAAAAACTTGTAATTATCGTACAGCAAAGTAATGGGATCTTATCAGTGTTCCTTTTTTCCTTGTTAGTCTTCATTGCTGCAATCCGTACATATTTTTAATTAGGAAAAATAAAAAATGGTCGTATCATCGCTGATGTTTTTTGTACCAAGAGAGGCGAGTGAAGATGATTGAAATTATCGGACAGACTAAATTAGTCAGACCATCGAACCTTGGGTATATTGACGCGTGACACCTTGGTCACGTTAACCGATAAGAAGTTTCTTGACGACGCGAGGCTGACAAATTCTTGACAGCGAAATCTATGTGCCATCTCTCCTCTGCCGAACAATTTGCCGCTATTGTTACCGATGCGAGCAACAATTGTGGACGTAAATATAATATCAGCTCCTCTTACGACGATAGTTGGATTAATCAGAAGGTTTGCGCAGGTAATGATTCAATTGAACAGAAGACTTCAATTGAATCAAGGAGATTACGTAATAAGACAGGCAATTAATACACCAAATCGAATTATAAAACCTATTTCTGTATACAATAGAGCGGAGAATTGGATCGAGGTACACTATATTTAGGGATACATAAGGTGGTACATAAACGAAATGATGTAAGCAGTATAGCGTATAGTCGAGCTATAGTTGTTTGGTCAAAGAAGGAAGTATATACTAGTTAGGAGCGTAGAACTGTTGTATGTATATTGGAAGTATAGCTGGAGGCTAAGGAATATCTGCAGTCTTCCCTCATGTCGAGTCTATGGCAGCTACACATATACCAACTCATTACACTGTGGAATTAATTAGGTTCTCTCTGGGTCACAAAGGCCGACTACCAAATCTCCCTTTCCCTCTTCCACATATGATATACACGCGATTAACTTTAGGGCCTCGGTATTAGGGCCACTCATCCATTCCGTGTCGTCAAAATTTTACCATGGTAACTGCACAGGGAAATTCCCTGCGCTGGAGGAATTAGCCAACGAGAAGGAGTCAATTTTACATTCCAGTCCTGGGGGAAAATTGACTGAAGCTAACAATGCGATCCGATGCCATGTCAGGATTCCTCCTATCAGAATATCCCGTGGTCCTCCAGAGCCAAGAAAGGAACTCGGTGAGCAACATCGTCATCCTGCAGCAACAAGGTCTACTATGGTACTACGGACGAAGTAAAAGTGGAGGTATAGTAGAAAGTACAGAGGCAGTGGTAGTGGTAGTAACAGTAACCCCCTTCCCAACCATTTCAATTATCCCACTTTTAGCAGGCTTATTTAAATCCTAAGTGCATACTCACGGACTACTTGGCGAGCTCGCGCAATAGGGCTGAGGCACAGCACGGCAGCTATAGGTATAGTGACGTGGGTGTAGGTACGGCGTGTAGATAGGAAGGTAGGTAGGTAGGTAGTAGGTACCCAGCTCGCTAGGTACTACCTTCCTTCATTTCTTCTTTCGTTCATTCGTTCGCTGGTTCGACAGAGAGTGCATTTGCATTCGCTTCATTATTTACCCAATCGTCTCGTTTCCTTGTTTCCACTTTGGAGCCATCTACCAACCCTTTTCTCTACCCTTCTTCCTCCACCCCTTACGACGTTACCCCACTCTTTTAGAAATATAAAAATACAGGCTCTTGTAATTAGTATTCCAATTAATTTCAGGATACGGATACAGAGCCTTTGTTTCCAGTCCCGAAGAACAAATAGAAATTCCCTTTCCAATTATAATTCTCTGGAGTCACTTTTCGAGTCACTGAATTTGGGTTTCCTCGTATTTCGAACAATTCGTTGACGCTTATTCGTGGTTATCCAGAATTTTAGTAATCGCTCGGTGTTAATTGGTGTTATTGTTGATTCGTACGTTCCTTGAGCAGGTGCAACCCTTAAATTGGGTTGCTTAGAGATTCAGGACGTCGTTGATCTTGGGTGACACCAAGATTTGGAATAACGCCCGAGTATGGACAATACCATAAAACCAGAGTATAAGAAAATATCAAATCTATCCGAAACCATGAATCCCCAATTTCCACAGAAACGAAGTACGGGGTCCTTGGACGATACGCGTAATAAAGTTCACCCCGGAACAGGAGGGCCACCATTCGTCATCTACTCGGTTTCGATTTTTGTATCGAAAGGGAAAATGAAAGTCGTGAGTATCTAAGGAAAACGATTAATATTTCGTTACGAGGGGGATGAAAGTGAAGTGACAGGAATTAAAAAAAAAAGAATTCCCAGTGGAGTTTCATATTTCTTATCGAACAGGGGTATTAAAAAATGCCATGTGTGATTTCTCCGCCATGAAAAATTGTATCCATTTCCCTCGAGAATGACGTACAATACTTATATATGTGTGTTACAGAAACCATTTATTGAACCAATTGTAAAACTTATAAATTTCCAAACAATTATTAACGTACACTTAGGGGCTGTGTAATCGTACATTAAAGAATTATATTATATAACAACAGCAGCATTAGCATTTATATTAGTAGTACAATCTTCCGAATCAAAATAAAAAATAGTTACTGTTTAGTAGCAATATTAGTAAGAGCAATTGCATCAATGACGTTAGTCTCACTGTAGGTGGCGCTGGATGCAGCTGCAGTAGCACTAATATCAGAATTAGTAACGGTAGACGTTCAACACCATCATCCTTGCTATTAGTAGCAATATTAGTAATTGTAGATGTATCAACGGTATCGCTATCAATATCAGTAGCGCTATTAGTAGCAGTAGCCGAAGCAGCTGCAGCACCAGTATCAGTATTGGTAGCGGTATTAGTACCGGTACTTGCAGTATTAGCGTTAGTGGTAGTGATAGTGGAAGTAGAAAGGGGCAATCTTGCTAATGTAGCGCCTTCTCTCTTTCCTACACGTACTCTCCTTCTTGTCCAAACCACTACGTATAAATAACAAGAGAGAGGACCGAGTGCCTTTCTATACCCTTCTCTCTCCCTCTTTCGCCATTGCACTTTCTTCTCTCCTCCTTTCCTTCCTGCATTCTTCCTTTCTTTCACATCCGTCCGTTTGGGTAAGAGGTGTATTGCACTGAGATATACGTGAAAGCCTTATTCGAAAGGGATAAAATGCTAAAGCCTACTCACAGAATTGACAAAGATACCACCAGCGCATCGCTGTACTCCCATTCGTGCCTGCCTTTATACCTGCGCGCATAGCCACAGACAGACACGAACCAGACTTACACACCATCCGGCCAGAGGATCCTTCCACCATGTCGGAAATACGACTAACATATTTACATACGGGCATGTACGTGTTCGGTTACTCCCATTTCAAAGCGTCTACGAACCCACACTTTTTTCCCTTAAAGGGAAAAAAAGTACTCGGCGTAGAGAAGTTTCGGATAAAGCCAACAGACGAAAGTATAGACGATGAACACGGAACTTTCGGCCACCTGTTTCTCGTATCCATCGGGAGATAGGACGCGACTTACCTCGGATTAAGTTTCCATTAAGCGACCGAGGCCTATGTCTTAGCTGAACTTCGCTCGGTGGGTAAGATGGCGCCGACCCCAGAGTCCCAGTCCCCCACTCGACATCTCCGCGAAGTATACAAAATTCGATTTAATTTATTTCAGTTTCTTGAAGAATTAAAAATTTTTATTGTTATTATTATTATAGAATGGAGAAGATGGGGCCCTCGTACGTGAAAGCTATAGTGTGGTGTGTTAGTTTCAATGATTATTATAATACACAACAATATTATATTTATTTTATTTATTTATTATGCCTCTTTAAACCCTTAAAAAAACATGTGCGCCACTCAAACCACTACAGTAGTACCAAGTACGTACGCTAGAGGCTGCTGCGATAACAATGGAGACCCTGGGGATTAGTTTTTAGGTTATACTTTAGGTTAATAAGCCTGTATGTCGATTACAGCGCCTCCGACGGACAACATTGTTACCAATTAGTAGCGACACTTTTGTAAACGACTTCTACGACACGGAATTGACGTGCAATAAATGAGAAGAAGGATAAGATGATAATAATAATAATTGTAATAAGAATAATATGTGCTTTCGAGAATGAAGTGGGAAAATCGTGGAGGAAGTGTTTTGTTCGTCGTTTTAATAATAATAATAATAATTAAATGAAACTTTGAAATAGAAGAAGGATCGAAAAGGGGTGAGGGAGATCCCGCGAAAGAGGAAATGGTTAGACTTCAGACTTCCGGCGTATCTATGCAACTGTTGGTAATATATATGTAGATGTATAATGTGGCTCCTATACAGACTTTCTTTATAGCAGATATGGTACGTAGAGTTGCCAGCGAGATATTCTGTGGTCTAATGAATAAATGATCCAGACGAGTTTCAGAGGTGGTGCAGACTACGGCAGCGAGCGAGGCAGGCAGCCAGCAACAAAACTAAAACCTACCCCCGTTTTTGGTTTTATAAAGTCTGACACGATAGCTGCGTAATTCCTACAGGTATACGCACACAAGCGCGAATTCTAAGGAAGCCGCGAAGTGTCTTGGGGATATCACGTATCATATTTTTTTTTCGCCTTCAAACAAATACTCGGCAGAAAAATACTTGATTCTCAGACGGTTAGCAAAATTCTTCAGCCCGCACTTTTTATTAAAACGCTTAGTTAGTTATTAATTCAGAAGCTTTTTCGCAAACATGTGAAAGAAAGGTAACAATTCTCTTGGTGTCTCTCAAATTTATATTTGCGACTATAAATAATTTGAACGAAGTGCTTGCATTGATAATAAAAATTCTGGGAGAGCGGAGACGATTGAAATTATTAGTTACTTGCCGCCACCGCAGAGGGCACCACCGGTATTGTCCCGAAACTTGAACAACAGTCGCTCGAACGTTACAGAGACCGAAAGAGTGGGGAGAGTATGCGGCTGACGTATGTATACTCCCCATCTGGGACGAGACAGACGGCATTTACTTACGTAACGAACCAATATCGGTTCGAATATCTGCTACATAACCTGTCAGGCTACTGAGTCCGTAATAGAAATATAAGAAGAGGAGGAAGACACACTGCGGTAGTTTGTTGTACCTGTGTTTTCTATTGTCTTTATATCAAATAAAGAAGTGTTCCACCTCTTGGTGTCTTTATTTCACTTCCCCTAGACATTCTATGGAAACAATTGAGTAACTTGTGACTTGTGCCTCGTTACAATGTATTCTGATGGCGCAGGTGCTTTGAAGATTCGCCCCGCAGCCCAATCAGGTTCCCAGGAAGTCACTGCAGCTCTAGTTTTGTTTTACTGCTTCGTATCGAAAAAGTTTTGGTCTCGTATTTCCACGAACCTAATTAATAGCTTTAATTAATATTAACTCTTTCCACTTCGAGGGAGTTGCTTGTACGTGTAAAATGTCTCCGTAGCGGAGCCTACGGAGCGTTAAGGGTTAATCTTATTTTGGTCGTTTCCTTTATGCTTGTTATATTAATGTCATTTTTTAATATTTAATTTTTCATCCGACTTTATATTTTTTACATAAAAAAATCGGCAATTATAACCTTGTAAGTAAATTTTATAAATAAACAAAATCCTTATAACTTTTCAAATTACAATAATAGATTTTCTAACTTCTAAAACACGGACGAGTGGTTTACCGCTTTCTACACGTTTCGTAGAATCAGATTAAATTTAGAAACAGAAGAGTTACATAATAATTCAAGATTTCGCAGAAGGATTGAAAATTTACTCTTTCAGGAACTTTATTATATTTCGCCAAGAAATGTCTTCGATAATTTTAATAAAACTTTTAAATTTCGATTATTGCACAAATTTGAGAAATGAAAAAAGAAAAAAAGTTGATAAATTTATTCGCCAATATCAAAATTAATAATCAAAATTTCTTGGATCATGGCAATAGAAACACTGTGTTACAAAATTTTATAAATCTACTATTCGGTCTAATAATTCGTGATATTTACGTCAATTTTGACTGGAATTCAATTCTTTATCTCAAAATTAATGGAATTGCATGACAAACATGGTCAACATCTTTTCTTAATCGTTCTAATGAACTTATCGTTGCATTATTCAAATGAATAATTATTTTAATAAAATATCAAATAGAAAAATTAACAATAAAATACTAAAATACTAAATAGAGTAAAAAGGACCAAAAATCTACCCTAGCAACACCCAATGGGAGAAAATAATTTTTTTGGTGACTTCAGTCCTTACAAAATAATTTCCCTATGAAAGAAATTAAGAGATATGTAATAACGGAATGTCGATTGTTAATTCCCTGTGTTTTAATAGGTTTACTTCGGATGCTATAAAGTAGGTGTATGGTAAAGAGTGGCGGGGTATATATTTGGAAAGGTGTATAGCAATAATAATACATAGTGGAACAAGGGAAAGGGGAAAATATGGTGCAGTATAGAGCAATAGAGCTTATGGAACCATATTGGTTCCATCGTATTTACGGATTACCCAGGACGCTTGGCAAAATATTCAATCCAATAAAGTGTAATCCTCGTTACGTAGCGTTAGATTTATGCGCGTGCTTTCTCTCCACGCCATTTTTTTTTGTTTTCCTTTATTTTTCTCGCCACCACTTTTATACTTTCATTTAAGAACCGCTGAATTTTTTCGATGCATCAAAATTCTATGTATTCAAGCAGCTAACGAAATTTTAATTAAAAAGAGACAATCCAGATTTACATCGCCAATTTCTTTTCGCGCCATCGTCCCTCTTTGGTTTCAATTTTCGATAGAAATTGGAAAGGAAGGGAGATTTTCCCAATATCAGGAATTTTAGCTTCAAAAATTCATATTTTGGAAACCCTAATGCCCAAGGACCTCATTTCGATGCCCAAATTCTCCACTATTTTCACAGTAAATTTCGAAATTATTCAAAATTCTCCCCGAAAATTTCAAATATTTTTTCAAAAATTATAAGACGAAGCTACGATTTCCCAGAAATTTGGACTCCTTTGGGGACCTAAGAAAGGGGCTCTAATTTTCAAACCAACTCTTGCAAATTTAATTATCCACAATTAGTGGGTCGTTGGTTCACAGACGTAAAAAAAAACCGCGTCCGTGTACTTGATTTTGAAAAAAGCTGCACCATCGCTATTCTTCGTTCAACATAATTGCATACAGAAAACTACTAACAAACATCGCGAATAAAAAGAAGGGCACAAAAGAACGAAATAAACGCGGAAAAGGGAATATACTCTCCGCTACAAAACCAGAAGGGCACAAGTCCAGGGGAAAAACGCTACAAAGTGCCTCCAAACGAGCCTCTGGTTCTGAAATGCTACCGGCAAATATGTAGCTAACTTTTATTTCGATGCAATTTTCAATCGGTCGCGACTTCGAACCGGCAATAATAGGACCTTTCCCTGATGCACTTCTATAGGAGTAACTGCATTTTTCTATCGCGCATTCACACCGCCTTCTGCGGTAACAAATCATCCTACAAATCCACAAGTACAAGTGCAAAAAATGAAGAGAAAACCGGGAACGAATGTTACAAAAATTATTTCCACGTTACACCGAGGGTGCGCGTGTGTGGGTGGAATGCGTGAGCTGCAAAATGGAAACAGAATATCATTTCTTTGTTGGCTGATTCTACGGCATGAATGTATCGTCACCTTCCTCTGTCTTCATCAGCTGGGGAATTATCGCGCAATTCCCCGGAGGAGAGGAAAAACGGTTCAGCAAAAAAGTGGGAAATAAAGAAAAAAAATTTAGCTGGTAAGGGGTCGAAAGGGGAATCTAAGAATAGGAAATGTTAAGTGTGGGAATACATGTACGGGAATAATTCGGATCCGATGAATTTCAATCCGAAGTCAAATTTTCTGATGTTTTGAATTATTTATGGAAATATTGGTAACTTCGGAGTAGCAGAAAGTAGAAGTTTCGATTTTAGGGTAATCGAAAGCCAGATTTGCCTTCTTACCTGGAAATTTCCAGTTTTCCAGAAAATTTTTGCTCCAAGTAGCGCGTTTCGAATTTTTAGAGGAGAAAGTTTGGAGTTTTGCGAGTTTTCAATTTCGTCTAAAAGAAATTTATAATTGGAAATTTAGAAATTTAAATTCTGGCAAACTCAATTTTAGTTTATTTTGAAGCTTGGAATTTCCTATTTTTTTACTGATAATTTCGAGTCCCTATAAAATTTTCATATTAAATAGCAAATTATTGTAAGAGAAAAAGCTTATAAATTTGGAAATTTTCATGTTTGTCTTAAAAAATTCACAAGTATTGTGAATTACAGGAAACGGAAAATCGTACCAAGCTCAATTCCAGCTCATCTCGAAATTTGGGATTTCTACTTTTTTAGCTCAACATTTACAATTCTGTAAAATTTTCAAGTTATAAATTATTAAATGCCAGATGTGAAAAATTTTGCCAATTTTTCACTTTGCGGACACGCAAAATCTTAAGTTTGTTTTTAAAAATTCATAATTTGAAAACGAACAACAAACGCGAGCTCAGTTTTGGCTCATTTTAAAGATCGAGATTTCTACTTTTTTCCTTGTAAATTTCAAGGTTCTATAAAATTTCCCGTCCCAGTTTGAAATATTCAAACGCGGAAAATCAAAGGAACTTGCAACCCTCAAATTTGTCGACTTCCAAAATTCCAGTTTCGCAACAAAAATTCGTACTCGGGATCGAAAAATTCTCCAAAATGCCAATGGTGGGTAATTTCAAATTTTTCAATTTCTACTCCTCTTCCTGAAAATTCCCAAGTTCCCACAATTCTTAAACTCAAAGCAGCAATTTCTTAAAAAAAAAAAAACAAATAAAATAAAATAAAATTCATTGGACTCACCTGGAAACGTTAGGGGCCAAATTCGACTCTTCAAAGTGTCCCAAATCCCGCGAGTTCTCGATTCTCGTCTGCGAAATCCCAGATCCTGAGTATGGGGGCTCCGGGGGTGCACGTGGCTTCGTCCTTGGAAGCGAAACCACGGCAATCATTAGTATAATTATCCGCCGGTACGTACCCGAAACCAAAAAAAATGGGAGTTTTTTTTCTTTGGGTTGCATTAAAAGGCATAAAAAAAATGCATTCATTGCTTATTCATACCACAGTATATTTGGTACATAGAATTTGAGATAAAAAAAAAGGAGGGAAGAAAGGAAAGAAGAGAGAAATGTGTGTACGTGGAATGTCGATGGTACGTCTATTTATATGAACTCGCATTCATAAAGGGTTGGTCTGTCGAATGGTGTAGCTAATTAGGATGAATTAATACTGCAAACACCAATTCCTACGTGTTGCAGAGCGAGAGAGAAAGATAATCTGCTCGTTCTCCCTCTCACCCTATCCCGTACCATCCATAACGGTACCTATACTACCCCTATTCAACTTCAAGCATTGCACCCTAATTGCAACGGCGAAATGATAATTATTTTATGAAATTTCATGTTAATTTCCTTCTCTTCGTCTTTCAAATGCATAATAATCATAATAAAACCCACCAGAATTCTTGATGCCTCTATTATATAATTATATGCATACAAATATCGTAATTAAAGGATATCGCATCAAATTAACGAATAATAATAATAATATTGATGCCAATCATTTACCCTCGAAAACATGCTCACGAAATTCCCGTGTTTCCAAGTTCGACTGGGCAAATTAATATCTCCAATACGAAAAATCGTAGGATCCTTCGTGAAAATTTATTTCAAAGCTCAGGATCGGATGTTTCGATCCTGTAAAATTCAGATTTCTAAAAAATTTTCTCTCCCCGGTACAAATTCCCAAAGAAATAAGGATTTTTTCTTTTAGTTTTCGTGGATCTCAAGTTTTCTTGTTGTTAGTTGTTAACGCTTTAAGGGTCCTGCTGCGCCATATTATGACCCGGCAATGAAAAGCAAGGTGAAACAAGGTGGAAGATAAAAAGTTACGCCTTTCTGTCACTCGACTCCGCCTCGGGCACTCATCATTCTTATATACTAATTATTGAAGGGAAGAATCCTCTTTCTTCGTCTCGCTGAGAAATGCAATTTGCCAGTCGAGACTTCGACTTGGAAAATTTATAACCTGGAAAGCTTCAATCATAGAGACCACGATTTTAGCTCATTTTGGACCTCGGGACTCCCACTTTTTTCCCTGCGAATTTGGGCTTCGTAAAAAAATCTTCCCTTGATTGGTGAATTACCAAATTCAGGTGAAAAGAATCGGTCAAATTTTTACTTATGTTAGCGAATTTACAAGTGTATCTTGAAAAATTCGTAACTCGAGAATAAAAAATCCTGCAAATCTCAATTTTAGCTCACTCTGCAACTCGAAATCTCTCCCATAATTTTCTAAAATGTCAAATCTCTATAAAATTCAATCTCTATTTGGCAAATCCACAAATTTCCAAAAATATATTTAGAAATTTATACATTGGGAGCCAAAAATTCCACGAACTTCAATTTTACGTCACTTCCCAATTCGAAAATTCTCCCATAATTCCTTAAAATTTCCAATTTCTATTAAATTCAACTTCTATTTCGCAAATTTTCAAAATTATACTTAGAAATTCACAAACTGTAACCTAAAAATACCAGAAACCTCAATTTTGATTAATTTCCAAGCCCTTCAAATTCCAAATCCCAACCTTCTCAAATTCTAATACTTCTTCCCCCACTTCTCCCCAGTTTTTCCACTAGATTTCCTATTTTCCAAAAATCCTTCCATTAAAAAAATCTTTCCTATAATTTTTCCCCAGAAATCATTGAAAAAAAATGTGAAAATCTTTCAAAATAATTGTCAGACATTTTTTTGGCCAATCTAGGGGCTGCAATATGCAAAAACGAGCGGCGTTTAACGCCGAACATTTGAGCGGAGAGCGTTTATGTGTTATGCGAGGAGATAATTGAACTCTGTTTCGTCCAGACGTCCAAAGCGATGGTATTATACCTGAATAGGTACATAATTTGAATCGTGACCAATGTACAGATGTGTAAGTACATAAAGAAGATTGTAGAGAGAGAGAGAGAGAGAGAAATGGCCAATGCAATGCCGGCGATAATAAAGGAAGGAAGAAGCTTTCAGAAAAAAAAATAAAATAAAATAAAGTAAAATAAAATAAAATACGGAAAAAAGGAACAAGTACCACGTTTGCCACAGGATACATGCGAAGACAAGGAAGAGAAGTAACCAGACTCTCCTTCAACGAGTATAGTTACAACTTTTAAACTTTGTACTTGTTGAGGTCAAGTTCGAGAGCCCGTTTTTAGCAAAAGCTAATGGTGTAGACTTTAACGTGATGTATTTAAAGTAACTGTAGATGCCTGCAAATTGCTGGATGTAACTGTAATTTTATTAAAATGGATTTCGAAGTACGATATATTGGTACGCGAGAGGATAGTAGATTTTACCAGACGAGTTTGGAATTTCTTCAACTGGAGCGGAGGAATAGAGGTTATTGGTAAAATTTGTGAAATTCACGATTCTCGGGTGCTTGGAATTTTCTAATTTTCAGAAAGAATTTCGAAACATTTTGGAAATTTTAGGAGACAAAGTCCAGATTTCGAAATTCGAAATAAGCTTTCGTTGAAAACCGTAGGATTTCGAGTTTCGATATTATTGATTCTTGAAGTCTTAGTTAAAAATCGTGAAATTTTGAATTTCAATAAAGGAATCAAATTTAAAAAATTTAAAGAAAAAGAAAAGTTGTTAATTTTTTCACAAATTGTTTAAGTCTCTAGATTTTAGGAATTTCAAGTCTAAAATTTGAGAAAAAAAGAATCTTTTGAGTTACCGATCTTTTTACTCGCAAATTTTCCTCTTTAATTTCGAAAATTCGTAACACGAAATCCAAAAGTCGTAGGATCTTCTATTCCGTCTCATTTCAAAACCCAAAAATTCTAATTTATTTTCCAAAAATATAAAATTCCAGAAAAATTCTCCCTCGATGTCACCACCATTTATAATCCGCGAAATTCCACTCCTCAGCATTAATATTCAATTCCCGAAATTCCTTTTCCCTAAAATTTCCCCAGGTTTTCCCCGTTTCCCATCGAAAAAAGGGAAACCCGCGTCTATTTCACGGGCGCTGCGGATTCGGGAAAAATAGAAGTAACAACGCGAAAGGGATGTAAAAAGGATGGTAGCTTTGCGGTCAAGGGAAAACGATTAATAAACTAATCATGCTCAGACGGTAGTATCAATCATTTTCCGCATGAAGAACATTCTCTGCTTCGGACAGCTTGAGTACCCAACAGTTGGACCATATAGTTACTGAAAGATTATTATTTGCTTCGGTTGCCTCGAATCGTCGTTCCTTCATAACAATAACAATAATAATAGTCATAACAAGAACAACAACAGCAATAACAAATGTAAAAAGGAGGAGAAAAAACGTAACAAAGGGTAGAAAGCCATAATAGAGTTCGTCGGTAGTGAAGGCAATCTGAGAGGAGAATCGCAACTTTAAGGGAATAAAACAATCCCGACCCTTCCCCCTTTCCTCCCTTAATGTCCATCCCTTTGGGTAATTGCCGGTTCCCTTCGATCGTTCTTTCCGGAAAACGATGGATTTTTCAGGCAAATTTCGTTTTTCTTTTTTATATTTCAGCGTAACGACAGTAACAGTGACGGTAATTATAATAACAACAATAACAACAACAACAACAACAACAACAACAACAACAACAACAACAACAACAATAATAATAATAATAATAATAATAATAATAATAATAATAATAATACCAATATTAATATAAGAAAAAGACTACTGCTGATAATTATGATAACTATAATAATGAGATTGAAAGTAGTAATAATAAATATAATGATAATTATCACAAGAATCACGTCACTGATGGCAGTGAAGATAATAGTTTGGATAACAACGATGGTAATAATAATAATAATAATAATAATAATAATAATAATAATAATAATAATAAAAGGTAATAATACTGAACAGAAAAAGAAGAACAAAAACAGGAAGAAAATTGCAAACAATTTTAATAATAATGACAATGACGATAATAATAATGATAATACTAACCTTAATTAATTAATAACTAATATTATTTGTTGAAGTAAAATTTTTAAATCGGCAAAATTAAAATTGGATATAATTTTATCAAAAACTGTGTGGATTTCAGAATTTGTAAGTGGGGTAAGGAATTTTTGAAAAATTTGAAAAATACGGGATTGAAACAACAGCGTGAAAATTCAACTCCACGAATTTTGCAAAAAATGGGAATGCAATTGATACTTTGGAATTTTTAATAAAAATGTATTGATAACGACTATTGTAACAACAGTAATAACAACAACAACAACAACAACAACAACAACAACAACAACAACAACAACAACAACAACAACAACAATAATAATAACAAAAATAACAATAATAATAATAACAATAATAATAACAATAATAAAAAAAATGTTTAGAAACAATGTTTCGATCCGATGAATTTTCGAAAAAAGCGGGAATGGAATGGATAATGACGAGTTTCCTCCCACGTTTTTTTTTCCTACCAGTCGACGCTGCACTCAATGGGGATCTGCAGCTTATTAAATCGTGTTTCCTTAAATTGCCTATTAGGTTACCTGTAACGCATTAATATATAGAAGTAGGGGGGAAGGCGAGGGAGGGCTTTGGCGAGATCCAACGGGAAGGAAATCGTTTGCGAGCGATTGATCGAAGAGTCTATCCTTATATGAATGGATATACTTTTACAGTAAATATATTTAATAATTATACAAAAAATAATAAACCATTAAAAAAAATGAAATTGTGTCGAAAAATGCAATTACAATAAATCAATTTTTATACTATTTTTAGGCACATATTTTATAATATATGATACGTTTTACAATATATTTCTCCATAGATTTTATAATATATCAACGCACATATTTTCCCATATATTTTATAACATACTCCTCCACATATTTTGCAATATATTTATGCATATAATTTTTCACATACTTCCTAATACATCCACGCACACATTTTTACGCACTTGAAAATACGCTTTCACGCAAATTTTCTCATACATTTTTTCCCGGGGGCTGGGAATCCAAAGGGGATGCTATACGGGTCTTGCGTTCCATCGGTATCGGGAGCAAGCAGCTGGACCGTTTAATTGACCGTGCGAAAATTGGGATGCAAAGTACGAGAACGCGAGAGGCTCCGGGGACAAGGAGATTTCCGTGGCTACAAAGAAATTTCCGTACAAAGAAACGCTGCGCATATTACTACACATGTCAAACACACACAAAAAAAAAAGAGAGGAGGTATGAAAAAAGGTGTATAAGCGGGATATATAAGCCCAGAGGTCGGGCAATTCAGCAGAAGTTGTGTACTAATTGGAAGCAGCCTTTTGCGTTGAGTGAAAAAAAAAGAGAGAAAAGAAGGATGGGGTTGATTTCGATTGGAAAAGGGTAGAAAGAGTAGGAGTTTGTGGAGTTGGCTGCGACAGGTCGGGTCTCACAAAGGGGAGCTTTTTTAATTGGATAACGTCATATCGACTCTCGTTCACACGCGTGCCTCCAACTTTTACCACCGGAAGTACTACTACTCCACTGTATGTAGGGCTGTTTTTTTTCTATTTCATTTTTCTCTCTTTTTTCTTCCTTTTTCGAAGGAGTATGAGTCAGATAGACAGATAGGTACGTCGGTATAGGTGGTTGGTTTGGTTTAGTTTGGTTTGCTGCAGGCCACGCAATGTGCAGCCACGAGAGAGAAAAAAGATAGCCGGGGAAAATACACCGGCCTTTGGCTCGCTCACGTTTTCGAACGTATCGACATAAATACGGATAGGATAATTCTTTCCATTTCCTTGCTTCTCCTTTTTTAAGATATATTAATTAATCATCAAAGCCCAGCCTCCGAAAAAAGGGTTTCCGCGCCAGGGGTAAATTCGTAGCTCGAGGAATGCGTTTTCCAGAATCTTGGAAATTTTTAACATAAAAGTGGAGGTTTCGAGCTTCAAAGGGAACGATAATGGAAGTTGGTATAATTTTTTGTATATTTGTTATTATTTATTGAAGTCGAAAGCGAAAATAAGGGAAATTGAGGATTTACAAATTTTTAGAAGGATTTTCAGAGATTCGAGGTTTTCCAGAGTTGATGGATAATTTTGTTATAAATTGACATTTTCAGAGCTTGAAGTAAAGCTTTTGAGCTTTAAAATGAGCTAACGAGACAGTTGCTGCGACGTTTTGTCTCGAAGATATTAATTATTAAAGTGTAACTTGAGAATCCGCGAAAATCGGGTTCTATAAACTTTTAGGAAAATTTATGCGGGTTCCCGAATTTTTAGAATTACGGGAAATTTTCTTGAAGAAACGAAAGTTGCAGAAACTAAAGTAGAGATTTCGGGCTTTTAAATAAGCTAAGATGAAAGTCGTTACGATTTTTTGTCTCTAAGATATTAATTATTGAAGTGGAACTTGAAAATTAACGAAATTCGGGGTCTATAAAGTATTTGGAGAAGTTTTTGAATTTTTCGAGTTAAGGGAAAATTTTCTTGAAAAACTGAAATTTCTCGGAATTGAAGTAGAGATTTTGAGCTTTAAAATGAGCTATCGTGGAAGTTGCTGGAATTTTTCGTATCTAAGTTATTATTTGTTAAAGTTGAACTTGAAAATCGGTAAAATTAAAATGCGATGTAATTTTACCAAAAACTATGTGGATCTCGGAATTTTTAAGTACGGAAAGGAATTTTTGAAAAATTTGAAATTTACGACATAGAAAGTAGCAACTCCAAGCTTTAAAATAATTTTCAATCGAAGTCTCTAAGAATTTTTATGCAACTTTTAAATAATTTTATTCCAAAAAATTATTGATTCTACGAAAATTCACAAATTTCTAAACAAAGACTGGAATTATTTATAAATATATTTAATGAAATTAGTCTTCAAGAAAAGCAATAAGTGACTCTTTGGAACTATTTCTATGGGGAAGTAGATACACATAAATATCTATATATATACATACATATATACAACGAGATCAATTCAGTCAGTTCGCTACAATTTATACAGTTGCGCCTAAAGAATGACAACCCGACATTCAGGTTAGCGTGACACAAAGTCGTGGTTCTCGAAAGGAATGAACGATCGACAGATTCTAAAGCTGATAAAAAGGAATCGCGTGTGAAATGCGATCGTTTTTAAGCCTTCGCGCATGTACATTAAAGTTAGATAACAAATAAAAAAATTTCAGGAGAGATAAAAAAAGGATTTTTACTTAACTCGCGGAGAAATGATTTGTTGGTTTCCAATTTTTTTCCAAACTCGTTTTAAGAAGAATCCAATTTTTATAAATTATTTTATTTCCTCTCAAAACTTGAAAGGCTACAAATCTACCTTTTTATTTTTTCAAAAATACGAATTTTCTGGATGGAAAAAAAAGGATCACAAGGTAGTAATAATATGTAATAAAATTCAGGAACGTCCACGAAAATTCCTAGATTTTGGAAAAATCTCGAAAAAAATTTTGTTTGCGTCTGCTAATTAAAAATTAGTTAAATAATAATTCTCAATAATTTAAACGTCAATTATTTCCGCTACGACTTTCCATTTTTCGCGACAAAAAAATAATAACAATTCCATTCGAGGACTGAGATAAGGGAAGGGGTTGCAAAAAATAATTCCAATTAATTCCATACGTATAAATAATAGATAAAGGAAAAAAGGAAGAATCTCGGGTATCTGCATAATATGGGTATCAATTTTTGTCCCGTTTTGGAAATTTTATAATTCAAGAACATCCTCAAAAATTCCCAGATTTTGAAGTAAACTTTTGGAAAAATCTCCGACACCATTTTTCTGCATTTTCAAATTCGAAATGTTAAATAACAATCCCCCATGAATTTAAACATCAATTATTTCCACTTTGACTTTCCATTTTTTGCGACAAAAAAATAATAACAATTCCATTCGAGGACTGAGATAAGGGAAGGGGTTGCAAAAAATAATTCCAATTAATTCCATGCGTATAAATAATAGATAAAGGAAAAAAGGAAGAGTCTCGGGTATCTGCATAATGTCGGTATCAATTTTTGCCCTGGGATTGGACTAAATAAAATTTCAATGTTGTTTTTTTTTTATTTTAATCAAATGAGGGGATTTAACCGCGTATATATATGTAATAAAAATTATACGGCTGTGTACATACGTATGCATTAAAAAAAAAAAGAAAAAGAAGAGAGAAGGAGAGAGAGAGAGAGAGACAGAAAGAGAGACAGGGTAAAAATTGGACGGAGAACGAGTGAGAAAAGAAATAAAAGAAAAAATAATACACACACCGGACGAATTTCACGAGCGAGTTGTCGACTCGCTGAAGCGTCCGAGCACGGTACGGATCGCTATGTACATGGCAGATACAGTTATACGGTGTGGTGTAGCTATGGTCAAGCGTTTTGTCATGTGGTATGCCTCCACCCAATTTGACATTTAAATATACATGTATATTCGCGTTACCCTCCACGAGAGGGAGGAAAATATAACGTGTCTGCGGATACGTTAGTCGCAAGTATTATATATATATATATGCATACATATATATATATATATATGTATTTTATATATGTACATGCACATATGCATAATATTTTGCTGGCAGGGTGCAATTTATGAATTTTCTCCCCCACAGACACGCATTTTTTTTTTTAATACATCGAAATTTCCCGCTGCGTTTACATGATTGTAACAGGAATGATAATAAAAATAATATTAGTAATAATAGAAAAGTCAGATTTCTGTGAAAAACAAAATTTGGGGGTAGGAAGAGCAGATTCTGAGCTTTCCCGCGAGCTTTCGTGGAAGGTTCTACGATTTTTTCCTCCCGAGATAAAAATTGTCGAAGCTGAACTTGGAAAAGCACGAATTATGGATTTTGGGAAGTTTCAAGGGAAGATCGTTGGGTTTGGGGAATTGTGGTGTTCGGAGGAAATTTTTTGGGAATCTGAATTTTATAGTAGAAAAAGCAGAGATTTCAAGCTTTCGAATGAGCTTTCATGGGAATTTCTGCGATTTTCTTTTCTGGAGTTATTAATTTTCGAATTCGAAATTAAAAATCTACAATTTATAAATTTCGCGAATTTTCAAAAAATGCTTGTTGGATTTAGAAAATTATGGAATGCACGAAAAGTTACATAGGAATTTGAAATTTTTAGTATCAAAAGTGCAGATTCTGAGTTTCCCAACGAGCTTTCGTACAAGCTTCTACGACGTTTCATTTCTAATTATTAATTATTAAAATTAATATTAAAATCCTTAAAATCCGAAAATCGACAAAACGTGAAGACAAGTTTGACTCTTTAAAAATTTCCAGCTTTCTGACAAACGTTTTTTAAAACTTCAAATTTTCACAGCTTTGAGTGCGGATCCTAAGCTTTCGAATAAGCTTTTGCGGGGGTCTCTACACCTTTCTCCTCCCGAATTATTAATTTCTAAACGCGAATTCGAAAAAAGGAAAAATATAAAATTCAAGTAGAACTTCAAGGGAAAACTTTTGGGTGCCAAAAATTCCTGATTCCAGATTAAATCCTTTCCAAGATTGAAAATTTTCGAGTCGAAAGCAGAGATTCTGAGCTTTCGTGCATTTCGATTCCAAATTTGTAATAAAAAAAAAATTATACGCGGAACAGGAACTTGTTTACAGAGAAAAAAAATATTATTGGTTCAAAAACAAAATTGTCACGGGTTGCTGTAAACATATGAGAGTTGTTTTATTTAATTTTGTCACGGAATCAATGAAAAAAATTGTTGAACAAATCGATCGAAATTTATTTATTTTTTCAATTGCTCTAATATAGCTGAATTCTAGAGAATTTTTTTGTTCCAGCGTATGCAGAAGAAAAAAAAAAGGTTTCTCGAACGCAGTGTGGTTAAAAAGCATAACACTGAATTTGATCGGCGAGGAGTTCAGGTGTTAATTACAACACCGAATTTTTCGCGGTGCGGTGGATGACAAAAGTGCATTTCGGTTAGCAAAAACAAAAAAGAAACAAAAATAAAAAGGTACAAAAAGAAAATAACCAAAAAAAGGGAGGGAGGGACCCCATGGGGGTGGAAAAAAAAATGATAAGGGGGTAGGAAGCGACACCAGCGAATGGAAATATGACCCTCCAGCCTTTATATACATATACGTATAAATATGTGCATGTGTGTGTGTGTGTTTTTCCATCCCCATTCCCCGGTTGTTTCCACTCTTTCCAAAACCACTTCATGCTATGATGATCGCGTTCGCATTAATTTTTTGCGATGGCATTCAATTTAGCGTAAACAATATAGTTGAGAGTATCTGCAAACATGCGTTGGCTCGATATCAAACGCAACGATTGTTTGAAGTCATCCGAAAAAAATGAAAAATAGGAGGAAAAAAAGAAATTAATAAATAATAAGTGAATGGAAAAGGAAATAAATGAAATGATACAACAACAAAAAAAAGAATAGCCCGATAGTCTCGGGCACCAACCACCCGATTTTCGGTGCGTGGGTACTCCGCCGGAAAATCGCAACACTTTATGCCTAAGGGTAAACATGTGAGTGGCATAAAACGTGCTTAAAACATGGAAACCAATTTTTTTCATCTTTTTGTGTTATTGTTATTTTTTTATTTATACCTTTTTTTTATTTATAGAGAATGATATCCTTTTTGGGGGGAAGGAACGCCTGTATGATGGTTTTCCAAGCTGGCGGTTGGATTGAAGAATTTCTAGTTTCCGGAAATAATTTTCGAAGAGCTTGAAATTGTCGGTGTCAAAAGTAGAGATTCCGAGCTTTTCGACGAACTTTTAAGCAACTTTTCACGATTTTTAATTAGTTTTTAATTATTCAATTGGGATGTGGAAGTATGCGAATTCGGGGTTTCGGATAATTTCGAAGGGAACTCGTTGGACTCGAAAATTTATTGTTTCGAAGAGAAGTTTCGTAAGAATTTGAAATTTGCAGCGTCCAAGGTAGAGATCCCAAACTTTTTAATGAGCTTTCATCGAAATTTCTACAGTCGTTGGTTTCCTCCATGTTATTAATTAGTGAATTTGAAGTTAAAAATGTGGGAACGAACTTTGGATTTCGTGAAATTTGAAAGGAACTCGTTGAATTCAAAAATTCACAGGTTCCAGCTGAAATTTTGTAGTTTTTTTGAATTTTCTCGGGTCTAGGGGAGAAATCCGAAATTTTTTAATCATTTTTTCTGAAAATCCCTAAGACTTTCCGGCCACAAGTTCGAAATTTTTCAATCCCGAATTCCGATGGAATTCTACAAAGGAATTTTTTTCGATTGACGAATTCACAAATTTGGCACAAAATTTTGTAGAAATTTGAAACTCCCAGGGTGAAAAGTAAATTCTGACTGACCCCTCTTACCAATAATACACGTAATAATAATAATAATAATAATAATAATAATGATAATAATAATAATGATGATAATAATAATAAAAATAATAATAATAGCAACAACAACAATAACAAAATTCTAGTGACGGATCTATCAGTGCTACTAATAATAATAATATTAAAATTACAGGTAGGCATAATTAATCATTTCTCTCCCTCTCACTCTTTCTATATATGTATATACTGTCATTATTGCAGATTTCTCACTTTAAAATTATAGACCGCAGCCATGAAAACTCATGCGAAGGGTTTATTAAATCCGAAACTTTCAACAAGGTTTGATCTCTTCTACTCGCACTGGTATTAAACCAAGAGAGGATTTCTCGACGGAGGAAAGTTCCTTCGCCTTGGTTCGCCTTTTCTCTGGATAATATATAAATAATAGTCGAAACTTCAGCGGACCGCATGCTAATTAACCTACTTATTATTTTACGAACGGTTCAAAGTAATCGATTAATACCTTCGTTATGCGCTCCCTTCGCTCCTCCCTTTCTTCCGTTCCTTCTACTTTTAAATGCTACTAATTAACATCCATTCTTGAACTAACAAACAATTCGTTTAACTACTGCTGGAACTAACCGAGAGTTTTGGGAAAAAAGCACAAAAGGAAAAACACGAGGATTCGAAAAAGGACAAAAAAAAAAGAAATATTACAGCAGGAGAATTGAATGGAGAATTTCTTTAATTGGCATAGAAGGAAAAGGAGAATCGATTTGGGGTGAAAGAAAGAAACAAAGGAGCCGAGAGATGTGTCTCGTTTTTGCCGAGATCGCATGTGTTTTGTGTGTGCAGAAAAATGCTGCTTCATGTAGGCAAGTCGGACCTTAAAATGAGCTTTCGTGGAAATTTCTACGATTTTTCGTTTTCAATTTAATAATTGTTGAAGTCGAACTTTGAATGCAACGAAATTTGGTGTCAATGAAGTTTCAGAAATTATCTTTTGTATTTGATAATTCGTAAGACTGACGAAAAATATTTATGGAGATTTATAATTTTGTGTATAAAAAATAAAATTCCCGAGCTTCAAAATGAGCTTTCGCGTCGTAAGCTTTAGTTCCTCAAAATTAGAAATTTTCCAATCACTTGAAAATTTTCGAAATTCATCAATCCTAGATTTTCAATTTCAAATTAAATAATTAATGACTGCGAATCAAACAATCGCAGAAGCTTCGATGAAAGCTCATTGAAAAGCTTGGGATATCTACTTTTGACACTAAAAAATTCAAATACTAATAAAATCCCTCCCTAAAGTTAAAAATTCCCGAATCCAACCAGTAAATTTTCGGAACTTCTTCCAAAGCAAAATTAAGACATTTCTGTGTTCAAATTTGGGTGTTAATAACTTTGGAATAAAAAATGCCACGAACTTCCGCGAAAGTCCATTCTAAAGCTCAACTCTTCGGCTTTTATTCCTGTAAATTTGGTCTTTCCAAAAAATGTTGCCTTCTTGTTATGATTTTTCAAACTTTTTTTCTTCTTCTCTGCTTTCAATAAAAAAATTTTTTACCGTTCCGATAAGGAACCGAATACTTAAAACTAGCCGAAAGATTCTTACAACAATTACTTGTTAGTCTAGCTGGCGATTCGTCGGAAATCGATGAATAATTTAAACAAACATCTACTTTTTCCAAAAAAAAAAGAGCAGACTCATACTAAAATTTTCACGTTTCCTCCAACTCCGCTCGTTTTGACTTAAATGTTGTCTCGTCTCTCCTGGTGGCTGCGTTTCCAGTACCTGCACCTATAAAACAAAAATATATGTACGTGTGTGTGTCTGTGTGTGTCTGGAAAATGTACACCAGCCAACACGTCGAATGTATTTGAGGTGGTATAGGTAAGTCGGGTCCCTTTGCAGCTCCCGCGAAAATTTGAATTTCAAATTCCTTAAGTATGGTTGGAGGTTCCAGGGTTCTTTGCACATAGATTGTACAGTACATATACATATACCCATAGATACATACACATATACAAAAAAACCCTGTTGGGGACACATGGAAAAAGAATTTTCCACGTATACGTCTTTTTTTCGTTGTTATATATTTATTTCTCTCTATATATAATATGTATATTAAATATATATTATTTTGGGGGTTGAAAGTGAAGGGGGTGAGGGTTTGGGCCAGTATAGGGGTGGCAGTTACGCCTTCATGGCTCTCCAAAGCTCGATATCAATATTTTATTTCAAATAAATTAATTCCAACTTCTACCTTTGCTTTAATATATTTATAATTCTCTCTCTCTCTCTTTGACTTACAATTCACCCCCTACACTTACAAGCACCCTGAACCTGGTGTAACTTTCATGATTACTCCGTTAATACTGGCGCAATTACATTCTGCCTCATTGCTCGGGAACACGCGATCTACTCAATTTCTGTCTTACACAGCATTTTTACTCGCGGGGTTTACTTATCGCACCCTTGGAAGCTAGAAAGGCGTAGGAATGATTCCCGAGGATATCGAATACTGCCCCTTTGATTCCAAGCGAGGAAAGAGCGTGTAATGATACAGTGGGAAAGGAGAGAATTACTGCCCCGGTGATTTTTATTGCGACCCAAGGAGGAATTTCCGATGAGGTACGGGAATGCAGCCTGGCTCAATGGTAATTTTTCAGGTAAGACGTTTTTTCACAGGATTAATTTCGATGAGTATCTGTTTGGGTGATGTGAAAATATGGAATAGAAAGTGCTTTGCAGTCTAGAAGATGATTTTTTTGGGGGTCGATTCATTCATTCATTCATTCTCAAATCTACTTATTTATTCATTGATCATCTATTCATTTATTCATTCATCATCCATTCATTTATTCATTCATTCGTTCACTCATTCTTGAATGCATTAATTCATTCATTCAATCATTCATTCTCAAATTTACTTATTTATTCATTCATTCGTTCACGCATTCTTGAATGCATTAATTCATTCTTTCAATTATTGATTCTATCAAATGTTCTTTCGTTGATTGATTGATTCTTTCATTGTTACATAAACATATCCAGTCTTATTCACTCACTCACTCACTCACTCATTCATTCATTCATTCATTCATTCATTCATTCATTCATTCATTCATTCATTCATTCATTCATTCATTCATTCATTCATTCAGGAATGCATTCATTCCTTTATTTATAAATTAAAGGAATCGCTTCTTTCGTATGTTGATTGATTCTTTTATTGTTACATACATTCATACATTCATTCATTCTTGAATTCTTGCATTCATTCATTCATTCATTCATTCATTCATTCCTTGTCTAATCACAATTTTTCATAAAACCCTACATGTTCAACTCGTTCGATCAAACCATTTATTATTACTTCATTTATTTTAATACCATTCTTGAAATCATTCCCTCTATATGATGAATTATTCATTCACTCATTTCATTTCATTGTATCTCCCCTTTCCTCAATCACAAATTTCAAAAATTCGTATCTTGGGAAGAAAAAATCGTAGAATCTTCCACGATGGCTCATTTCAAAGCTCAGAGTCTCTTCTTTCTACCCCGTGAATTCCAATTCCCTAAGAAATTCCTAATCGTTTCCTGGATTAACGAACTATTCATGAAAGCGGTTTCAATTAGAGACTGTATATATATATATACATGTATCTATATACATATATATGTGTTCTCTCCTATTTCGACATCATTAAATCTGATTTTAATGAGCTTTTGTGCCTCGGAATAATGACATCCAAAAAGGGTTCATTTTGGGAACCAAATTGGGAATTAGTTCAACGTCGTTTGTTTTATTAGAAACAAGGAAAGAAAAGGAGGGGGGAAGAGAGCGAGAGAGAAGGAAACGTGTAGCGGTAAAGGCAATACGTTCGAAATCGTCTAGAGGGCAAATCCCCGAAAATTGAACAAACAGACTGGCAGCTTTCGTACTGTAGCTACAAAGCGGTACTCGTGGACTGTTTCTAATTAGACGTCCAACCCCGTAATTAAGGCGGGTTTTACTTCCTAGTACAGCCTTCATTCTCGACGCCAGTCGAAACACTCCGGTAAATAGTTAAAGAGAGAATTCCTTTTTCCTCTCCTTCTACTTTTTTTCCGAACCATCAAGTTCACGTTGTTATCGGTCGTATCATTGCTTTATTTAATTTTAAAAAAATAGCGTCGATGATTTTTCGCGAAAACTAACACCGATTTACGCTGCAGGTGAATTACATTGCACCTTTGAGAATTTTTAGTTTTGCCAAGGAATTTTTTGGAAACGTCAAATTTAGAGCGTGGGAAGAAGAGATCCGGGGCTTCAAAATGAGCCTTTGTGGAAGTTTCTGGGATTTTTTATCTCCCCGCAATTAATTTTCAAACGGGAAGCTTAAATTCTTTGGGTACCAGGGTTATGGATCTTTGGAAATAAAATTTGCCATTGAGGAATTTCTAGCTTTAAGAAAACATTTTCTGAAAAGCTGATAATTTGAAAGTTTGAAGAGGATATTATGAGCTTTCAATTGAGCTTTTTTGGAAGTTCCTACATTTATTTGACGTTACGCAATTAATTGCCAAAATTGAAGCTGAAATTCGAAGGATTTCAGAATTAGGGAACTTTCGATAGAATATTTGTTATTTAGAAATTTGTAGCTCCGAGGAAAAATATTTTGGAAACTTGAAAATTTCAGAATTTAAGGAGCAAACACTGAGTTTTAAATTGAGCTTTCGTGGATATTTTTATAGTTATTTCCCGGTAAGCAATTAATTCCCAAAATTCAACCTGAAATCCTTTGAATTTCATAACAAGGGAACTTCCGATAGAATATTTGTTATTTAGAAATTTGCAGCTTCGTGGAAAAAATCTTTGGAAAATTGATAATTTCAGAATTTTGGAATCAGATTTTAAGCTTTTCAAAAAATTTCGATCGAAAATTGTACGTCCTTTTGTTTCTGAGTTATTAATTACCAAACTGAAACTTCAAAATTGGAGGAATCAAACTTTTAAAATTTCCAATAAATTCTCGTGGATTCGAAAATTTGTATTTTGGGGACAAAATTTTCCAGGGATGCGAAATTTTCAGGGTAGAAAGTGGAGAATCTAAACTTTGAAATGAGCTTTCACTGGAATTCCTGTATTTTTATTTTGGAAGTTACGAATTATTCAATTTCAGGGGAAATTATATTGTTTCGAAGTTTTTTGGAAAAATGAAGCATTCAAATAACGGCATACTTACTTATCTGTTAAATGTAACGATAGTAAAGTCAAATAAACTTCGTAAGTTTGATATTATATAAAGGAAATAAAAGGGGATAGCTAGAATTAATTTCTAGCTACGAGGCACGAGCAAAGCTCCGTGCATATGATGTTTATCGAAAAGAGAATCCCCGACATAGAATTAAAGCTTCAAAATTACCAACTAGCGTAGCAGTAGTAGTGTTGGTAATTGTACATAAGGACGAAAGCTCCCATAGAAACTTACAAACGCCTTAAGCTTTATCACGGAGCCCTCGACTTATCTTAAATAACCAAATTAATGGGGAGGAACTTTAATTAGGATCTATGACCTGCAGGATTCTTACAGTTTACTTACGCGTACCTTTTTTTTTGCAAGGCAATGCTGGAACATAAGGATTTTTCGACGATCTGTGTTTTTTAAGATTGACCATTCGGAAGGACTTTGAAAATTCGTAACTCGAAAAGAAAAAATTCTACAGACTTCGACAACAGCTGATTTTGAAGCTTAGAATCTTACCCTTCTACTCTGTAAATTTCAGATTTTTATGTTATTGTCCCTTGATGTCATTCATTTTTAAAGAGAAAATCTTGCTTGCGATGTTTCTAAAATTTTTTTCCATTTACTGAAATTTTTCTTTGGAATTGAAAAATTTGTAACTCAAAAAAAAATTCTACAGACTTCGACAACAGCTGATTTTGAAGCTTAGAATCTTACCCTTCTACTCTGTAAATTTCAGATTTTTATGTTATTGTCCCTTGATGTCATTAATTTTTAAAGAGAAAATCTTGCTTGCGATGTTTCTAATATTTTTTCCCATTTACTGAAACTTTTCTTTTGAATTGAAAAATTTCTAACTCGAAAAGAAAAAATTCTACAGACTTCGACAACAGCTGATTTTGAAGCTTAGAATCTCACCCTTCTACTCTGTAAATTTCAGATTTTTACAAAATTTTCCCTTGCTGTAATTATTTTTTAAAGAGAAAATCTTACATGCGATGTTTCTAAAATTTTTTTCCATTTACTGAAAATTTTCTTTTGAATTGAAAAATTTGTAACTCAAAAAAAAAATTCTACAGAGTTCGACAACAGCTAATTTTGAAGCTTGGAATCTCACCCTTCTACTCTGTAAATTTCAGATTTTTACAAAATTTTCCATTAATGTTATTAATTTTCTAAGAGAAAGTCTTGATTGCAATGTTTCTAAAATTCGATTCTTTTTCATTTCCTAAAATTTTCCTTTCGAATTAAAAGAAATTCGCAACTCGGAAAAAAAGTAATACAGGTTTCAGCAATGGCTCATTTTATAGCTCAGAATTTCACCCTTCTATTGTCGAAATTTCAGTTTTTTATAATTTTTTTCCTTAATGTTATAAATTTTCTTATGAAGTAAATTCCTCCTTCTTAAAATTATAAATTCCGTAATATCAAAAAATTACGTTTGTAAAAATTAGAAAAATCACCATTTTCGCAATTTTTCATTCTCCAATTCGTTGCTTGGAAACCAAAAATCCCACAAACTTCGACAACGGCTGATTTTGAAGCTCTGAATGTTCACTTTGGACCTCATAAATTTCAAATTTCCCTAAAATTTTTCCGCAAAGTTACTAATACCTATAAATGTTTTTCAAATATAAAAAAGTGGAATTGAAGCGAAACATGAGGATTCTGAGCCAGAAATAATTAATGACGCATCTTTGAGTCACAGATCGAATGGCTCCATCGACTGGCATGACCGGGCAATATGTTTAAACCTGATTGCTTATATTCCTTTCTTGCGTAACGACTCAATATACCTCTCTTAAAACTTTTGATTACTTCGTTAACTTCGATATAAATAAACTGCCTACTGTACAACTCCTCACCTGTGCTATAAATATAGCATAATCTAGTTAAACTTGATATGGATTTTAATGATTGTTATTTCGAACTTCTATTACTATATTATATTCTTATACGGCTTACACACACACACACACACACACTGAGAGGCATAAAGCGTTGTATCAATACACTCGTTTCATTCGAATCGTCTCGAAGCATTTATTTCTACTTTCCTCGAAATTAATTGAAGGTTATTTCGAACCTGGGAATTTAATTATAAATTTCTATTTAAAAATGTAACATATTTAAAAGAGGTTAAATATATCATATTTTTAAATTTCAATTTTTTTAAATCATATAAACTTTTTTTTTTAATTTTTGCGAACTTGATAATTCGAGCAATTTCAAATTCAATTTTGGAAATTAATTAATTACCGGGAGAGAAAAATTCCTAGAGCTTTTCTCGAAAGCTCAAATTAAAGCTAGAAATCCCTACTTTGTCTCCTAAAAATCCTAAATGCACAATCAAATTTTCTTTGTACCTGCAATTTTCCAAAACTTGCAACCTACCTGGCAACTTCCGAACCCTTGAAAATCGAACCCTTTCGAGTTCAACTTTGAGAATCGATTCCTCGAAGCCGGAAAGTCCTAGAGCTTTTTACAAAAGCTCAATTTGAAGCTGAGAAATGCTACTTCTTACCCTGTAAATTATGCAATTCCATTCGCATTTCTCTCGAAGATTCAATTTTGCAAAAACTCGCAAACTTCTTCGAAACTTTCTTCGTCCTGAAATTCTTATCCTTTTACACTACAAATTAATTACTTGCGAGAAAAAAATCTTTCAGCTTTGCACAGAAGCTCGACTCGCAACTTTTCTGGCTCCAAATTTCGAAACCCTCGGAAGCTCCTTCTTCAAGATACAAATTCCAGGGGAGCGTATCACCGATGATGCATCAAAGGATTCTGGCGAAGATCAAGATCGCCAATTGCAATCACCTTTAAGCACACTTGCACCTACTTAAACTCACACACACACACATGCATGCATACATACATACATACATACACGCATGCACTTTGTAGTTCACCATCTAATCCCAAAAAAGTGAGAGGTGAGACAGAAACGGAGAGGAAAAAATGATACGTATACCCCAGGTTCTCCAAGTCGAGGGTGCAACAAGGGCGGGTAATTTACTAATGTAGAATCCCACCACCACCACCACCTCCCCGAGTTCTCCAGACACACGTACGTACGCCTATACACACATACGTACGCCTATACACACATACGTACGCCTATACACACATACGTACACATCCACGGTGAAGAAAAGCTCCTCACCTCTTCCAATTTCATCCCTTCTCGCTCTTCCCTCATTATATCACGTTTCATCCCTCTCCCTCTTTATCACTTACACACATAACACGGATTCCCCCCCATACAGACACACATACACACCTACTGATAAACGAGTCGTGTGTGGATCTCCACATGGATACGAATGTTGTGCGCACATACACACACACGCAGACACAGGGGAAGGCAAAGCTTCTGCACGAAGTTACCCTGTACCCCCTTGAAGCAGGCGAGCTATTAGGCGATTGTGTCTTAAATAAAATATCACCAACGTCCCGTCGCCAACCACTCAAAATAATAATTGCCTTCTCGGTATCATCCTCCTCTTTTAGTATATATACAGTGAATCCACACATACATGTATATAAAAATACATATTAGTGCGTGTGTGTGTGTGTGCGCGCCCTCCACCCTATCCCTCTATCGCGTGTACATGTCGTAGAAGAATTCAAGGGAAATGAAAGTGCTACTTTTGCATAAGAGAAAAGGGATCAAGATATATATTCATGTTTTTACCTCAAACCAACACTTAATATTACCTCGCAAATTTTCGATGAATACTTCATGTATTTATTTCAAAGAAATGCGAAATTTTATATTCAATGGGAGTGAAAGAAAATAATAGAGAAAAAGAAAGGAATTGCGAAAAATCTCCTTCTTCCATCCAATTTTAATTTTTTTTTTCATCAATGAATGACGTTGATAAAGATGGAAGCGAGATAAGAAAATTCATCTCGATTAGGAGGACACGCGATTCAAGCTGGTAGTGGCAGTTTCTACAGACTGACTCGCAGTTGCTGTCCAGTGCGAAAGCTCGTTTCTGTCTTTGGGACTAGATGGCAAACCGCAAAGATTTATTTATATCTTGAAAAGAGAGCTTTGTAGGAATTTGAAATTTGTAGCCTGATAAGTTGGCGATTTAAGCCTTGGGTTCAGTTTTTGTGGAAAGTTCTGAGACTTTTTACCTGCAAGCAATTAATTTCTGAAGTCGAAGGTAAAAGTGCTCGAATTTTGTAGAAGGAAAAAGTTTTCGAAAATGTTTTTGGAAAATTGCAGCTTCCAAAGAAATTTATTTGGAATTGGGAAAATTGCAGGTTAGGAAGTAGAGGTTCCCAGCTTCAAATTGAGCTTTCACAAGAAGCTCTAGGATTTCTCGTCTTCGAGAAATTAAATCTTAAAGGAACTCGAAAGGGATTGAACTTCTGGATGACAAAAGTTTCAAAGTAGGCTGCGAGTTTTTGGAAAATTGTGGCTTCAAAAGAAATTTGTATGGAATTGGGGAAATCACAGGTTAAAAGGTAGGGGTTCCCAGCTTCAAATTGAGCTTTGAGAGAAAGCTCTAGGACTTTGCGTTTTCGAGTAATTAATTCTTAAAGTTGAACTTGAAAGAGGTCGAATTTCAAGATGAAGGAAGCTCCTAAGTAGGTTGTGAATTTTTGGAAAATTACAGCTTCAAAACAACTTTGTATGGGATCGGGGAATTTACAGGTTAAGAAGTAGTGGTTCCCAGCTTCAAATTGAGCTTTGATAGAAAGCTCTAGGATTTTTCGGGATGGAGTAATTAATTCTTAAAGTTGAACTTGAAAAAGGACGAATTTCAAGATGAAGGAAGCTCCTAAGTAGGTTGTGAATTTTTGGAAAATTACAACTTCAAAACAACTTTGTATGGGATTGGGGAATTTACAGGTTACAAAGTAGGGGTTCCCAGCTTCAAATTGAGCTTTGATAGAAAGCTCTAGGATTTTTCCTGTTGGAGTAATTAATTCTTAAAGTTGAACTTGAAAGAGGTCGAATTTCAAGATGAGGGAAGCTCCTAAGTAGGTTGTAAATTTTTGGAAAATGACAGCTTCAAAACAACTTTATATGGGATCGGGGAATTTACAGGTTAAAAAGTAGGGGTACCCAGCTTCAAATTGAGCTTTAATAGAAAGCTCTAGGATTTTTTGTGTTGGAGTAATTAATTCTTAAAGTTGAACTTGAAAGAGGTCGAATTTCAAGATGAAGGAAGCTCCTAAGTAGGTTGTGAATTTTTGAAAATTACAGCTTCAAAACAACTTTGTGTGAGATTGGGGAATTTACAGATTAAAAAGTAGGGGTTCCCAGCTTCAAATTGAGCTTTGATAGAAAGCTCTAGGACTTTCCGTCTTGAAGAAATTAATTTTCGAAGATGAACGAAAAATTGCGGAACAGAGGAAACTTCGAGATTCTTCGGAAAACTTGAAATTCACGGAACACGAGTGCGGCCCCACGCCGACTATGAATTGCCCTGTACAATGCACCGTAAAGTATGCGTATTACGTTCTACGTACGTATGTACATTAGAGCGCATTGTACAGTGGGTAAATGCGTGCATAGTAGTCTGCGGCTCTTCCTCTAATGCACAGAAGTTATCTCTGCTGTGGAATTCTATTCTGTGGATTTCGGATTCCACGTCGAACCACCACCGCTTCAAAATGGACGTGGGCAAGGCAAATTTTGATCCCTCACCAAAAATACGTCATTTCATCCCCTGGCAGACCAAAAATATGAATGCAAGCGATAACTGAGCATTTTATTATTTAGGCTTAGCTTTAGGTTCAATTTTAAGAATTATTTGCTTAGAAATGGAAAATCCTCGAGCTTTCTTTGAAAGCTCAATTTGAAGCTGAGAACCCCTACTTCTTAACCTGCAAATTTCTCAATTCCATATAAATTCTTTTTGAAGCTGCAATTTTCCAAAAATTGGCAACCTACCTTGAAACTTTTTTCGATCTGAAATTTGAACACTTTCAAGTTCAACTTTAGAAATTAATTGCTAGAAAACAGGAAGTCCTAGAGCTTCCTACCAAACCTCAATTTGAAGCTAGGAACCCCTGCTTCTTAACCTGCAAATTTCCCAATTCTATATAAATTTCTTTGGAAGCTGTTATTTTCCAAAATTACAGCTTTCCACGCAACCTACTTTGAAACTTTCTTAATCCTGAAATTCAACCCCTTTCAATTTCAACTTTAAGAATTAATTACTCGAAGTCAGAAAATCCTAGAGCTTTCTATAGAAGCTCAAGTTGCACTTGGGAACCCCTACTTCTTAATCAGTAAATTTCCCAATTCCATACACATTTTTTGTTGGAACTGCAATTTTCCTCTTTTGGAATCCTTGGGGAATCCGAAATTCGCACACTTCGAAATCCCATTTTGAGAATTAATTACCGGGATAGAAAAAGTCCTGGAGCTTTTTACGAAAATTCAAATTAAAGCTTACAATCCCTACTTTTGATCCTGCGAAATTCCAAAATACAGTCCAATTTCCTTTGAAGCTAAAATTTTCCAAAACCTGTGTCCTACTTTGAAATTTCCTTCATCCTGAAATTCGACCTCTTTCAAGTTCAACTTTAAGAATTAATTACTCCAACACGAAAAATCCTAGAGCTTTCTATCAAAGCTCAATTTGAAGCTGGAAACCCCTACTTTTTAACCTGTAAATTCCCCGATCCCATACAAAGTTGTTTTGAAGTTGTAATTTTCCAAAAATTTACAACCTACTTAGGAGCTTCCTTCATCTTGAAATTCGTCCTCTTTCAAGTTCAACTTTAAGAATTAATTACTCCATCCCGAAAAATCCTAGAGCTTTCTATCAAAGCTCAATTTGAAGTTGGGAACCCCTACTTTTTAACCTGTAAATTCCCCAATCCCATACAAAGTTGTTTTGAAGCTGTAATTTTCCAAAAATTCACAATCTACTTAGGAGCTTCTTTCATCTTGAAATTCGACGTCTTTCAAGTTCAACTTTAAGAATTAATTACTCCAACACGAAAAATCCTAGAGCTTTCTATCAAAGCTCAATTTGAAGCTGGAAACCCCTACTTCTTAACCTGTAATTTCCCCGATCCCATACAAAGTTGTTTTGAAGTTGTAATTTTCCAAAAATTTACAACCTACTTAGGAGCTTCCTTCATCTTGAAATTCGTCCTCTTTCAAGTTCAACTTTAAGAATTAATTACTCCATCCCGAAAAATCCTAGAGCTTTCTATCAAAGCTCAATTTGAAGTTGGGAACCCCTACTTTTTAACCTGTAAATTCCCCAATCCCATACAAAGTTGTTTTGAAGCTGTAATTTTCCAAAAATTCACAATCTACTTAGGAGCTTCCTTCAACTTGAAATTCGACCTCTTTCAAGTTCAACTTTAAGAATTAATTACTCCAACAGAAAAAATCCTAGAGCTTTCTATCAAAGCTCAATTTGAAGCTGGGAACCCCTACTTTGTAACCTGTAAATTCCCCAATCCCATCCAAATTTGTTTTGAAGCTGTAATTTTCCAAAAATTCACAACCTGCTTAGAAACTTTCCTAATCCTGAAATTCTACTCCTTTCTGTTCCAACTTAAAGAATCAATTACTACGAGATCCTGCTACACCTGAAACTAAATTCCTCTTCTTTAGTCAAATTTCGAATGTTTCTCACACTTCGGGTCCGGTTTTATAAAATCAGTAGCGAAAATATTATGATGGGCTGAAATACGGTTTAACGAAGTCTTATATACGTCCAATTTGGGTGTCAATTAAGAAAGAAAAATGATTGAACGCAGGAGAGAGATTCGAGTGTAAGATAAGATGATGAAATTGGATGGATTGGTTAAAAGAAGAGAGCCATGTGGACAGATCAGAAGCGGGGTTGGAAAGAAAAGGATGGGACGAGCCAGGGAGGGAAGGAGTGACAGAGATAGAAGATACAAGCGGGGAAAAGAGTGGCAGAAGAACAAGGATGGAATGGACCAGAGAGGGATGAAATAAAAAAAAAAGAAAGAGAGAGAGAGGGAGAGAGAATGAGGGACAAGTGATTTTGAGAAGAAACGACATTCCTTCTAAAGGAATTAAAGGAGTAATGAGGAACCAAGAAAAAAAAAAGGAGAGAGGAAAGAAAGGATGTAAAATACACAGGAATTCGTGAGGATTCGCTAATTGCCACGTTCAAACCAATCTCTCGGATTGGTTTTCACATAAAAAGAAAAGAGGGAAGCTCTCCTCGCGCAGATATTGTGGAACGAGAAGAGGGGAATATATGGTAAAGTAGACATTGAAAGTGAGGGGAAAAGAGGGATAGTAATTTACTTGTTTGTGCCAGCCATTACGTTAATTGCGAAAGAGAGAATGAGAAAGACGGAAAAAGAGACGGAGGAAGATAGAAACATTCCCAATCAGGAATGTGCTCCGTTTGGAATCGATAGCATACAAGATGCTTCTCATATGAGTTCATCTATGGACTCTTTTTGCACGTACGTGTATGCAGCATCCCTACACGAACTCTTACTGCCATCCTTTTAATTGTGTATCCATTTTTTTCCCCTCGTTTCCATCATACGCTCGTCGTGGATATGGATTGTGACGATTTTGCATCAGACAGATCACTAATTATTTTTTTACCGCGTATCATTATTCTTTGTCACTTCAAGGAAGGGCGTGGGAGAGTATTCAATCGGGGGTGAACGGGATCCCAAGATGCCAGTAGGTTTGGAGGAATCTGGTGAGTCTGGGGAAAGTCTAGGACCAGTCTGGGAGTTCCGTGGAGATTCAAGGGAAAGCGAATCTTTGTTTTTGGAAGGGAGGAATTCGCTTTTGGAAATTCATAGATGCCCAGGAAAGTCTTGTAGGAATTTGAAACTCCAGAGAAGGAAAGGGGAGATTCCAAGCTTGAAAATGAGCTTTCGTGGAAGTCTCCATGACATTTTGTTGCGGAGATATTAATTTCCAAAGTCGAGCTTCAAAGTCAGCGAATTCCGAGTATTTTGGTAAAGGATTTGTTTGTTAGGAAAATTGTACCTTCGAGACGAAATTTTCGAGAAATTTGAAATTTGTACAGATTCAAGAACAGGTTTCAAGCTTCAAAATGAGCTTTCGTGGAAGTGTCTAGGACTTTTCCTTTCCAAGTAATTAATTGTTGAAGCTGAAGGTTGGAAATTACAAAATTCTCAATAAAATCTCAATAAAATCATGGAAACTACTTTTAATTTACGTTTGAAAATTCGTAGCTTTCGAGAGAAATTCAATTATAATATGCAATTCATGGGATAAAAAATAGAGATTTCAAGCTTCAAAATAAGCTTTCATGGATGTTGCTACGACTTCTTCTTCCACAGTAATTAATTACTAAAATTGAACATTTACAATTGCAAAATTCAAATTCTATGAGATTTTTCAAAAGTCCGTTTATTCGACGTTTGCAAAAATTTGTAACTTTCAGGAGGAATTTCATTTCAATATAAAATTGCAAAGTAAAAAATAGAGAACGTGAGCTTCCAAATGAGCCTTCGCCCAAGTCTCTACAACTTTTCCTTTCCAAGTAATTAATTATCGAAGCTGAACATGGAAAATAGCAAAATTCAAATCCAACGAAATTATTTTTAAAAAATCTATTTATTTCACGTGTAAAAATTCGTAGCTTTCGGGAGGAATTTTATTTCATTATAAAATTTACAAAGTAAAAAATAGAAAATGGGAGTTTTAAAATGAGCTTTCGCGGAAGTCTGAACGACTTCTGAATTAACTGCAAAATTCGAAAATGTGCGAAGATCCCATTTAATGAAAATTTTCTTTTTGAAAATTAGCGAAATTAAGCAAGAATTTGCCAGAAATTCGGAAATTACTGGTCTAATGAGTGCAAATAGGAGGCGTGTGTAAGCTGTAATTTTATAATTAGGAGGCAAAGGAGGGAGGATATAAATTGAAAAAATAAAATACGCTAAATACGTATTATGTAATTTTACATAAGATGGTTTTATTGCAAGCCGGAATAATTATTATAACAAGCAACATTGCAACATTCTATAGAAAGGCTAGAGATACGTATACACATGCAGGCAAAAGCTTATTTACCTATGCTCAGACTCTTGATACAAGGGAAACAGTTGTATGGGTACCTACACTAATTAGAGGCACTCCGGCGGAATAATTAGAAATTAGACCGGTAGCGGGAGTGGGGGAAAGGGTAGTAGTTTTACATGTACATGTATAGGATACTCTTAACTTACGTGTATATATACACGTAAGAGAAAAGAAATTATATATACATATAAAATTTCTTTTTTTGTTCTTTGCTTTTAACCCACTTAGCCCTCCTGCATTTTTATTTTCCTGGAATTTCTCACGAGAATTCCCGAATGAAAGCATTCGTTACAAAAAAAAACCCAAAAAAATTTGAGAACATTTTTTCACAACCGAAAAGTACGAATATGGTTATTCTCGAATTCCCTGTAATTTTTTAAACAATATTGGAACCAGATTTATGAGATTCCTGAAATGCATTTTTTTAGAACAACCCCGAAACTACTCGGGGCTGTTTTTGTTTTTGTCAAAAAAAATCGAGTTCTTAAAAAATAATATGCTTACCAATTTTATAAAATATACGCTAATAACATACGAATTCCATTTCGACGTTTTCTCAATTTTTTTAATAACTTGGAGACAACATTTTTGAAATTCCAGAAATATCGTTTTTTGGAGCAACTCCTAAACTTCCGGGGACTATTTTTACATTTTTCAAAAGAAACCGAAATTTGAAATAAAAAAAAAATTTTTATTAAACTTGCACCAAAGGAATACACATTCCATTTTGACTTTTTCTCGATTTTTTCAACAACTTGGAAACCACATTTTTGGAATTCCAAAAATACTATCTTTCATAGCAACCTCTAAACAGCCGGAGAATATTTTTACAATTTTCAAAATAAACCTAAATTTGTCGCAAAAAAAATCCTTACTAACTTTACAAAACATACACTATAAATGTACAAGACCCATTTCAACACTTTCCCATTTTTTTCAATGACTTAGAAATGAAATTTTCGAAATTTAAAAATTAGTATTTTTCAGAGTGACACCAATCCTACTTAAGGTTATTTTTACAACAATGGAAAAAGCCTAAATTCTTTTTAAAAAAATGCTTCCCAATTTTAAAAAACTCGCACCAAAAAAATACATACTCCACTTCGATTTTTATCTCGAATTTTTTCAAGAGTTTCAAAACAAAATTTTCGATCTTGAAAAAATATAGTCTTTTACAGCAACCCTTCACTTGTTGAAAGCTATTTTTACATTTTTCAAAAATCCCTAAATTTTTCCCAAAGAAAATTCTTAATAATTTTATAAAAACCTGCACCGAGGAAATATTGCATTTCCACATTTTTTCTTAAATTTTTCAAAAACTTGGAAACAAAAATTTCGATATTCCAAAAATACCTTGTTTTGAAACAACCCCTAAACCACTTTCCCCTACTTTTGCTTTTCCGAAAAATGGGCCTTAAGTGGCTGAAAAAAAAATGCCCCATTTTCTTCCCAATTTTTACTCGGACGACGTAGCTTCTCAAGATTAGAGATTCGTTTGAGGTAAAAAAAATGTTAATAAGCAGGTGAGGTGAAGAATTCTGTGGGAATACAAAACAAAAGACCAGAGCCAGCTAAGTCGAGTTAAGTTAGCTCGACTCAATTCAAGCTAAGCTAAGCTGAGCTAAGCTAAGCTACGCCAAGGCAAGGCAAGGCGAGTTAAGGAAACGTATAGTTACACTATTCAACTGCTTCGTGTTGAAATCTCTCTTTTATTCTCTTCATGTTTAAGTACTTAAGAATCTCGAGAATCTCTCTTCGTTAGGCTTCCTTTCGTGTTCTTGATGCGCCTTTAATGATCCGTCCTTATCCAAACGAAAAGAGAATTATCTTAGTCGAAAGTTAATCGACAATTAAAATCTCGTCATAATTTTCGAAACGCCTCGAATGGTCACTCGGGAAAACAAACAATAACAATAACAATGATAATTACCCGCACCTTTCAATTTTTATTTATTGCATCGGTTTAATATGACGTCATATTACATAATTAACATTTATTATGTTATTGTAACGCCATCTTGCTGTAGAATCGAATATTTCTCATAAAAATTATTACAAATTACCTATAACAATTTAATAAATATAACAGTAACAATGTTATGTTGCATTATATTGTATTAACGTAATAAATAAAATGCCCTTTTGAGAAAAAAAAATATTGTCACTCGAAAAAATCGATCGCGCAAACAAGAATTTTTTCCAACGTTTTTCCGAATGTCCAAAATTTTGAAAAAAATTTTTGTAAAAACGATCTCCAATGCTAGCAGAAACTATTTTTGAATCAGCAAAAAATTGGAGTCTTGCCGATCAAAAAAATTCACAAAGAAAAATTACAGCAATTTTAGATTTTTTTCCGCATTTTCTGGTTTTACTCGATTTTTGGAATTCCCCAATTTTGAAAAATATCTCTTGCAAAGAATAGTCCCGAAGCTACCAAAAAATATCTTTGGATCAGGAAAAAAATGCAGTTTTTCTGTTGAAAAAAATTGAAATGAAGAAATGAAGGTTTCAGTTATTTTTTATAATTTCATCAATTCCCTCATTTTTTGGAATTTTCGCGATTTTTTCAAGAAAATGGAATTGAAATTGAAGCGTGTGTTTATAAGATGATGTATGTACGCCCGATTGTGGATTTAGTAATGTGTGTGTGTATATAGAAAGGCATCTCTTCTCGTGCACCTCCTTCTCTTATGTTGCAGCAGTACATCAGCGCATTATAGCGACGTTAAGTTAAATTAACTGCGGATTAACGAGGAAACGACTTGCTTATATGTATACTGCAGCTTGTTGCATCCTTTTTACGTGGGTAGTGATCGTCCGTGCCCATTAAAACGACGTGTTAAACTCCTTCAGGAAAAAATAATAGTACCCCGAGTTACCAAATTTTAATTGACCCACCAAATAAACATCATCTTTATGGCTTTTAAAGGACAAGAGTCTCCAGGGTTTGGGAATTTATCACCCGGAAGATAAATTTTATAGGATTTTGAAATTTACAGGGTAGACGCCGGAGATTCCAAGGTTTAAGATTATTCCAAACGGAGCATTCTAGGATTTTTTATTCCCACGTAACGAATTTTTGTAGCCACACTCAAAATTTTGGGATTTTTGTGATCGGGCAACTTCTTTCCCAAATGTAATTATTTTTAAATTAGAAAAAAATTTTTAGGGCAACTCGTTATTTTTGGGGTTGAAAGTCAAGGGTTGGGGCTTGAACGTAAGCTAACCTGGAAGATCCTACGATTTTTACTTCTCGAGTTACGAATTTTCGAAATTCTATTTAAATGAAGGTAGAATTTTTGCAAAATCGAGGAACTGGGCATTTTTTCTACTTTTTCAATAATTTTTAATTTTGCAACAAAATTGCGTAGAAAATTGAAATTTGCAAGGTTCGAAGTAGAGACTTGGGACAATTAAATAAATTAACGTGGAATATTCTACGATTTTTCCTCCCCGGGTACCGAAATGTCGAAATTCAATTTCTAAATATGGGAATTTCGCAAACCTTAGGAACTGTGCATTTTTTCTACTTTTTCAATAATCTCTAATTTTGCAACAAAATTGCGTAGAAAATTGAAATTTGCAAGGTTCGAAGTAGAGACTTGGAACAATTAAATAATTTAACGTGGAATATTCTACGATTTTTCCTTCCCGGGTACCGAAATGTCGAAATTCAATTTCTAAATATGGGAATTTCGCAAACCTTAGGAACTGTGCATTTTTTCTACTTTTTCAATAATTTCTAATTTCGCAACAAAATTGCGTAGAAAGTTGAAATTTGCAGGGTTAAAAGTACACACTTGGGACATTAAAATAAATTAACCTGGAAGATTCTACGATTTTTCTTTACCGATTTACAAATTTTTAAATAAAAAAAACAAAATTTGCGACTCTCGTAAATTGAAAAACTTGGAGTTTTCTTGATTTCTATAAAACTATTTCTATATTACAAAAGTATTTCTATATTATTTATCATACCCGTATAATTATATTTATAGTATTATTCTCGTTGATCCTCGGAATTGCCGGTCCAGGGTTCGAGGCCGGTCGGAAACCGAGTATCTGGAGGAGTAGCCCGGCACAGAATGCTCGTATTAATGAAAATTCGGAAGGTTTTAATCTTTTAATAAGTAGGAAATTTACGAGAGGGTATGGAGTCTGCAGGTCTGTGTGTCTAAGGTTCAAGGTTAAATAACAAGCAAAGATCCTATCTGTAATAACGAAACAGTAAAGCGTAATGAACTTCATTTAGATAGAGCTTGATAAGGAGGATATAGCGAAGCTACAGGTCGACTCATTCTAAGGTCACAGGAATAGTTAACTATAATAACTATATGTACACATTTTATTTATACATGTACATGTGTACCTACACATTTATACTTGGCCCCGTGGTGTTACCATTACATATATATTTTTAATCAAATATTAATTGTTTTAATAAATAGTTTATTAATAATTCTCAACTGTTACTTTAAATAACAATAACATTAACATTAATACTAATACTAATACAATATAATAATAATAATAATAATAATAATAATAATAATAATGATGATAATAATAATTAACGATTATATCTATTAATGCTTAGATTCCTATATTTTATATATTAATTACTTATTACACGTGTATGTATGTATTGGGTTAGTGCATAATTAACGACGATCATTTTGGTGTATATTCATACAAAGTAATCGTCGTTAATTAAGCACACGCCCAATTATTCCTTACCGGCAAGAATCGACGACATGGAATTAGGTAGAAATTCGTGTAGAAGCTCGAGGAATCCGAGCGGGGGTAAATATAGTTGAAAGATTGAGGACAGGGGGCGCTGCAAAGGGAGCTTTCTCGCAGATTCTTCGCCCATGTGGGTAAGAAAAACGGGACGACTCGGCGCAAATTAGACGCCGGGCAAATAAATCGGGTCCAGTTGAGCGCTGCGCCACTAATTAACGTTGCGGCTTGATACGGTTGCGGCCGCCGCGACCGCGGACGCGGCTCCCCATCAATTCGTCGGTTATTTGATTCCTGACAGCTCATATCCACCGAAGATTTACTTTCCTTCGCTGACGCTAAACTTTTCATAATTGCGTGAGGACGCGCACGTACGAGCACACGAGTGCGTGTGAACGTGTATAAACCATTCCTATTTTTACGTCTTTTCTGTATACATATATATATGTATATATGTATATATGAACCCAAGAAACGCGGCCCATTGGTGGGTTTAATTAAAGATGAGGATCTTCCATGGCGGCACGCCGTGTTTTTTTACGTAAATAATTAATATTGTAATAGCCTAGAAGATGAAGAAGAAGGAGAAGAGAAGGAGAAGGAGGAGGAGAAGGAGGAAAGGGATTGCCAGCGAGAGAAAGAGAAGATAAGGGTATAAATGCTGGAATATATATAGATGTGTGTGTGTGTGTGTGTGTGTGTGTGTGTGTGTGTGTGTGTGTGTGTGTGTGTGTGTGTGTGTGTGAAGAAAGTTTCGAACTTTGAGCGAATTGGATACATAATGGTCCTATATTTAATAATAATAATGATAATAACGACAATGATGATAAAAATTAATGGAGATATTAATTATAATCGTTTATTGAACGTTTATTATTATTTACTGTAATTGTTTATTACCACCATTAATGTTATTACTATTACTACTTTTGTAACTATTAATGTTCTCATTATTATAACCATCATCATCATCATTATTACCATTATTATTATCATTATTATTCTCACTATCGTGATTAATTTTAGAATCATTGTCGCGATCCTTAACAAAATAATAATAATAGTAATCATAATAATAATAATAATAATAATAATTCTTACTATCGTTAAAAAAATTATAATCCGCTTTCTTCATGTTCTTCTTCTGCTTACTATTGTTATTATTATTATCATCATCACCATTAACATTGAGAAAGATCACAATTATCAATTCCACTTTCACTTTTTTGAAAATTCACCGAATTCAAAATTTCATGTTATTGTTATTATTAACATTATTACTGTAATTAAAATTATTATTATCGGTATTTACCATATTTTTCTTCCGTTTCTTCCAATGGTTATTATTATTATTATTATTACTATTATTATTATTATTATTATTATTATTATTATTATTATTATTATTATTATTATTATCATTATTGCTCTTCGCGACGGTCCCTTACGGGAAAGTAGGAACCCCCAGGAACACCGTGCCGTGGTCCTAAGGACAATAATAATTTTGAAAGGATTCCTCCATCCCCCCATTGGGGGAATATAGTCGCACTTACACATACATATATATATGTATTATATATACACATATATATATGTATCCTTTATATATATATATACATAGGTAACGTCCAACTTTCTGGACGTAATTAATTCCCCGCGCTAACGCGGAATGCCATAATTAATTCCCGTTGCCGGCTTGTCGGAAGGGAATGGAACAGAGGAGGATGGAGAAGCCGAATGAAAGAGAAGCTAAAAGGGAGAGTTTGAGGGTGAGAGCGAGGGGTAGTGTAACAATATGTATTCACTTCGATTAGAAGCTCCTTCCCAGTATGTGCGATATATACAATATATTATATATATATTATATATATATATATATACACACACACATATATACATATATATATACACACATATATATATACGTGCAGTTATGCAATTAATTAAATTCAGTTTGTTATGCGAAAGTAGCCGATTGTTAATTTACCCACCCACAAACTTTTCCGAGTAATAAATGCGGTCTATTTATATGTACACCATTATTACTATTACTAAATGCTAGATACTAAATACTTAATACTAGACGTTACTACCACTACTACTGCTGCTACTGCAGTCGCAGTTGCTGTTGCAAGTATGACATATATATCATTCATAATTGCAGGATATTACCGTGAACGTACGTGCAGGAACCATTGTTCCACGTATGCTCGTTATCGCGGCAATTAAATTTCTTCGAGACCTCGAGATTTTGGAATCAAGCCAAATTTTGGGCTTTTTCAAGATCCAAGTGAATCCCTAGGATTTCGAATTGATCGGAGATCGAAAATTTAGTACGATTCTTTGGGATTTTTCGCAAACGAAATTTTGTGGAGTTTGATTTCTGTTAATTGCATTCATTTTCCGGGGTATTAATTTTTTTGGGGATATTGCAATTTTTGGAGTTCAAAGTAGGGATTTCGAGCTTTAAAATGAGCTTTTCTGGACTTTGATGCTATTTCTGGAGACTGAATTATTAATTTCTAAACATTAATTCGATTATTTTGAAGTTTTCGTTTATGGATTCTTGTAACTTTTGTTTTTCTAATACGAGAAATTATAATTCGAGAAGCTAATTTTTTGGGAATTTGAAAATTTTAGAATTCAAAGTGGAGATTTCGAGCTTTAAAATGAGCTTTCGCGAAACTTTTTTTGATTTTTAGATTTTAAAATATAAATTCTTGAATATTAATTGAAACAATTGTGGATTTTGATAACCAACGACTTTTGACTTTTCTATGCTGCTGCGAGAATTTATCATTTGAGCTCCTGACTTTCTGGAAACTTGAAAATTTTAGATTTCAGGGCAGAGATTTCGAGCTTCAAAATGAGCTTTCCTGGAACCTGATACGATTCTTTGATTCCACATTACAGATTCTTAAAAATCAACCCACACATTTGAAAATGTTTCCAACAACATTAAAAAAAAACTGTTTCTTTGGTATTTACGAAATTATAACTCCAGTTGCAAATTTCCCGGAAACTTCCCATTTTCAAAATTGAAGGCAGAGACTTCAATCTCGAATCCGAGCCTTCGTAGAAATCGGTACGATTTTTCCTTCATCTTTAATAAATTTCCAAACTTTGATTGGAACTGCACCGATTTCCGTGAAATTTCTGTGAAATCGTATCTTGGCGCCATTTTCCAGGGGAAAAAAAAGTTATTTATAAAAACCGGTAATTTTGAAGAATTGATCTAAAAGGTTTGGGTCAACGTCGGTTCCAAGAAAATCAACTTGAGCAGGAACTGGGTAGAGTTTGTAAACCCTGGGCCAGTAGTTGGCCCGAATTTTGTGAAATACGAGCGTGTGTTCGTAATGTCTTTAACGACCCACACACAGGCGCACGTAAGTTTAGTTCAATAAATAGGTACGTAAGCCAACTCTAACTGGTAAACGGAAACCCGTGTTAATTAGCGTACGTTGAGTTTCAGGACTGATTTACGTAGCGTCTAATTAGCGACCCTTGACGGCGATATAGTAGGCATTTTGATTGGTCTCCATACTCTTACTATCGCACGTAGGAATACGTTTTGTGTAGGCCGTGGGTGCATGTATGGGTGCGCAAGTGAGCACACAAACAAGCACAAATACTTTTGTGTACATTTGTGTCGTCTTTTACGTCACTTCTCTTGGTTTAATAATAAATGAAAGTCCTAATTAACAAAGCTAAAGATATAAATAAATATAGAAACAGGAATTCGTACCGGCACGAATCTTGGGAAATGTATTTTTATTCTGAAATCCCGAAAAAATGAATTTTTCTTTAACAAGTGATTTATTTATTTATTTATTCATTTTTCTGTAATTGGAAGTATAAATGTTTGGTGATAATTGAAGTTTATGAAATATTTGTTCTTTAACACGGATTTCGGGAATTTTGTAAATCGACAAGGAAAATTCGTAGAGATTTCAATTTTATCTCATTGAGAAGCTGGAAATCTCTAATTCTAATCGTGTAAATCCTAGAATTTCCAAAATTGTATTTTTTAAGTAATAAATTCCCGAAGTGGAAACGAAATTCCCGGATTCGCTCTTTTTCTGAAATTTTTTTCGAATTTTTTAAATCCAAGTTGTGAAATTTATAACGCGAGGAGGAAAAATCGTAAAGATTTTTATTCAAGCTCATTTTGAAGCTTGAAGTCTCCCATTTAAGGGGGGAGTCTGGTGTAACTAAGGTATTTTTCCAATGCATATAATTTCAAGATATAATATAATTTTTTTATTGAAACTTTTTTTACATATAAAGGGAAGTTCAAAGAAGAAAATTTGCCATTGTAGATTTAATTTGAATATATACATATATAGATATAGCAGTGGCAAGGGAAGGATTCGGTCAAAACGGCGGGATACCTGGAGTCCTGAGAAAATATCGGAAACGTAAAATGAGGAAAAATTTTTCTTTAGTGGGTATATAAAATGCGGATGAACCTCAGTTTGAAAAAAAAAATTGTTAATTGCAAAAATGGCGGAAGAAAACATGAAAATGAACGATACATGTCCGCTGTTATTTTGAAATAACTTTATGCTGTAATAACAATTCATGAAAAGTCGAGGTTCATTAGCATATAAATTTAATTATCTTCAATTTAAACGTTGAATCGAGTGAATCGGATAAAAATTCGATGAGCTATGCGTCCCGCCAATTTGGAAAACGTATGGTTTTGAGAAAAACGCGTTTAAAGTTTTCGGCTAGTCCGTGTATAGGTGTACCTACTTGGCGCTCTCACCGCTCCTAACTATATTTCAAGATCGAATTTGATGCTATAACTTTACAAAAGCATTCTTCACATGATTAAGAAGATTTTTAAGCCAAAAAAAAAATCGACTTTTTAGACCTGTTACACCAGACTCCCCCCCCCCCTTAAACCCTCGAAATTTGGCATTCTCAAAAAAATCAATTTCTCATATAAAATTATTACAATGTTGAAAAGAAACTCCTATTTGTTCCTGACGTTCGCCTTTTTCGGGTAAAACTTAGAAAATTCGTAACTTCTGAATCAAAAGTGCTATCGACTTCCTCAAAAACTGATTTGAAATCTCAGCTTCTCAACTTCTACTTTTTCCCCTAAAAATTTCGAGTTCCCAAAAAATGATCTTCCCAAGCTACAAATTCTCAAACCAAATCAGAAATCTGATTATTTGGAATCACTAAAATTCCCAATTTTGAAGTAACTCTTAAAAAATTCGTAACTCGAAAAGGAAAAATCGTAGAAATTTCAACTCCATCTGAAATTGAAGTTCCGACTGTCTACTTTTTACCCTAAAAATTTCAAATTTCTAGGGGATCTCTTTTTTTTCTTACGAGTCGTCAAACTGGAGAAACTGTTCCTGGTTTTTGCGAATCTACTATTTTTTAACCAAATTTCTCTGTTTTTATTCGCCTGGGGTCAGAAACTGGGGCATCTTGTACAAGTGTAGAATTAATTTCTGATTTCCGCGATGCCAGAAAGAGTCAGTTTCCGACACCCTTTTCCACTAAGTGCGTCTCGCTTCTCCATCCCTCCACGCTTCTGCAGCTTCGAGACTGAACATCGACCAACGCGCAACAGGCTGTCGTGCTGCTGCTGTTACCACTACCAGTACCGGTGCTACCGCCTTGTCTGGTACCACTGCTCCTATTTCTACTCCTATTCCTGCTCCTACAACTGTTATTGCCGCCGTTACGATGAAACTTGACAAATGGAAAGAAATTCCCTTTTTCTTTGACGATTCACAGCCATAAGGGATCATTTCCGAGAACCTTCAAATTTTCACGGTGAAAAGTGGAGCTTCCGAGCTTTAAATGGAGCCGTTTGTACGTTCGTCGGTGTCCGAGTTACGATTTTTCAAAGTCCAACAATGTTCGAAAAAGTGGAATCTGCGATCCAGAACTTTGTTGCGTGACGTAGCAATTTCCAGGAGTAAAATAGATGTTGAAATTTACAAATTTCAAATTTCGAAATGGGTCAAGGTTGAAATTTTTAAAAGTTTCAATTTCCAAGACACGAATTTTCGAAATTGAAATCTGCGAAATTGAATTCCATTCAAAAGAAATTTCTGTGTGTCAAATTCAAAATTTTAGAGCAATAAGGGTTCGAAATTTCTCTAAATTTTATTTCTCGAGTTATGAATTTTCGAAATCGAAGAATTTTAAAGTCTGCAAAATGAAATTCGATTTAAAAGAAAGTTTTTTGTCAAATTGAGAATTTTCTAGCAAAAGGGTAAATTTTTTGGAATTCTGAAATTTGTAGGGTAAAAAGTAAAGACCTGGCGTTTCAAAATGTGCCAAATTCGAAGTGTCTATGAGCTTTAATTTACAATTTGCAAATTTTCAAAATCGAACAACTCGAAAATCTGATTTGAAATTTCATTCCCTTGAAAATTCGTTTCTTGAATTACAAGTTTTGTAGCAAAAAATAAAAATTTTGTAAAATTTCGAAATTCACAAGGTAAAAAGTAGGAATCTCCCATTTCAAAATGAGCTACAATCGAAGTCTCTACCATTTTTAGTTTCCAAATTGTCAATTTCCAAACTCAAATTGGAAATTCGAGTGCCAAAATTTGGCACTCGAATTTCTATTCTACTAAAATTTGTCTTCGTAAAATGGCAAAATTATAAAAATAATCCTAAATTTTTTCGAACCTCGAAATGTTACATCGACGAAGAGGTGGACCCTCCAAATTTCAAAATATCCTAAAATAACAACCTCCCCTATTTTTTTCAATCCCCCAATTATGAATTTATAAGTTCCTGCAATTGCAAAAATAAAAAATCCTTCTTTTTTTTCCAAGATTCGTGGTCGCTCTGAAATTTCCCACGATGGTGGTGAATTTTCCCTGAACCTGAAATTTTCAGGGCAGGAGTGAGCCACCCCTTGGCTTGGAAATTATCCGACAGGGACGTCTCTGGGATTTCTCGGTGCCGGGTTATAAATTCTCGAAGCCGAAGCAATTATCGAGCTCGACTGTCGTTCGTTCGTATTTTCGAAAGCGTCTGATAGACGTCTGGCGGGTTTCAGTCGGCTTCCAATTAGGTTAGGAAATTTCAATGATCGTCTTGTACTACAAAGTTGATTAGAAGCGATAATAAATTCATGCAGATGCAGCCGGTGCCAAGTTTGCCCGTTCGCCGTGACATTAACTGCATCACTCACCGATTTATACGCCTGACAATTAGCACTGTGCGGCTGCAGGAGAATTAACGAATCTCTCGAAAGCTCGGCTAACTTACTGGCATTATACGTCTTTCCTTTATTTTCCTCATCCTTAAATGACTTGTACACATACGCGAGAATTCTCGTCCAAGAATATATTCCAACGATATATTTCTTTTCCCTTGCCCGGGAAAGATTCTCTCTCTCTCTCTCTCTCTCTCTCTTTCTGGCTGAGCGAAGGAAGACAAAAAGAGTCACATCAAAAGACATATTTTGTCCCTTTCGACTGCGATCCTGGAAACGAGAGAGCACTTCTTTTTCATTTTTTTTTTCTTTATTTAATTGGAAGGGAAAGACGCGAGACACGGTATGGTATTTTTTACCATGCCACGAATTTCCGAGAAACGAAGCACCCAAAGAGCAATTTCCTCCTCCCTGAAAAGAAAATATTGTCACGAAATTAAAATTCGAGGTTGGAAGGTGTTATTGAAATTTGAAATTGATTTTATTTTCTTCGAAAAAATTGGGAAATATTTTTTTAAAGTGATTATTGGCTTCTCTTTGGAACGTTTTGGTTTGTGATTTTTAGTGAAATTGAAAATTATTTTTGTTGTTGTTGTAAAAAGAGGAGAATTTGAAAAAATAATGATTTTTTTTGGAATATTTTGTTATACAAAGAATTTGGGAATTATTGCCGACAATGAATTTGAAATAAATTGGTTTTTTTAAAAGAAGAAAGAGGAATTTGGAAAAATAATAATTGTTTGTTTTTTTTTGAAATATTTTCTTGCACGAAGAATTTTGAAATTAGTATTGAAATTGAAATTTATTTTCTCGAAAAAAAGGAAGAGAAATTTATGTAATTATTATTTGATTTAAGAAAAAATGTGAATTACGAAAATAATTTGCAACTTATTGGTGAGGTTGAATTTCATTTTCGAGAAAATAATAATAATAACAATTCGGTAAAATAATAATAATTACATTTTCATAATTCTGTTTATATACGGGGAAAATTGATATTATTTTTGAAAATAAAAATTCTCTTTTCCATAAAAAAATAGTAATTTGCAAAATTGATAATTAAGTCTTTTTCATTTTATGATTTTGCAACAAATTTCCAAATTTGTGATAAAAAAAGAATTCGAATTAAAGAAATGATAAATAAATTTGTGCGTTTAATAAAATAAATTAATTTCAGAATCCAGAAAATAGTAGGAAAAATGTTAGATTCGAAAATTTAATGGAAGTAATGAAACTAATAAAATTGTAATTCGCTGCGAGAACTTTTTAGATAAAAAAAGAATTTTTTATTATACAATTAATTATACCCAATTTCCAAATAATTACTGAAATAATGGAGAAGGATATTTTTAGGTAAAAATTTGAGGTAAGAAGAAAGGAACAACGGCAATTTTCTAAAAACTTGTATTTTTCTTTTTATTAATTAATAAACGCTTGTGTGTATGTGTATGTATGTGTGTGAAAGTGAGCATACCATTTTCCTGTATGTGTATGTATGTATATCTTTTCTGTGGTAATATTTTACAAGAGTCACTTTTTTTAGCCGAAAACTATTTTATTTAAATCGTTGGTTTTCGGTTTATTTGTGGTTTTTCTTTCCCCTCCCTTTCTCCGCTTTATTCGCTTTCTCGTGTTTGTTTTTAGAAGTTGAGTAGTTAAATCAAATAACAAAATTAACTAAACGCATTCGACAACACGTTTTGTCCAATCAGGTTTGACTTCAGCATGAATTTTATCATTAGAATCGTTTCAATAATAAATACAAATTTTTATAAAAATTTACATAAAAATTCGAGGAAGTGATTTCTTGTTATTGTTCATTAAAAACAATTTTGAATCACACTTATTGTTTATTATACTGCGTCGTATCGATGTAGTAAATTTTACTATCTCGCGAATTGCGTTTGAAAAAAAATGTTTCAGAAATTACCGGTAATAAACAAAAATTAGCAATATTGCTAATATTATTATTATTACTGTTTATTATTTTTAAAGATAATTTCCGCTTTTTTTGTTCCTGTTTAATTATTTTCTTTCTGAATACCAATTTTCTAGGTGAAATATGTATTTATTGAAAAAAAAAATAATTAAACAAATTGTTTCCTCGTAAAATTAATTCCTTTTTTTCCACCTTACGTAAAATTTAATTAGATTTTTTTTTGTTTATACTTTAGATTGATTCTTTTCTGAATCCAAAAATGGGGAAATTGAGAGGTATTTCGGTACTGATACGTACGATTTTCAGAATTCTCAAAATTCTGAATAATTGTTCCAAAAAAAATCCGGGAAATTTTTCGTAACTTTCAGGACATCAATTATCGTTTCCGAAAATTCAATTGACACTTTTTTTAAAAATACTTCGGATTAACTTTTCGGAATACTAAAAATACGTAAATACAGGGTAATTGCGGTACTCGAATCCCCCATTTTTGAAATTCGAAGAAACTCAATTTTCCTTCCAGGAAAAATTCCTCCAGAAAATGCGAGACCCTTTTATTTTTTCCCAGAATTTTCTCACACAATTTCTTCGAGAGAATTTTCCAAAATAATTTTGGTAAAAATTTCCGTAACCTCGGAATTTGTATGTTAAACTAAAAAAATAATATAATTCGACGCTGTGAAAAATTCGTGCGGGAATTTAAGCAGAAATGACCTGGGTTCATACATGCGGAACATTTAAAAATCCACGTCTATTTAATTTCTATGTGATTAACGTCAGTTAAATCGGGAAATAAACGAATGGCTAATAAACGATTCTAATTGATAAAAGGGATGTTGAAATCACACGTTTGTCTGTACGTTCTCATAAAATATAATATGTCCCGGACATAAAATACATGATGAGATTAAAACGTGTCCCGTCACACAATGCTTTAATAGTAAATAACCATTTATATATCACACAAACTTTTAACAATATACAAAATGTACCCTATGTACAAGATTATTTATCATTTTATTTCTCATTATTTATTTATTTATTTATTTATTTATTTCTCGTATTCTCTCTCTTTCTCTCACACTCTCATTCTTTTCGTCTCGTCATCACGAAATGAATCATTCAAATTCATTTTCAATTTAAATTACAACACAATCCTCTCTTTTTTCTCACTCGATCCTTGTTTTCCATTTTATTTCTTTTTTTTTGGTCCTGACGAAATTTAGGATAAAAAATTTGGATCAATTTCCAGGATTCAACGTTGGAATTATATATATATATTTTTTGAGGTTTTCAGAATTAAATTTTTGCCAAATTCGAAAATAGATAATCGAAGGGAATTTCCGTTAATGGAAGTATCTATTTTTGGAGATTTCCAAATTTGCATAAATAATTCCGGAAAATTTAAAGCAAATTCGCAAAAGATTGCATTCATCAATTATTGTTTTTTAGAACATGAATGAGAATTTTTTGTATATAGTTGTGATTAACTTTTTCGAATTCCAAAAATAGATAATTAAAGGGAATTTCCGGTACAACCAATTTCTATTTTTGGATATTTCAAAGACTTTGAGTTACGTGCCAGAAAAAATTCATAGATAAATGAGAAAAATTGTCAAGATTGAATTTCCATTTTTTTTTATTCAAATCTTTTTAACTTTTTTTAAATTCTAAAAATAGATATTAGTGGGGAAACACTGGAACTTAAATTCCCTATTTTTGAAGTAAAAAATGAACGAATTTGCATTTAAAAAAATTATTTCCTTATTTTTTAATATTTACATTTTATTTTCAAAATTACGTAAAAGTTCAGATAATATTTGGCATAAAAAAAGAAGATAAAATTGATCCAATTTTTTTACCCGTTGCTTTATTTTCTTTCTTGCAACTATTATAACGTTCTACCGTCATTCTCTCGTCTTCTGTTGCATCCTCTCAGTTTCTTGAATTGCAATTACACCTTACTTTTTATTTTCTTATTCGTCCATTCTCGCTCTCCCACTCTGGATTTCGATTTCGTTCATTTTTCTATAATTTTTTAGTCCTCTTGTCTTTTTTCCCTTTATAAGCATACGGAGCAATTTCAGACAAAAATTATTTGCTAAGAACAAAACGAGTTAAACGAGTAACGATCAATTTGTATAATACAGTTTACATTCAAGACCAAATTTTTGTGTGCTTTTTTTTTATTAATTTTTTGTTTGTAATTGAGCTTCAAAACAATTTAATTAATATCGGAGTCTCGATTTCGATCTTTGTCACATTTATAATCGTTTTTTTTTTATTTATACGTGCATTTGAGTAACTAATTATTTTCATTTTAACAATTTGTCGGTGAATTTGTTCGATAAAATATGTAATTCAATTGCAATTGCAATTACATTTTTTTAAAATAAAAAATTAAATTAAGGGGAAAAGATTCAAATCGAATTTTCGTTCATTACTAAAATTTTCGTATTAATTTTACTTTTTTTTTTAATATCCACGATTTATTTTGTTCTCGATCTAAAAGCAGGAAATTGTATGAAAGTTGTGGTACTAAAAGCCTCATTTTTTAATTAAAAAAAAAAATTCATGAGAAAAAAATTTGCAAAAATTGAGGGCTGACAAAATTTTATTTTACTCGAACTTCAATAATTATTTATTTCCATTCGGTGAACAATCTTTTTTGGATTCGAAAGATTGGTAATTATAAAACAATTTGGACATTGAAAGTCCCTACTTTTTTTTTGTTAATTACAAACTTAATATTTCTTTCTCGAAAAATTTGTAAAAGTTCAGACAGACGGAACGTAAATTTTTATTAGGCAATAATACAATATTTGCACGATTTTTGTCAAGGTAGATCGTATATTATTAAAAAAATAGAGATTATGAAAACGAAAGAAGTTTTCAGAAGACCCAATATTAATTAAAAATGTGTCTGGTAATTCTTAATATCGCGATGTGTTAAAATTTAATTTATTTTATTTATATTTTAAAGATTATACATTTATATTACATTTATTGCGAATGCTTGGAACCCTGTCACTTGAATAACTTTTTTTTTTCTTCATTTTTTCAATTTCTTATTTGCTTCTGGAATTTCCCCCCCCCCCTTTTTTATTCACAGAATCTTCCATGATCGCGAGATCATGAAAGTGACAATTGCAGGTAGAAAGAAGAAGAAAAATTTCTATAAAAGTGATTTTCAATTTATGCATGTACATTTCTTGTTAATTATGGCGCAATGATTTGGAAAGGCGTGTGAAGCAAATAATAAAATGTCGAAAGAAGAAAATGAAAAATTGGACAAAAAGAATTATTAGAAATTTGGAATCTCTTAAAAAACTCGATAAAGATTAATATTTAAAAATATTTGAAAATAATTTTTTTGGATTCCAAAAAAAATGGCATTTAAAAAATGTTGAAAAACTCAATTTTCGTTCCAGACAAAATTAGAAAAACGTAAAATATATAATATAAAATAAATACGATATTATAAAATATATAATACATAAATTACAAACTTTTATTCGAGATTCAAGCAGAAAATCTATTTTTCATGATTCTGAAGTTCTTCTTTTTTACGTAAATAAAAAAAATGAGGGGTGAGATGATTTAAAGGATTTTATAGAATCGTTAATGATGCTCCTACGTGGAAACAAGGGCGGACTAATGAACTTACAAAGTCCGTACCACCGCCGCCAGTTTCAATACTTTTGTCAAAAGACGAAAATGCTCGATAATTTTGAAAGAAAAATAATTTTCTAAGGTACTGAAGAAATTGTCGATTTCTTTCATTTTCTTCTTTCTCCTTCCTTCTTCTTCAATCATACTTTTCTTATCTCTCCTCTCCCTCTTCCATCCCCTTTATTTTTAAATCACACATTCTTTCCAATTTGTAGCAAAATGGGGTGAAAATGAGACGCCGATATAAAAAAAAAGGACGATACATATTTCGTATTTTTCGAAAATTCCCCCAGTGTACTTTTGTTTACTGTGCAAATGCTTCTCGGTAATTATAATTATAATTATTATTTTAATAACGAATCCAATTAAAAAGAATTCATGTCTTATTTTTATCCAATTAAATGTTAATAAATAATCAACGTTTCTATTTTTAAAACAATTATTAATTACATTCCAATTAAAAATCGTATTATACAGAAAAAAAACCTCTTTTTTTTTTAAATTATGAATACTCTATTTTTTTCTCTCTATCGATTGATTATCAATTTTGGAATTAATAAAAAAAGAAAGATTTCTGTCGCACTTTCACCCCTTTTTTCTTTCCCCATTTTTCTTATAAAATACCGGAAAGCAAAAAATCGCAAGAAAATTGGTGAAATTTACAAAAAAAATCCATTTTATATTAATTATATTGAGAATTGTTGTCATTGTGGTAATGTATCGATTTTTCGAATTTTGTAATTAGAAGGGAAAAAATAATAATAATTTCAATAAAGGAAAATCATTCTTTATTATTTCCTTCAATTTGATAAGCTTTAAACTCGTTCGTTACCCTGTTGGCTCGTAAAATCGTTCTTAAAAATATATCTGAGCAAAAATCTATCGGAAGAATACGAAGAAAATTGTATGATGGCGATTTCACTTTTTTTGAGAAATTAACCGCAAAATATTCGCGCGGAAGGAAAGCAAGAAAAAAAAAAGAACAATTTACAATCCGTCACGAATATTTCGGGGTTAAAAGCGTTTTTATAAATTAAAATAAATGAAGTTGAAGTCGAAAATTTCTTTTTTCTTTCTTCGTTTCTCTTTTATTGAGCAAAACTTTTGAGAGTTCTTCTTTTCTTTTTTTATATAACGCAATACTATAATTCATTTCATTATTTACATTTAAGAAAATCAAACATTTTATTCGAATTTAACGAGAGTTTCGGTTTTTCAGTATTTTTTTTTTCACCGAGTAAGATCCTTGAAGAGAAACTGAACAAATTTGTCCTTTACAAAAATCCTGTAAAATGAGTACCTCCGGAAATATTGAAGAACTCGTCAAAGTCCCGTTTAACGCCACGAGAGGAAGCAGGACGCGAGGTAGTGCGTCTCTCTCGCAATCGTGAAGTCAAACGGGATTTTTCGGAATCGAATATCTCCGGAAATATTAATTCCAGAGAATTTTGGTAAAATACTTTTCGTTTCAGTTTCTCAAGAGGAACGTCAGTACCTGCTTAGTGAGTAAATTTTTCGGAAACTTTGTCTACGGTCAAAGGGGTTACCTGTAACGTAAGTTTTACAGAAAATTGCCGACTTTTGTACAAAAAAAGGACTTTTTAAAAAGGACGAAGATAAAATATTACCACAATTTTATTTGAAAAGAAAATCCCAATTTTTCGAATTTTACCTCAATCTTGGAAAATTCGAAACTTGCTGAGAAAATGATATCGAATCTCGAAATTTCGAGCGTCCAAAGATGAATCTTCGACCTTGAAAAAAAAGCTCTCTCCGGATTTTCTACGATTTGTTCCCCCGAATTTTGGGTCCATTTTCGGAATCTTTTTGGCTCCCGGACAAATCGCCGAACCTTCTGTAAAACTCACGGCACCCCCCCTACCTGTGAAACCAACTCAGCGTCCATGCTCTCACCTCCTGGTCACTTTGCGAAGCCTGATCATCGAGTAAAGATTCAAAGGAAAAAAAAAAACGAGTAGTGTTGCAATAATCATCCCCAGAGGGTTCTAACGAAAAATCATCACGAGATTGAATCAATAAATATATTTCGTTCGTATGAGTTCGTCAAGGGTTCCACGAAGCACTTGTTTCTTCCTTGCCATCTTCTTCAACTCCCCCGTCTCTCTCCTTCTTTTTCTTCAATTATTTATAATCTTTGTGAAAACAAGTAAGTAAATTAAAAAGTTTCTCCCCGTTTCCCCCCATTTGCATTAACATTTACATTTACAATTGTCCAAAGGAAAAAAAAAAAAAAGAACAGGTAGAAGAAGAATCATCATCAACACTTTGGAAATCCGCATTGAGGTACACAATTTTCTTTCAAATCTTCTCTGAATTCCACCTCCATTGATTTACTTATTTATTAGTTTATTGTTTATACTTCTTCCTCCCCGCGATTACCTGGAACTGGAATTTCGGTCACATTCAATCACAAGCATCCCCCCAAGGCGACCAATCCTGATAAGGTGTCGAAGGATGATGGTGGTGATGATGATGGTGAGGGTGGTGATGCTGGTGTTGATGCTGGTGATGCTGCTGGTGCTGTTGCTGCTGTTGCTGCTGTTGCTGCTGCTGCTGTTGAGCCAACCCAGGATTCAGAAGACCTCCAGTACCTCCAGTCGCTCCACTTGCTGCACCCCCGGCCGCTCCTGTGGCAGCGGCAGCAGCTCCCGGGGCGTTGCCGCCGTTGAGCTGGGGCGAATGGTGCGGGTGGTGATGCGGATGCTGCTGATGATGGTGGTAGTGCTGCTGTGGATGCTGATGCTGATGACCCGGCGGCGGCGGCGAATAGGGATCTCCTCCGACACCGACATCGACTACGTCTACCGATTGCGGTAACACTATGGATGTCGTTTGCTGTGGCGAAGGCTGGACCTTTTTCGGGCGGCCCACCGGGTTACCACCTCATTCGCGACTCCTTCTGGGTCGGCCAACCTTGCCTTTCCTCACGGGAGCGCCGCCGTTTCCTGCCGCGGCCACCGCGGCCGCCGCCGCCGCACTCGGGGACTTCACTATCTTCTGCCAGTCCGTTTCGCAGACGGGAGTGCCACCGAACAGACAGTACCTGCAGGCAGAAACGCAAGATGGCGCGTTGGTTATTATTGTTGGTGACCCATGTAGGATTAAACAACGGGGTCAAGCTTGGCCCTTCAACGGTAGCCATCGTTCCAGTATTGGCGCGGCTCTGGGTACCATGACTGGCGTGATAACGGTTAAAGGATGGATGATAACTTCGGCCCAGCACTAGTTATAGGTCTTGGCCCATAATTGGAAGCAATGCTGGCCCGTGAATGAAACCAATGCTGGCCCGTGAATGAAACCAATGCTGGCCCGTGAAACCTATGGCAGCCCATCGTCACCCAATAATGGCCCAAGCCTGGCGAGATACACGTGGCCAATCGTTGGCAACCAATGTATTGGCCAAGCGTCGCCGCGCTACGGCAGAAACTATAACTGAATAAGTATGGCAGCCTATCGTCACCCAATAATGGCCCAAGTCTGGCGAGATACACGTGGCCAATCCTTGGCAACCAATATATCGGCCAAGCATTGGGCCTGTTGTAAGGCTTGGCGTTCCGTACATGGGGAATTCGTTCGATAAAATATGTCGTTCAATTGCAATTGCAATCACAATTTTTTAACCCTTAACGCTCCGTAGGAGACATACTTTACACGTACAAGCAACTCCCTCGGAGTGGAAAGGGTTAAAATAAAAAAAATCAGATCAAGGGGAAAATATTGAGATCGAATTTTCGTTCATCAATAAAATTTTCATATTAATTTTATTTTTTTTATATATCCGCCATTTATTTTTAACTCGATCTAAAAAGAGGAAATTGTAGGAGAGTCGTGGTATTGAAAGCCTCGTTTTTCTTATAATTCCAAAAAAATTAGTACAAAGATAATTTGAAAATATTGGGAACTGATAAAATTATTTCTTTGTTCTTCGTTCTCTCATGGAACGCAGGAAGATTCCACTTTCTTCAGCTCCAGGAACCTTCTTCCTGAAAGAACAGGTTCCCGGAGGAACCATTTCCAGTTCCTACTGGTGCAAGCAACTAGATGTGGAATTGAAGCGGGGCTGGATTGGGGAAACGCTAATTTTCTTGTATCTGGGTAAATTTGTAACATGGAGGAGGTTTTTCAAGGTCACGAGAAAGCTACCCCAGTAGAAAAGGTCAAGTTTGGGCTTTTGGTGGAGAATTAGGGTCAGGGATCCACTAAAACCCGAAGGATCCAGCACAAAAACTAAGATTCCAGTGGCACCCCTCCGTCCAAAAGAAATAATAGTTTGTGATTAAAGAAAATTGCTGGAAGATCCAGGAAATTGGGGACTTCTTTGGATCCCTTGGACCCAATAAGGCCCAAATCTGCACCAGAGAGAGACTTTGCGAGACTGTTGCTTCTTTTAAAGGATAAAATACAGGTCCTCGGGAATCCAAGTGTGGCAAAATGGTGCCCAGAGGCAATTGATGAAACATTAGCGTCTTCTGGAGGCAACTTTAGGGGTCCACTAGCACCCAAAATGGACAATTTAGGGTCCAGAGGCAATTGCCCGGGGATTTCATGCGTTTAGAGGAAAAACTAAGGATCCAGTGGAACTCAAAATGGCAGTTCTTGTAACCAAGGATAATTGTTAGAAAATTTGATGTTTTTCGATGATAGGCTAAGGATGCAGAGGCTGCCAAAGTAGAAATTCTGGTGGTCCGAGCCAATTCCGTTGTCTCCAAGACCGAGAAGTGGCTCTTGGCATCCGGGGAGACAATCGTGACCGTTATCGACGCATGAATGAGTGAAATATGACATCGGACAGAAGGAAAACAGGTTTTTCCTTCCTCGTCCGATCGAAAATCGAGTGTACGCAGGAAAAGACAAGTGAAGCTCACCTATCGCCGGCGACCAGTTGCGTGCCACATTTGTTACAGGTGAAACATTTGACGTGAAAGACGGATCCACCTGCTCTCATGACCATCTCACTGGCGGGTATCGAGTGACCACAAGACGCACAAGCTCCGCTACCACCGAACAACCTAGAACAGCAAAAGGAAATTGTCTTTCGTTAATGGGACTTTCGTGCACTCTTTGAAATGTCGATACATTATCAATTATCATCGAATCGTTAATGAATAATTTCTCATAGGAACGGTTGGAGCCCATCGATATCCTTCTGATCCTGTTTTCGGTCAAAAAAAATTCTAACTTGAAAACAAAAAATCGTAGCGAACTCAATTTTAGCTCATTTTCAAGCTCGAAACTCCTAATTTTTACCTTACGAATTTCAACTTTTCGTGAAATTAAATCCCCTAATTATGAATTTCCAAACCGAGGAAAAAAAATTGGGAAAAAAACTGAAAAAAATTCCTTTTTTCGAATTTTTCAATTTTACTAAAAATTTCGAGCGGGTTTTGAAATGTCACCATTCCATAAAATTTCTTTCCTATGTTACAAATTTCCAAACGGAAAGAAGAAATAATAAAAAAAATGGTGATTTCAGGGATTTCCAAATTTTCCACATCACGTTCAAAAATTGCTAGCTTAATCACGAAAAATCGCAGTGACCTTCACGGTAGTTCATTTTGGGGCTCAAGGTCTCTAACTTCAACCTCGTAAATTTCAACTTTCTAAAAAATGACTTCCCCAAGTTATAAATTTCCAAACCGACAAAGGAAATGACAAAAAATTTCCCGCACTGAAACTCTCAAATTTTGCATTACACATTTAAAAGTTTGTAACTCAAAGACGAAAAATCGTAGCGACTTCCACGATAGCTCATTTTGAAGCTCGAAGTCTCCCATTTTCACCTTTGGGAAGGAAACCTGTACAAAAAATTATTCCTTCACACTATAAATTTCCAGATGCGAAAAATCCAGGGTAGGGGAAAATTCCTAAAATCCTCGCATCGGATAAATTAAAATTCGATTAAATTAACGAAATTACTGGCGTGCCAGTAATTGAGCAACACCTCTATCGCGTGTCTCCTGCATACGTGCAACTGCACAGGAAGCTGTAAAATAATATTGCACACGGATGGTACCAGGGGGTAGCTCGAGACCAGAGCGGCCAGTCCATAACCACCAATCGGGTAGTTTTAGGGTTAAGGAAATCCTTTTCTCGGTGTTTCGAGGCTGTACGAATGTTTCCGTGCATTTACACGTGTGTGTGTACGAGTGTACACCGTCTGTGTTAACGTGTGTGCCTATGGTGTAGCTCTTTCTCTTTGCTGCAACGAAGAAACTAAACGAGCACATCGATATAATAAGGTGTTGTAAATGCACCTTTTAATTGGCAGGATAAACGAGATAACTTGTAAGCGAACTGTATGTATGTATGTGTATGTATGTAAAGATTTTATATATATACACATACTTATGTAGATATATCAAGCAGATTCATATATATGCAAGTGTAGACGCGGTTTCTTCTTTTCTTGTATACAAGGTGGTTATTATAAAATGGACGGTACCGAGTAATGATAATATATATATATATATATATATATATATATATATATATATATATATATATATATTTCGAATGTGTACTTTGGAGACATAAAAAAATACCAACATATAATAGTTGAAAATGGTATACATTCTTCATATATGTCGATTTTAATTATTTTCAGGAAATAATATTCACGAAATTTTTAAATATTTAGAAATTTGTATAAAACGTTGAATATGGAGCTTTTTTAATATATAAATATAAGATGTGTACTTTGAAGACAAAAAAATATTTTAGTATAACAGCTAAAACCGGTACTTATTTTTCATACACAGCATTTTCAATTGTTCTTAATTTAGATAAACAGAGTAAAAAATATCGTAATATTTAGAATTCGTTAAGAAATATTTAGTATGCGACCTTATACACGTGTAGTAATATATGTAAGGATTTTGAAATATTGCTGTCCTCACATCATATTTTTCATGTCTTTAAAATCAAAATAATGTTATGAAATGCTAGAGTAGGTAATTATAAGCCTGGTTATTCAAGCAAATTTGTAAATTTGCATTTCCTATTCAGTTGATATACAATGGTATCTACCGTGGACTTTGAAGACATATTCGATGACTAAATGGTTACTTTGAAGACACTCTGCAAATTCGTCACTAACAAAAGACTTATTTTCATTATTAGGACAATTCTGTATTTCATTTTTAAATTAGGAATAACTTTAGATAGAAGTTTTTTGTAATTTAAGAATTATTACCAACAATAAGTCCTTTATTTATGGACATTTTGGGAACTGTCCTCAAAGTATCCATTTAGTCACCTAAAATGTCTTCGAAGTAAACAGTAAATATATTTATACATTATCTGAATGATCGATCTTATAATTTCGAAACACCTACTATATCATTACTCTATTTTGTCAAGAAGGCATGAATATTTTTACAAATAGATGTTTCTAAGATCTATACTACAATTGTGAACTAACAACACTATTAATTAAATGATATACAGGGTGCTCATTTGAAAACTTTCCAGCTGAATATTTCGAAAAGTATGGATGGATATTTAAAAAGCATAAAACGCGTCACCAAATATTTCGAGGGGGAAGCAGGGGGGCAGAATTTTGAAATATTTAGGCACACTTTAACATATTATATGAATAATATTTCAAGCAAGCAAGAATCTGAATCATATGATTATTATTTTTATATGTCACTGGAATGGTAATTTTAATACTATCCAAATATTTTCTTCCGTAATCAGATACGATTTTATTGCTCAAGTAATTTAAAACAATTCGGGAGAAAATATTCCAGAATTATGAAAATCACCATTAAAGAGACTTATATCAAAATGATGTAATGAAAATATAGAATAAATATTTGCAAATCATAAGACTGATCACTTAGACGATGTATAAATGTATCTACTGTGGACTTCGAAGACATTTTCGATGACTAAGTGGTTACTTTGAGGACATTTCCCAAAATAGCCATGAAAAGGCTTATTATATTATTAATTAAAATTTTCCCAATTCAAAAAATAAATATGAGATAGTTCTAATACTGAGAATAAGCCTTTTATTAGTGATGAGTTTGGGGATGTCCCCAAAGTAACCATTTAGTCACCAAAAATGTCTTCGAAGTCTACGGTAGATACATTTATACATATATTGCTTGACAATGCAACTATAGGTTTCCAAATACGTACCGTGTAAATTATATTAGTTTAGATTTAAAGGCATATATATTTTATTCAATTAATTCAGTTTCTAATGCAAAAATTTAACACAAAACCGCCTCAATATTTTACCTGTCAGATATGCAAATTCTCAAGAATGTCGTAATACTATAACTGTTTAGTCGGAAAAAAAGTCTTCAGTCTACGATAGGCACACTTCAACATATTATATGAATAATATTTTAAGCAAACAACAAATCTGAATGATATGATTTTTATTTTTATGTGTCACTGGAATGGTAATTTTAATACTATCCAAATATTTTCTTCCGTAATTAGATACGATTTTATTACTCAAGTAATTTTAAACAATTCCGGAGAAAATATTCCAGAATTATGAAAATCACCATTAAAGGGACATATAAATGAAAATCAAACGATTAAAATTTTCGTTTGTTTAAAACATTATGCATACGTGTGTAAATGTGTCTATCGTGGATTCTAAAGGCAGCCTTTTGAGACTGAATCAGTTGTTTCGAAACATTCTTCGAAATTTTTAACATAAGACATGTTCATGATTATGATATTTTCTGATTAGATAGGTACGGCATCAACTTATAAAAATATACGTATCTGTCCCTAATGTCAAAATGATCTAATGAAAAGGTAGAATAAATATTTGCAAATCATAAGACTGATTATTTAGACGATGTATAAATGTATCTACTGTGGACTTCGAAGACATTTTCGATGACTAAGTGGTTACTTTGAGGACATTTCCCGAAATAGCCATGAAAAGATTTATTATATTATTAATTGAGGTTTTCCCAATTCAAGAAATAAATATGAGATAGTCTTAATACTGAGAATAAGCCTTTTATTAGTGACGAGTTTGGGGATGTCCCCAAAGTAACTATTTAGTGACCAAAAATGTGTTCAAAGTCTACGGTAGTTACAATTATATGTCATTTGAATAGAAAATGAAGTGTTTCCAAATATGCACCTAAAATTCATTACATTACTTTGTATTTAAAGGCAGATATAATATACAGAGTGTTCATTTGAAAACTTTTCAGCTGAATGTTTCAAAAAGTATGGAAGATATTTAAAAAGTATAAAACACGTGTCCAAGTATTTCGAGGGGAAGCAGGGGGGCAGAATCTGCTTTTTATTTGGGTGGCGTTTTCAAGGTCATTTGAAGGTCAACTTTGTTTTTTTTATTGGAAACTTCTGTTTTTTGTTATGGGATCATATAGTACGTAAAAAAACCAGCCATTTTCGTAGGAAACCTTTTTTTTGTGAGCACCATTTTCGGAAATATTTAAAGATAAGTGGAGCGAGGCATAGTTGGAAGAAATTTATTACATAGCTACAACAAAAAAAGAGATATTTATTACATAGTTGTAATAAATTTTCAAAATGTTCTCCATTTCATTACTATTAATTGTACTACAATAGTATCTCTGATATGATTTTTATTTTTATATGTGACTGGAATGGTAATTTTAATACTATCCAAATATTTTCTTCGGTAATTAGATACGATTTTATTACTCAAGTAACTTAAAACAATTCGGGAGAAAATATTCCAGAATTATGAAAATCACCATTAAAGGGACATATATCAAAATGATGTAATGAAAAGATAGAATAAATATTTGCAAATCATAAGACTGATCACTTAGACGATGTATAAATGTATCTACTGTGGACTTCGAAGACATTTTCGATGACTAAGTGGTTACTTTGAGGACATTTCCCAAAATAGCCATGAAAAGGCTTATTATATTATTAATTAAAATTTTCCCAATTCAAAAAATAAATATGAGATAGTTCTAATACTGAGAATAAGCCTTTTATTAGTGACGAATTTCGGGATGTCCCCAAAGTAACCATTTAGTGACCAAAAATGTCTTCGAAGTCTACGGTAGTTACAATTGTATGTCATTTGAATAGAAAATGAAGTATTTTCAAATATGGACCTACAATTCATTACATTACTTTTGTATTTAATGGCAGATATAATATACAGGGTGTTCATTTGAAAACTTTTCAGCTCTTATCACGATCATTCGTACTTGACTAAACAGTACACCTTTAAAGACAGACAACATAAATAAGAGACGAATAGAGGAAAATTTTGTTTTCAATACGTACGTGCTATTACAATTGGAAAACATCAACGATTTGCGTCAAAGGATTTTACACATTAATATGCCACGCTCCTCTTACCTTTAATTATTCCCGAAAATAGTGCTGGGGAAAAAAGTTTTCTACGAAAATTGCTGTTTTTTTTACGTACATAAGATCCCATAATACAAAATAGAGGTTTCCATTTTAAGAAACAAAGTTGACGTTCAAATCACCTTGAAAACGCCACCTAAATAAAAAACTGATACTGCCCCCTCGAAATACTTGGACGCGTGTTTTATACTTTTTAAATATTTTCCATACTTTTTGAAATATTCAGCTGAAAAGTTTTCAAATGAACCCGCTGTATATTACATCTGCCTTTAAATACAAAGTAATGTAATGAATTGTAGGTGCATATTTGGAAACACTTCATTTTCTATTCAAATGTCATATAATTGTAACTATCGTAGACTTCGAAGACATTTTTGGTCACTAAATGGTTACTTTGGGGACATCCCGAAACTCGTCACTAATAAAAGGTTTATTCTCAGTATTAGGACTGTCTCATATTTATTTTTTGAATTGGGAAAACTTTAATTAATAATATAATAAGCCTTTTCATGGCTATTTTGGGAAATGTCCTCAAAGGAACCACTTAGTCATCGAAAATGTCTTCAAAGTCCACAGTAGATACATTTATACATCGTCTAAGTGATCAGTCTTATGATTTGCAAATATTTATTCTATCTTTTCATTACATCATTTTGATATATGTCCCTTTAATGGTGATTTTCATAATTCTGGAATATTTTCTCCCGAATTGTTTTAAATTACTTCAGTAATAAAATCGTATCTAATTACCGAAGAAAATATTTGGATAGTATTACAATTACCATTGCAGTGACATATAAAAATAAAAATCATATGATTCAGATTTTTGTTTGCTTGAAATATTATTCATTTAATATGTTGAAGTGTGCCTATATTTTTTAAAATTCTGCCCCCCTGCTTCCCCCTCGAAATATTTGGACACGTGTTTTGTGGTTTTTAAATATCCATCCATAATTTTCGAAATATTCAGCTGAAAAGTTTTCAAACGAGCACCTTGTATATCATTCAATTAATACTGTTTTTAATTCACAATTTTAGTATAGATCTTAGAAACATCTATTTGCAAAAATATATAGCCTTCTTGTCAAAATAAAGTAATGATATAGTAGGCGTTTCGAAATTATAAGATCGATCATTTAGATAATGTATAAATACATTTACTGTTTACTTCGATGACATTTTAGGTGACTAAATGGATACTTTAAGGACAGTTCCCAAAATCTTCATAAATAAAGGACTTATTGTTGGTAATAATTCTTAAATTACTAAAAACTTCTATCTAAAGTTATTCCTAATTTAAAAATGAAATACAGAATTGTCCTAATAATGAAAATAAGTCTTTTGTTAGTGGCGAATTTGCAGAGTGTCTTCAAAGTAACCATTTAGTCATCGAATATGTCTTCAAAGTCCACGGTAGATACATTTATACATCGTCTAAGTGATCAGTCTTATGATTTGTAAATATTTATTCTACCTTTTCGTTACATCATTTTGACATTAGATACGTATATTTTTATAAATTGATGCCGTATCCTAACAACCTATCTAATCAAAAAATATCATAATGCTGAACATGTCTTATGTTGAAAATTTCAAGAATGTTTCGAAACAATTGATTCAGTCTCAAAATGCTGCCTTCAGAATCCACGATAGACAAATTTACACACGTATGCATCATTTTTTAAACAAACGAAAATTTTAATCGTTTGATTTTCATTTATATGTCCCTTTAATGGTGATTTTCATAATTCTGGAATATTTTTTCCGGAAATGTTTAAAATTACGTGAGTAATAAAATCGTATCTTATTACGGAAGAAAATATTTGGATAGTTTTAAAATTACCATTCCAGTGATATATAAAAATAAAAATCATATGATTCAGACTTTTTGTTTGCTTGAAATATTATTCATATAATATGTTGAAGTGTGCCTATCGTAGACTTTGAAGACTTTTTTCCGAGTAAACAGTTACAGTATTACGACATTCTTGAGAATTTCCATATCCGACAGGTAAAATATTGAGGTGGTTTTGTGTTAAATTTTTGCATTAAAAGCTGAATTAATTGAATAAAGTATATATGCCCTTAAATCTAAATCAATGTAATTTACACGGTACGTATTTGGAAACTTATAGTTGCATTGTCAAGCAATATATGTATAAGTGTATCTACCGTAGACTTCGAAGACATTTTCGGTAACTAGATGGATACTTTGAAGACATTTTCCAAACTCGATATTAAAAAAGGCTTATTGTTACTATTAGGACATTTTTGTATTTTATTTTTGGATTAGAAACAGCTTTAGATAGATGTTGGTTGTAATCTAGGAATTAATACTAGCAATAAGTCTTTCGTTGATGGAATATTCATATCTATTGATAGCTCATGTTGTAACTCGAAGTAAAGGCGATTTTGAAGACCTTATTTGTTGCGATATCTAGTGGTAAACACATCGTACATTGTTACAGGAGAATTGTCTTTTGTGAATTATGTTATTAGCCGAGGTTTAACTGCATGAGTTATATATATTGATATCGCAAAGTTGAAAATCGAGAATTAGGCGTATCTTGTATTTTAACCAGCGTATAACCCAGTATGCGCTGGGTTATGCGCTATATTTTGAATACCTTTTGTAATGCTTTCATATTAATGCAAGCAAAAATTTCTGAAATAAGGACATACATTTACCTAATTTGACACTAGGAATAAAAAAAACTTATTTTATGAGAAGTCCTTTTAATGCGAATGATATTTGTAAATGAATAACCTGCGTAGAAGTTAATTATTTCTTTGAGGACATTCTTTATTTTTCGTGTCCTGAAAGTATTCTTTCAGTTGAGTTGACACTTTAAACCCAGTCCTCAAAGTATCCATTCGTTTGGAAAAAGTTTGAAGACTGGGTTCAAAGTATACAAATGTCTCTAAACTCCACCTTTCGTAACAAAAAATGTCTCTAAAGTACACACTGGATATATATATATATATATATATATATATATATATATATATATATATATATATATGTATACTTACGGTCGAGTCCCGAGGTATATATATAGATAATTTCCCGTGGTCGTGTTCTTGTTTTCGGAGCCAAAGTGATTTGCACTCGAGCAAATTTAAATTAGATATCGAAAATGAAGAAATGACCGAGTGAAGATAAGTAAATGGAGCTTGTAATTAGAATGTATTTTTTATCGTCTATTTTATCAGCTAGTTGCTCCGATAGCACGGCCCGCTTGCTCCGGTTTACCTAACCGCGCAAAGAAGGGACTCGTGGAATGAAGGAGGCAACGCAGAGCAGTGGCAACAAAATGGATTTGAAGATTTGAAAATTCGTTGCCTCCACAGAAATTATCATACATATTTGAGATTTTCAGGATGAAAAGTAGGGATCGTAAGCTTCAAAATGAGCTACAGCTGAAATTCCTACGATTTTTGGTTCGCGAGAGAAAAATTTTGAAAGATGTAGTTGAAAATTGGAAAATTATTCACCGAATATCTTGCAATTCTTTTTCTGCCTTATTTGAAAATTCGTAGTTTCGAGAGGAATTCTGAGGGACTTTTGAAAATTTCAGGATGAAATACAGAGATCGTAAGCTTCAAAATGAGCTACAGCTGAAATTCCCACGATTTTTGGTTCGCGAGAGAAAAATTTTGAAAGATGTAGTTGAAAATTGGAAAGTTTTTCACCGAATATCTTGCAATTCTTTTTCTGCCTTATTTGAAAATTCGTAGTTTCGAGAGGAATTCTGATGAACATTTGAGAATTTCAGGATAAAATGTAGAGATCGTAAGCTTCAAAATGAGCTACAGCTGAAATTCCTACGATTTTTGGTTCCCGAGAGAAAAATTTGGAAAGCTATAGTTGAAAATTGGAAAATTATTCATCGAATATCTTGCAATTCTTTTTCTGCCTTATTTGAAAATTCGTAGTTTCGAGGGGAATTCTGATGGACTTTTGAAAATTTCAGGATAAAATACAGGGATCGTAAGCTTCAAAATGAGCTACAGCTGAAATTCCTACGATTTTTGGCTCCCGAGATAAAAATTTTGAAAAATACACACACGTGAAAGTTTCGAAATTTTTCACGAAATATTTTGTAATTTTTCTGTTCTAAATTTGAAAATTTTTAATTGGAGGTAAAGTAAATTTTCAAAATTGATATTTACAGAGTAAAATGTACAATTTTCGAGCTGCAAAATGAGTTCTTACTGAAATCCCTACGATTTTTAGTTTCCGTGTAAAAAATTTCGAAACCTCGAGTCAAAGGATTTCAATCACGAGAATTTCGAAAAATTGTATTCCCAATTTGAAAATTTGAAGCTCGGGGAGAAAATTTTCCAGGAACTTGTAATTTGTGGAGCAAAATGTGGAGATTCTGAGCTTCAAAATGAGCTATCGTGGAACACTTGCTTCCTTTTCGTCGTGACAAAAAAAAAATAAATCTTCCTCGAACCAATGATCGGAAAATTAAGGGGAAATAAAAGAGAAAATGATGAAATAATTTGGGACATAAGGTGTAACGAAATTCGGGTGATGCATCGAGCAGCTGCAGAAAAGTGAGTCAATGGAAAAGCGTCTGAAGAGAGAGACAGAGAAATGCACTCACGAATCTCAAATCGACGTACACACGTATCGTTACGTGGCTAATTGCTGCATAAACATGAAGCTTTACGACCCGTGAGTATATATATACTCCAGTGACCACTTTGCAAACACTGACTGCCATTAATGTCGATATATATGCACTATATATATATGCATCCACATGCACTTATTATCTATATGCGTATTTACTGCGAGTAATAGATTAATTATTTTTCGTTTCAATAAATTACTCATTTCGATGTTTTTCTGTCGCATACATGGAAATAATGTTTCAACTTTCCGACTTTGTGTGCATTTAGATCCGGGCCTTCGAAATTCATATATTAATTAATTACTATTGCAATTAAAAATGTTTAGAAATGCGAAACCTGCGAATTTTATTTTATTTTATTTTTTTCAAATAATCCGAAAATTTAAAATTTTTCAGGTTCGCGTTCAGGAATTTCTAACTCGAAAACATCAAATTGTAAAGACCTTTACGATAGCTCATTTTGAAGCTCAAAATCTATAATCTTAACCCTGAAAATTTCAACCCTCCATAAAATTATTTCGCTAATTTACAAATATTCAAATTGAAAAAAGAAATAATTAAAAATTATTCAATTCTCGGATATCTAAATCTTAAAATTCACATTAAAAAATTTCTATCTCAAAAACAAAAAATCCCAGCGACTATCATAATAGCTCATTTTGAAGCTCAAAGCGTCTAATTTTCACCCTGCGAATTTCAACTTCCCCTAAAATCACTTCCCCAAGTTATAAATTATCGAAATGAGAAAGGAAGCGTGCAACAAATTCTGATTCTCGAAATTTCCCAATTTTCAAATTTTCATTCAAAAATTTCTACCTTGAGAACGAAAAATCGCAGGGACCTTCGCGATAGCTCATTTTGAAGCTCAAAGTGTCTAGTTTTCACCCTGCGAATTTCAACTTCCCCTAAAATCACTTCCCCAAGTTATAAATTATCGAAATGAGAAAGGAAGCGTGCAAAAAATTCTGATTCTCGAAATTTCCCAATTTTCAAATTTTCATTCCAAAATTTCTACCTTGAGAACGAAAAATCGCAGGGACCTTCACGATAGCTCATTTTGTAGCTCGAATTCTGGTCTTCTAAACCTCAAAAAATCAACCCCCCAAAAAAATTATATCTCCCCGAAATAAATGACCAACTCCAAAAAAACCGGTGTAACAGAAATCATCGCAACAGGAGCTGCAAAGAATATGAGGAAACTCTTAATTAAATTTCATTCGATTAATGAAATTATTGACATTCCAATAATTGAACAATACTCCTACAGCGTATTCGCCGGATACGGGCGAATGCAGAAAGAGCGATTAAATTTAACGATTGGAGTCGTAACAATTGCAAATGCATACGTAAGAATGATTTTTAACAAATTTATTATTGAAACAAAGAGAGAATGACGGGGTGGGGGTGCATCTGTATATAATATATATACATATAATACATATAATTGCGGGATGAAGAGTCGTGGGGAGTCAAGAGGAAGAATTGAAACGTCATTCCACGAGCAATCATCGACCTGCCTGCCTGCCTGCCTGCTTTTATGCTGTACTACGTACGTTTATACGTACGTACGTATGGCTCGACCAGATCCCCGACAGATAAATTAGCAATTTAATTATAGAACTGTCAGCCGGTAATTAAATTAATAACGAGAAACTTCGAATCCATTCTGGCAACCTTTTCGTGCTCTCATATACTTTCATATCTATCTACGGAGTGGCTCTGCATGGATATAGGCACATATACATGAACGGGGATGTACACGTGTGTATGTGTAAAGAAATTATGTATATGATAGAAATTCAGGTAGAATTTACCATTTTGACAATTTTTTGTTCCTTACAATTTTCGTCTAAATACGAGGAATCAAGAGATAATAGAGGTTAAAGGTAGAATTCTACGGTAGCGCCTCTAGTGGCGAGATGGTAGAAATGTCGAGAGAAATTCTGGTAGAATTGATGATCCTGGAACTTTTTTCTTCCGTGCAATTTTTCTCTAATTGCGAAAGTTTGGGAGATATGAGAGGTTAAAGGGAGAATGCCACACTAGCGCCTCTAGTGGTGAAATGAAATAAATATCGAAGAAAATTTTGGTAGAACTTAAGATTCTGAGATTTTTTGCTCCCTTGCAATTTTTCTCCAAACATGAACCTGTCGGAGATAGGAGAGTTTAAAGTTAAAATTCCACACTAGCGCCTCTAGTGGTGGAATTGAAGAAATAGTCATGGAAATTCATGTGAAATTTACGAATCTAAAACTTTTTTATCCCTTGCAATTTTTCTCTAAACGCCATCGTTTAGAAGATACGAGCGATTAAAGGTAGAATTCTACAGTAGCGCCTCCAGTGACGGAGCACCGTATCACCGGAAGAGAAACTTCAACCCAGGATATCTCGAGAACTACTGGAGCTAGAGGAAAAGTTCTTGGACAAAAAATGTTCAGTTTTTCGTGGGCTATCCTTTGCTGGTGACAGAATTGACATAATCTTCCGAAGAATTTTTTCGGCGATTATCGATGCATGTGCAGAGTAACTGCTTTTCTTAAGACTGGGTGACATCGTTGGGGAGTGTTTCCTGTTCCTAGAATGCTCTGAACGGCACGTCTGCGCTTTTAATTAATAATCCAAGACTGATTAACGTGTAAAATATATGTTTATTGGTTTCTGAAGGTAACGAGAGCAGAAGAACAAATAAATGGGGATATATATATGTATATATTAATGTATATATATATAAAATGTGCCCACGCCTTCTTCCTTCAAAACCTACGAGAGGAGAGAGAACTCAACGATTGCTCATTCACTTCGCTTCTGCAATTACCAACCGCCATCTGTTCTATCCGTTCTACTTCATCTGCGAGACGTCGAGCCTCTAATTAGTAATTACGTTGAAATCGAAAATAGAGCAATCCGTGAAGAACACCCCCACACCCCTTTGCTGCCTCCACTTCTTCCTTACTTAACCTTACCTTCTTCTTTTTTTTTTCTTCCTTCTTTCTTTCTTTCTTTCCTACCCTCTCTTAAAGACAAGGTATAAAACACAAAAAAAGCTATATAGGCGATCCTAATTAAAAGTTCTCTCATTTTCTACTTACATACCTTTACCTTTTATTCCCATTAACTAAAACTATTTTTTCATTAAAATTTAAAATTTATCCGACGCGCGAGGGAGAAGGGGGGGTGGATCCCATTTATTTTCCCCTTTTTCGAAATCTCCAAGATCCGCGCGGTCCATTCAGAAAATTTATAACTCGGAAACGAAAAATCGTTGCGAGCTCGACTCCGGCTCGTTTCAAAGCTCTGATTCTCGCCATAAAAAATTCGACCCCCCATAAAGTTATTTCCCCCAGTTACGAATTTCCAAACTCGGGAGAGAAGGATCGAAAAAAGCTGTTTCCGAAATTTCCACAATTTGAAATTCACGTTCGAAAATTTCTAACTCGAAAACCAAAAATCGCGATGAGCTTCAACGATAACTCATTTTGCGGCTCAAAGTCTCTCATTTTCACCGTAAATATTTCAAATTCCCATAAAATTACGTGTCCAAGTTACAAATTATCTTCCACCGCGGGGTAAAAAAAAGAATGAAATTTTATGGAAATGCTCGACGCCCCCTACCTCCCTTCCTTTTTTTGGTTATTAATACGCAATTAAAAATTGCTAATGAAGTTTTGGATTATCTGACGATGGTTGGACTGATAGATGCAGGAACGGACGGACGGACAGACAGACGGATGGATGGATGGATCCTTCAACGTATTCAGTTTCATTATTTTTCATTAAACAATCTCCCGCGGTATTTGACACCGACTTTAATGCAGTTTCCATTTCAATCATAATTACCCATTGGATTGATTAGATCGTCGATTGATTGGATTAAGACTAACGAGAGACGCGTCGTTCGTTCGACAGAAATTTCCTTCCGATGTGTAGATTGCCTCTGGTGTCTTCCCTGTAACCCATTTTTCTTTGTTTACGCGCTTATCTATCGATCTCTAACGACACCGGCAAAACAACGACCGTATCCTGACGATCCCGAGTATAAACATTCGCAATAATTACCGACAACCAGGAAATTGCTGCACTTTTCTCCAGAAAAAAAGTTATATAACCAAGATATTTTTCTTGAGAAGACAAAACTAAGCGGCAACGGATAGTTCATCTAAAACTGAACAACTTTTATCTAAAAACTTTTTTTCTACCTGCAATAGTTTCCGAGATATTGGCAATTAAAGTTTCCCGTACAGTGACTCTCTCGTTCTGCCGCCAGAGGCGCTAGCGTGGGATTCTCTACTCATTGTCAGCAGTAGCGACGAAATAATGACCGCATTGTACGTTTCAGGGGACACATAGTGGCAAGAATTACCTAAAGCAGGAAATTGTTGCACTTTTCTGGTAAAGATTGTAGAAAGAAATCATATATAATTTCAGTATTTTTTTATAAACAATTTAATTGTTTTTTATCACCAGAAATGAATAGTTTACCTAAAACTGAACAATTTTTGTCGAACAAATTTTTTTCTACCTCTAATAGTTTCCGAGATATGCGCGATCAAAGTTTTCTATCGAGTGTTTCTTCAGTTACACCACTAGAGGCGGTGGTGTGCAATTCTACTTTAAATCGCTTCTATCTCCTTAATGGTTAAGTTCAGAGAAAAAGTGTAAAAAGTAAAAATTATTTAAAATCGCGTGTTTCATCAGTATTCGTGGTCGATTTCGATTTCGAATGAAATCGGTATTGATTTTTATCGATATCTTTTGAACGGCTGGGTTTAGGGAAAAATTGTAAAATATAAAAATTATTTAAAATCGTGTGTCTTATCAATATTCGTGGTCGATTTCGATTTTGAATGAAATCGGTATTGATTTTTATCGATATCTTTTGAGCGGCTGGGTTTAGGGAAAAATTGCAAAATATAAAAATGCTTTAAAATCGTGTGTCTTATCAATATTCGTGGTCGATTTCGATTTTGAATCAAATCGGTATTGATTTTTATCGATATCTCTTGAACGGCTGGGTTTAGAAAAAAATTACAGAGAATGAAAGTTATTTAGAATCGCGTGTTTTATAAAAATTTTTGGTCGATTTCAATTTTGGAGAAAATTGACCTATTTGGAAATCGATACCGATTTTCTGATCGCAAAAATTCGAGAAGCGTTGTAGTTTGAACTACTTCAAACCATGTACACTTCTGAGCTTACATACCTCGGGGTATATATTTGGTGTTAACTTATTTATTTACTTTGTTCGCTCGGTATATAATAATTATATATATATATATATATATATATATATATATATATATATATATATATATATATATATATATATTGCAGCAGTCCAACCAAACTAATTGGAATTACGCTTTCTCTCCATATACCTAATATATATATATGCAAAACCCCAGCAATTCTAGTCTCTTTTCTATGTACGTTTAACTCGTCATTGAATGTGGCACTCATTTCACTATTGCAATATGCATTCTAATAGTTGGAACGAACTATTATCTTGAAACACGCGAGATACGATTAATTGCTTTTACTTTGCCAATTATTATCGCTATATAGTTATTCAGTTATTTTGCTTTTATAACTCTTTCAATTAGCAATTAGTATTCGGAATTGCATCTTACGCTATTATTATTACTTACTTCGCTTCCTATTTGTTGTTGTTTATGATCATTAATTCCCAACCCAGGTATAATAGGCATCTCATTTAAAATTCCAGCGACTCGCTATTTAGAAGAATTCTCTTGTTTATACAGCGGATAAGGGGAAAAACAGGGAAAAGTGAGCACTGGAATTTTTCTTTTTGTAATAACAAAAGACATTTTTTTTATTAGAAATTTGTCTTTCGAGTTCGAATTTAGAAATTTGTCTTTCGAGTTCGAATTTTGAAATTCGTAATTTTCGAAGAATCGAAGAGCAGAAATTTCCGGATAATATTTATTGTGGCGTTAATAAAGAAAAAAAAATTTTTTAATTAAAAAAAATGGATAATTTAAAAATAATCAATGTTTTGTTTAAATAATTTAGTATATATATAATTGTAATATTTGTACTTTTGGAAATATTAATTTCGAAACGAGGGATATCGAATTTCTTATTTTTTTCGTTTCTGAAATAACTATTTTCTATTTCCGATAAATAATTTAGAACAAAAAGTTGAAAAATCGGAAAAATGTCCACAATAACTCATTTTGAAGCTCACAGTTTCCATTCAGTGTCAAACAATTTTTCAAATTTTTCAGAAATTTATTCTTGGAGTTACAATTTTGAGATTGATGGCTTTCCTCAATTCCCAGATTCAGAAATTGCATTTTCAAAAATTGTCAAATAATCCGTAACTCGGAAATAAAAAATCCTAAAACTCTGAACGATAGCTCATTTTAAAGCTCAGATTTCCCTCTCATTACCGTGTAAATTTCAAATTTTTATGAAATTTTATTTTGGAGTTATAATTTTAAGAACCAGGGAACGTTGGCTTTCCCGATTTCTCCTTTTACTGGAACTGCAACTTTCGAATTCCGGTTAAAAAAATCATAGCTCAGAAAGAAAAAATCGTACAAATTTGTACGATAGCTCATTTTAAAGCTCGGGTTTTCTTCTCGATGCCGTATAAATTTCAAATTTCCATTAAATTTACTTTTGGAATCATCGTTCGAAAAACGAGGAAAAGTTGGCTCTCCTCGTTTCTACAAATTCCAAATCATCCCCGGATCATCCCCCTGCGTAGGCGCGGATGGACGGTTCGACCGGTCAAACCGTGCCGATAATGCCGTTAGCGTGGAGTTAGAAGCCGGCGAGTGCGGGCAGAATGCCGTTCTAATGCTCGATTGGTCGTTAACAACGCGCAAACCAACCTCCTATTATTCCCTATCGTTGTCTCGTCGGAGATGGCCTTTAACAGATAACACGGTCATTTATTATGACCATGGCTGGCTCTGCAGTCTCCCGCAAGTGTACTTACCTATCGGTCGTATAACTTGTTTACTGTATAACCTCACACAAACACACACTTCCACATGCATACACATAGACGCGCGATTTTATTTATATCGCGAATGTTAATGCAACTAATGGGACCTTTGTCGATATTTTTAACGACCCGAATTGGTGGGAATCGAAAATTCAACCCCTCACTTACGACCTTCTAATTCTCAACGACCTGAATATCAATGACTAATGAGAAATTCGAATAAATATATATAATATATTTTTAATTGTGTATAATAGTAGATATATATATATAATTCTGTGAGTGGAATTTCGAATTTTTTGCCCGAACTCGAATTGAAAAATTAGTAATTTGGTTTTTCGAAGAAAATATTACACTAGAAAAATTACTAGAAATTTTCGGGTTCGCGTGAAATAATTTGTAACTCGAAATTCGAAAATCGTGAAAATGTTTATAATAGCTAATTTTGAAGCTCGGAGTCTCTATGTCATATAATATTCGATTTTTCAATATATTAACTTTTGCAATTATTATTTTGAGAAGGAGATGAAGTTGATTTTCCTTATTTTTCATATTTTAGAATCGTAATGTTTTGTTTAATTTATAACTCAGAATTATGTAGTTCTAAAAATAAGTACTGTAGCTTATTTTGAAAATCGAGGCGTCCACTTTATATGATACAAATTTCAAATTTCGGAAAAATTTACTTTTGGAATTATAATTTTAAGAAAGGGACAAAGTTGATCCTCGTTATTTTGGCTATTCTAAATTCGTAATTTTCAAATATTCGTTTAAAAATTGATAACTCAATATTGAGAAACTCTAAAAAAATGTACCACAGCTCATTCTCAAGCTTGGATTGTCTACTTTGTACCCTATGAAATTCGCCTTTCCAAAATAATTGCTTTTGAAATTATTATTTTAAGAATAATGTAAATTTGGCTTTTCCCATTTCCCCAGTTTTGCAATCGCAATTTTCGTTTAAAAATTCATAACTTACAACAGAAAAATTCTAAAAATAAGTACTGTAGCTCATTTTGAAAATTGAGGCGTCCACTTTATATGATACAAATTTCAAATTTCTGAAAAATTTACTTTTGAAATTATAATTTTAAGAAGGAGACAAATTTGATCCTCGTTATTTTGGCTATTCTAAATTCGTAATTTTTAAATGTTCGTTTAAAAATTGATAACTCAACATTGAGAAACTCTAAAAAAATGTACCACAGCTCATTTTCAAACTTGGACTGTCTACTTTGTACCCTATAAAATTCGTCTTTCCAAAATAATTGCTTTTGAAATTATTATTTTAAGAATAAGGTAAATTTGGCTTTTCCCATTTCCCCAGTTTTGCAATCGCAATTTTCGTTTAAAAATTCATAACTTAAAACAGAAAAATTCTAAAAATAAGTACTGTAGCTCATTTTGAAAATCGAGGCGTCCACTTTATATGATACAAATTTCAAATTTCGGAAAAATTTACTTTTGGAATTATAATTTTGAGAAAGAGACAAATTTGATCCTCGTTATTTTGGCTATTCTAAATTCGTAATTTTCAAATGTTCGTTTAAAAATTGATAACTCAATATTGAGAAACTCTAAAAAAAATGTACCACAGCTCATTTTCATACTTGGATTATCTACTTTGTACCCTATAAAATTCGTCTTTCCAAAATGTTGAGTTTTGGAATTACAATTTTAAGAATAACCGAAAGTTCGGGAGAGAAAGATTTCGAAATTTTCCACGCTGGCTCATTTCGGTCACAAAAAAAAGGATTTCAGTTTTCTCGTGTGATTCTCCACACACGTATGACCACATCGGGGATGAACACATGCAACCCCCACGTGGAGTGCAGCTACATGCATGTACCTGCAGCCTGCAGTCATCAGAAGCGTAGCTGCTAATGAGTTAGCCCAGTTTCAACATCGAAGCCAGCACTTTAATAGTCCGAAACGTAAATTGGGCGGCTTTAATTAGCGTAATTATTTGGTTCGTTTGTTCAAGATCTATGTGAAATCACGTGGAATGGATAATACGTACGTACGTTCGTTCCGTTATATGTATATATATATATATATATACAATCACACACGTACACATACGCGTATCCGCAAATATTTGGAAATTAAAAAGGAATGACTGAATAAATAAATGCGGAATAAATATGGAAACAAAATGTAGCGACCGACGAACGCAGCGTCACGCATAAAAAAGGGAGAGAGAGAGAGAGAAGGAAGAATGAAAAAAAAAATAAATATATTCGTAAATCCATCAAGCCAATGGGGTTGCTAACGCAATCAACTCATTAGCGTATAAAATTGAATCTCTTTCTCACCCCCCTGCCCCTTCTGTTCTATCGACGTCTCTATTTTTTTATCTAATTATTATTTGTATTTCTGTCCTTCTCTATTTTTATTTTTTAGTACAATTTTCTTTTTATCAAATTTATTTTACAATATTTATTTCTTTAATAAATTTCGATTTATGACTGATAATAATAGAAACGGAAAGTTTTTTTTTTACAATAAAAAATTATCATTTCTCGTTTTTTTATTTATTATAATTTTTCCAACAATATTGATAAACAATAAAAATAGGGGTAATTATAAATATTTCAAAATTTGGTGACTTTTTAGAAAAATTCTAAAAATACGTACTATAGCTCATTTTGAAACTTGGAGTGTCTACTTCGAACCCTATAAAGTTCGATTTTCGAAAATATTGACTTTTGGAATTATAATTTTCAGAATGAAGTAAAGTTGGCTTTCCCCGTTTTCCAATTTTACATCGTCAAGTTTTTTCGTATTTTTGATTATTATTCTTCCAACATTTTCGTGCCAACAACAAGTTAAAATATAATTATTGAGTTGGCAGCTAAGTAATTGCCGATTTTCCAAAGCAAACAAATGACAAAATCGGCAATTACTTAGTTGCCAACCCAATATTTATATATTCTTTTTGCGCCTTTTACATTATCACCGACGTTATCAAAAAATTGTTATAAAAAATGCCTTTTTTTTTATCTCCACCCCTACCACGGATAATTTAATGGCAAATGTTAGTAATTAAATAGCGATGGAATGAAACGCATCTAATTGGAAAGCAACGATTGCAGTTCGATAGTTGCATTTCCCGTGAATTTATTTTCGTGCCCCTGTTCGATACAAAATTTTTGGCTTTAACTCTTTTCCGTATGCTTGTGTGTGTGTGTGCGCGCGTGCGTGTTTGCGTGTGTGTGTCTAAAAGCAGCGGGGTTGGAAAAGAAAATTCGTAAAATGGCGGATTTTAATTTTCAGCCAGCAGAGGAAAAATGTTAATAAAAATGTTAATTAAAATCGTCGTTGGAGGAGGAACGATAATTAAAATAGAAACATGCATAAAAGAGCAGCTATAATAAAAATGTAGGGAGGGGGGGTTAGGGGGGATCATCATATCACTTAAGGAGAGGAATTTGGAAAAGCAGATACGATTTTTGGGAATTTTAATTCAAAATTCACGTATCAATAAAATTCAACATTTTTAAATAAATTATGCAAAGTTACTGAAAAAATCATTTCAGGGAAGAAGAAATTTTTTTTTTTTTAAGGAAGAGGGTTTATCCAAGGAACTATCTATAAATTGTATGGGGTTTTGGAAATACATATATATATACAAGGGAAAAAATCGAGGGATGGGGGATGAAAAGAACAAGGAGTATTTCTCACGGAGTCCGAAGTTTAATAAAGGTAATGGACATAAAAAGTGAGTTTGGAGTTTCCAATAACCATTTAATTCAGTCAATCAAAATTCCTATTAGCTCTTCACAGGCGCACGATTTGATAGGATGTATGGTGAATATAAGTGTATATGGGTAATGTGCATGTGTATGTATCTACGGGGAAGCGTAGTGCTCATATTAGAAGTTTGCCAAGATATTGGATGAGGGGTAGCGACGGATTGGAACGAACCCGCTTGTTTTTCCACTTTCTCGTGGAAATTTCCGAAACACCTGAAAATTTATTTTTGGAATAATCTCCACTTTAAAAAGATATTTTTTCACTCTTGGAATATTTAATCCAACATTTTTGGATATTCCAAATTATTATTACGTTGATTTCTAATCGAAATTTCCTACAATTTAATTTTAAAAAATTTCCCCTTATTCGAAAATATTGTGTAATTTTCAAAATATTTAATTCGCTATTTATATAATAATTCCGGATAATTTTCGAATTTTTAAAATTATTATTGTATCACTTTCGAATTAAAATTTCCAAAATTAAAGAAAAAAATCCATCCTTGGCTCTCCTCCTTTCTTTGAAAAAGTTTCCTCCTTTTAAACATTAAAAAAACACGCTTAATATGAATATTTATGTTATCAAATAAATATTATAATTAAAATTCCTCATTTAAAAAATGTTAAGCCTCTTCCTAAAAATAAATTTACTACGTCACTATACAAATATTAATAACGAACAAGAATAAACACGAGATCAGCTTCAAGCCGTCACCACTTAGTTTTGATTGGTCTGATCTTCGACTCATTTTAATGTAATTAACGTTTTGATTGCATGCTTTGTTTCCTCCCCCGGCCACCCTCTCTTTTATATTGGCCTTTCGTTCCCCAAATGACGGGGAAGAAAGTGGGGGAGAGAGCGAGATGGAAAATCGAAATGATATTGGAGAAAGAAGGAGAGAAACAGGAGCATCGATCAGTCCTTTCTTGCATGGAAGTATTACTATTTTGTACAGGGCGAGTCGCAGAACGCGTCAATGTCGAGTGGGTTGCTCAGAACGCTCCCCTTTACTCCTCCGCACTCCCGTTTTAAGAAACAATTTTCTTTTCATCTCAAAAGTTGATTTACTTTTTATGAAATTTATCAAATCAACGCTCAAAATATCTAATTAATTATTTAATTAATTAACAATGTGGTAATTAATATTTAGCACATTCCCAATTGAATTTACTGAATTTTCTGTGCATTTATGATTTTTTTTTAAAAGACTTCAAAATGGTTTAATGTTTTTTATGTTGCACAATAATTTAGTTTTCATTAAATTTGTTAAATCCAAGCATAATTTATTCACGGTTAGTTAATGGATTAATTATTTATTAGTGTTTACCACGTTTCCGGTTCGAATCTATCAAATTTGTTATGCATTTGTGATTATCTTTTAAAACGGATTTAAAAATAATGTAATTCGTTGCGAAACATTTCTGGGAGGGATGTTCCATGGGAGGGGGGCACTTTTAAGAATAATAGTATGGCGGTAAACTTTGGTTATTGGGTAAATGTAATTTTCGAAGAAGCATGTAAGATTGATTGACTCGGAGCCCCATAAGTAGAACAATATAATTACTTATTGCCAATAACTAAATGGAAGCTCGTGAACAGAGGAAAGAGCGGAGAGAGAAAAAGAGGAAGGGGGATGGAGAATAAGATCCAGGGGAAGAACGAGAGAGATAGAAAATATATATATACATATACATTTACAGGAGATTCGTTTAACCAAGGAAAAAAGGCAATAATGGCAATTTTCTTGGAATGTAATCAAGATATATTAATTACATCCCTCCACCCCCACCCCCCACCCCTCAACAATTTCTTATTACCAACACCTGTAATTTTATTTAACCTCACGTTTAAAAAAAAATATTAGATTAAAATATTCTTCGCAGTCTAAAGAAAACTCGAAAAATGAGGAGGTTATTCGTGATCTGGGAATCCTCCTGTAGAAACTAACCTCCTTCGAAATTCCTGACGTCACGGGAAACCCTAACCTGTTCTTGTGACGTCACAGGGGACTCTAACCTCTTGTGGTGACGTCACATCCTTCGCAATGCCCAATATTAGCGCGAGTAAAGCGCGATACAGGGCGAGTCGGCGTTGACGTCCAAGTATACCGGGTTTCTGGGAAACTTTGCAGGCGCGGGAGGTTGAAACCTCCCCAAAACCCTCTCGTTTTTCATCACTTTCAGGGTCTTCGAGCTCTGGGATCGATTCGTTCTCGATCTACCGCCTCACGCGAGGGTTTAGGCGAGTCCTCCCTTGCCCGAGTTACCATCAAAAGGGGTAAGGAAAGGGAACGGGGTGAGAGGGGAAGGGAATTACTAATACAATAGTATTTTCCTAAAGAACGTTCTTTAGATATTTGTCGCGTGCTTCACGTAAAGTGAATTGTTTCTGGGATTTCACCCTTGGTATAAATTGTTGAGACCGAAATTGCCAAGGAAATTTCGACTCCTTGGATTTCTCTCTTTCTCTCTCTCTCTCTCTGTTTTATATATATTCGTCTATCTCTCTCGTCCTTCTTCGTGGTTTTCTGTCCTCTTCTATCGTCCCGTCTTTGTCCTGACTTGGAAATTACGCCGGTAGAATGGTCGTATAACACACTAACCGTTAATGGAATGGCACATGAGGAATCCCAGTGAAGTCATATATGTATATATACACACAAACACACATATATATGTATATATATATATTTTTTTTTTAATAGTCCTTCCTGTCCTTTGCTTTTTCCTTTTCAACAAAATCACTTCGCCTCGTACATATATTTATTTAACACAGTTACATTAGCTTTAGTTACCACCACCCCTTATTTCATATAAAACACCCCATCCCACACACCCCATACATTTTCCAAATTGAGCCTAATCCCACCCTTTTTTTGGGTTACTAATTTATTTATTTATTTATTTCTTTTCCTTCTTCCCTTTTTCTTTTTTCCTTATCGTAAAGTAAATTCAATCGAATAACTCTTTTTATTTTCTGGCAAGATCCGGTTAATTAATTCCTTGCCTTGGAAGTTAGTTAATCAACGGGAAAATTAAATAACGATATGTGAGTGTGTGTGAGAGCGAACGTGAGAGAGAGAGAGAGAGTACGTGTGTGTGTTATTTGAGTTTTGGGTGAGTCAGGTGCTAGACGTTCGTCTTTGATAATAAGTAACTGTAGCAACGAATCTTTCAGAAATCTAAAAATTTTAGGGTAGATAGTGGAGATCTCAGGCTTCGAGATGAGCTAAAGCGGAAGTTGCTGAGATTTTTGGATCCCGAGTTATGAATTTTTTAATGGAAATTGGAAAGTTTCGGAATTTTTGGGAAATTGAATTTTAGGATTTTTAAGGACAAGTTTGGAAATTTGTAGCTTTGAAACACGATTTTACGGGGACTTGAAATTTTTAAGGTAAAAAATGGACATTTTGAGCTTTAGAATGATTCAAGGTAGACATTTTTGCAATCTTTGGTTTACGGTTTAGGAATTTTTAATTTCGTTTCGAAATGCTGGATTCTAGCAATTTTCTTTAAAAATTTGAAAATTCGTTGCTTCGAGACAGAGTTTTGTGGGAATTTGAAATTTGCGTGATAAAAAGTAGAAACCCCGAGCTTTTAAATGCGCTTAAGTGCAAGCTCCTACGATTTTCGGTTCCCGAAATAGAAATTTCCGAAGAAACTCAAAAATTTGCAAATTTCCATTGAAATTTATATTTCGAAGCTAAAGTTGAACAAAAATTTGAAATTCCCTGGGTAGATTTTCCAAAAAGCGAATTTCAAAATGCACCCAAATGGGAAACTCTGCGTCTCCTCGTTCTCGAGTTATGAATTATTTAGTCTCCTTAAAAATAGCCGGTATTTGACTTCTCGTCTGGCGCAAATTCAATCAGCTATAATTTAATAGCAATAATGAATTATTTCATTAATAATTCAACGTTGTCGCGGCTATTTTGCTTTAGTTTCAATCACACACGAAATGAGGTTAATAACCGCTTAGCTGATATGCTTTTAAACCGCAATCGAATACATAAATAATTTCATTTAACTGTACTTAAAAAAAGCTTTCGCAAAAAGGAAAGAGACAACAACTGCAGGTTGTTTACCTTATCGTGAAACCTACCTATAGATACACAGTCATAAGACAAACAGTGTATTCGTTTTTATTTATGTATAGCTTCGCCGGTTGGTTGAGCTGGATAAAATTGTCTGATTCGATATATCGATTTAATGTCTACCTAAAAGCTTAACATAAAAGCTCTTAAAGTCTTGCACACTTTACTGTATTTATATACAGCTTTGATTGCGATAAAACAATTGCGTCCTTATTTTTATGGAACCGGATAGCTTTTTTCCCCATTCTCTGGAACGTCTGGAGTGACTTTATGCAAAAAGAATTATTTTTTTTTTAATAATTATGTAATTATTAATAATTTATAAGTGTTCAGACTCTGTGGAAATCTGGGAAAAATAACCCCAAATGTTGCAATTGAAATTCGGAATTGAGTGACTTCGGTTTTGGAAATTTGTTATTCGAAAAAGAAAAATCGTGGAGCTTTTCATGAAAGCTCATTTGCAAGCTCACAACCTCTGATTTTTGTTCAAAAAGTTTGAAAGTTCCATAAAAATTTCTCCACAAGGTACGAATTTTTGTATCCAGAAAGAAATACTATAAAATCGAGGTTATGGAAATTCCAAGATTTTTGAATTTCTATTAAAAAATTCGTACCTCAAAAATTAAAAAACGCAAGAACTTCTACTTCAGCTCATTTTGTAGCTCGGACTTTCTACTTTTTTTCCTGTAAATTTCAAATTCCTTAAAAAAAGTCTCTCGAAACTACAAATTTCCAAATCTGTCAAGAAATATTCCCAAATTCGATTTTTTTGAGATTCCAAGATTTTCGAATTTTCGTTCATAAATTCATACCTCGGGAACCAAAAATCGCAGAAACTTCTACTTTAGCTCATTTTGTAGCTCGGAATTTCTATTTTTTATCCTGTATATTTCAAATTCCTAAAAAAAGGTCTCTCGAAACTACAAATTTCCAAATCTGTCAGGAAATATTCTCAAATTCGATTTTTTTGAGATTCCAAGATTTTCGAATTTTCGTTCATAAATTCATAGCTCGGGAACCAAAAATCGCAGAAACTTCTACTTCAGCTCATTTTGTAGCTCGGAATTTCTACTTTTTATCCTGTAAATTTCAAATTCCTAAAAAAAAGTCTCTCGAAACTACAAATTTCCAAATCCGTCAAGAAATATTCCCAAATTTGATTTTTTGAGATTCCAAGATTTTCGAAGTTTCGTTAAAAAATTGATACCTCGGGAACCAAAAATCGCAGAAACTTCTACTTTAGCTCATTTTGTAGCTCAGAATCTCTACCTTCTACTCCATAAACTTCAGAATGGTACCAAAAGTTCCATGGGTATCAATAAATTATAATTGGTTATTAAAAAAATGAGCAAAAAATATGCCAAAAGAAAACAAAAAATTAGTTCCATTCTCCTTCGTCTCGATAACAAAACCTTGCTCCCCCCCCCCTCCCTCTCCTACCCCATCCCCCTACTTCACCATCTTATTAATTAACTGGATATTTATGATACTTCTATCCGTGATATCGAAAATGAAAGTCGAGTTAAGTTCAGTTCGTAGCTAACGTTCTCTTGAAATATTACGAACATTAATTACAACATTATAATACGTAGCTGTGAATAAATGAAATTTTCGCTCTGTAAGCTTTGGAAATGACGTAAGTTTACAACGTACGTTATCGATCAAATTGGACATGGCTAATTAGATCCTGGTGTATTCATTAAGGAGATAATAATGACTCACGCTGTTCATACACATATATATGCACATATATACATACATATAAAATTTTATACACACGTATCACACGTATTTAAATACATTGAAAGAAGAAACATTCGGAGTCGTCACATACGAATATTCTGCACACATATATATTTATATATACGTATATATAAATTTCGAATAATTTATTAATTATTTTTCTGCAACTCGTTTATCGTTTGTACAAATACGTGTAATTAACGAAACAAAAAAATATATATCGCTCTCCCTCTCTTTCGATTTTTTTTTTATCATCGGCGTTTAATTTTCTCTCGTATTTTTTTCTTTTCTTTCGTTTTTACAACAATTCTCATAATGATGCTTGCGATTACCATTATGATTATCGCGTTCATGGCATTTAATGAGTTTATTATATGATCATTCTACACACACGTATAAAAATAAATATATATTTATTAAAAAAAATATATATACACACATCTACACATATATATGTATATATGAGTTCATTTATTTCGATGATTGCTCCGAAGTTAAAAAAAGGAATGGGGGGTTGGGGGGACTGGAGAATTAAGAATAATGAGACTTTTCGTAACTATACGTCGTCTGGAATTACATTAAAAGTTGGAAAAGGAAAATTAATTAATATCTATATATACATTTATAATGTGCATACATTGGTGTCAATGTTATACAACCAAATAAGATTCATCCACGGTAAGTTTCAAATTAATTAAGGACCGAAGGTAGTTTCTCCTCTCATTCTAATGCTTTCTCTTTCGCTGCAATTTCGTCATTTTATTAGACAGTGCATACATGAGCCCATGTGTGTGTGTGTATGTGTGTGTGTGTGTGTGTGTCTAGCCCCGAAGTGAACTTTGACCCAGAATACTATTGTTTATAGCTACTGATGCAATTAACTGTGATTAAGTCACTTAATGGAAATAACGCGAGTGTTTTTTTTTTGTAATCGAGCATGGAAACACGAGATTGTCAATTTCGCAACTTCGGCACAATTTTTTTCTGGAAACTCAAATTTTGAGGATTCGAAGAAGAGATTTTCCGCTTCAAAATGAGCGCCTCCCCGAAATTCCACGATTTTAAATTGTCGAGATATGAATTTTTGAATAAAATATCTCGAAAATGTGGAATTCAGGATTTTGAGATTTTCTCCACTTGGTTTGGAAATTTGTAGCTTGTGGAGATTTTTTTTTTTTTGGAAAATTGAATTTCACAGAAAGAAAAGTAGAAACTGAGCTTCAAAATGAGCTACAGCGGAAGTTCCTAGGATTTTTTAATCCCGAGTTACGAATTTTTGAAGATGAACTTGGAATTTTTGGGAGTTGCAATTTTGAGGGTTTTCCTTCTGGAAAATTTTCCTGTTTGTTTTGAAAATTCGTACTCGGTCGAGGTAATTTTGTGGAAACTTGGAATTTACAGGAAATTAAGGGGAGGTTTCTAGCTTCAAAATGAGCTACAGTTGAAGTTTCTACGATTTTCAAATCTCACGTTACGAATTTCTGAAGAGAAAATTCAATAGGAAAGTATGATTTACTGCTTTTGTGTACCTTCTGATACCAAAGCAACCTCATAACGCTATATATTATATACATGTATAATATATATATACACATAGGAAAGATAATAATATCCAGTAGATCCGTATACAGCCATATTTACATATTTACCGAGCCGACAAGTTTCCTTAATACCTAAGTTCCTCCATTAGTTAAGTTTCCGTCCCTTGAAAGCCTCTATGATATATACAGGGTGTCCTCCAAAATAATAAATATAATTATAAATGGTAATTAAAATAGGATATATCGATATACAAATATAAACAAATTTCGAAAAATGATTTCCAAAAATTGCAAATTTCTAAATTGGACGGAAAAATCCCGAAAATGCAAAATTCTGATTCAAAAATTTGTAAGTCACCTTCGAAAATTCGTAACTTGGGATCCGAAAATCCTAAAAACTTCAACTGTAGCTCATTTTGAAGCTCGGAACCTTAACTCTATATCCTGTAAGTTTCACATTTCCAAAAAATGATCTCCGCCGGGTGCGAATTTCCAAACGAAACGGGAAAACCCCAAAAATGGAAAATTCCTAATCAGGATTTTGAGATTTTCCCCACTTGGTTCGGAAATTTGTAACTTGTGGAGACTTTTTTTTTGAAAATCGAAATTTGCAGGGAAAAAAGTAGAAACAATGAGCTTCAAAATGGGCTATAGTAAAAGTTCCTAGGATTTTTTAATCCCGAGTTACGAATTTTTGTAGATGAATTACGAATTTTTGGAAGTTGTAAGTTGAAAATTTCAAGTTCGTCTTCAAAAATTCGTAACTCGGGATCCAAAAATCCTAGGAACTTCAACTGTAGCTTATTTTGAAGCTTGAAACCTCTATATATTTTCTTGAAAATTTCAAACTTTCAAAAAAATCACTACAGTTATTGAAAAATCCCGAACCTTCGGGACGTTTTCCTCCGGGTATCGTTTCATCGTTTCCCAACTACAGGTACGATGCAAAGAAAGTGAGTAAACGCGAGGGGTGAGAGCACCACCATTTAAGGGAGGACAACACCCCCGAGGAGAGACGGAAGACGGAAAAAGCGAGTCGGGGCTTTGCGGGATTATTACTTTAAACAAAACAGCTGCGAGAGGAGAGAATTAAGAGTAAGTACTTAGTTGGTGTCCATGCAAAGGGGAGGTTCTTTGAATCGAAGGTAAACGCAAGGTAAACGTGGCTTTCCAGGTGTCGGGAGGGAAACAGAGGGATTTTAAGAAAGAAGACAAAAAAAAGGAGAAAAGGAGGGTAGCGAGGGGGTGAAAAGGGGGTAAGTGAGTAGAGAAAACGAGCGTGCGGCATTGCTCGTCGCTGCAAATTGCAATTTTGTTGTGAGATCATTATAAAATACATAATGTTAACCCCCCCTCTTCTTCTTCATCCCCTTCATCCCCTTTCTCACCCCCTCGAATAACTACACAACGTTTCACGGCATCTTCCTTCATCTTTTCTCCCTCTCGCTCATCTTTCTCCTTCTCTCCCTTTATACCCTCGTTCCTCTTTCACCCCCGGCCTCTTTCATCCCTTCTTCATCCCCCTCACCCCTTTTTTTCATTCTTTCTCCTTCATCCCTCTTATTTCTTCAATTTTCTCCCCTTCAACCCCTTCTTTCTTCTTCATCCCCCTGTATTCTTCACTCCTCCCCTTCTTACCTTTCCTTTCCACCCCCCACCCCTTTTTTCATCCCCCTCTTCCTCTTCTCTTTCTCATTCTCATTCTTTCCTTCCTGCAGTGATACGAAGATTTTACGAAAAAAAGAAGGAGAAGAAAGAAAAAAGAAAGGGAGGTTGAAAAAAGAGTAGGGGTGGAAGTAGGGGTTAGGGGTGGTAGTAGAAGTTGCAAACATAGCGAGGCATAGAGTCGCATAGCACAGCCATGGCACAGAGTCTCGTTAAAAGTTTCTAGCGACGCATATTCTTAATAGTCTGCGCACGGACACGCCGTCATTAAAATTATAACCAACCTCGACGACCTGTGAAGCTTTCCCTCTCTGGCTCACCCCCTGCGTACCCATCGCCCCGTCTCGCTCTCGTATTCCTTCGACCCCTCGGTAGGTATACGATTTTTCCACCCCCTTTCACTCACTCCGTCACTGGCATTACTGGCAAACTGGTTCATATAAATAAAGAGTTGAATGTATCCGTTTAACAGTGCCTTGATGAGGTCAGAAGGAATCTTCGTTAAGCCGAAAGTGTGTGAGTGTGTGAGTGTGTGAATGAGCGAGTGTGCAAAAGAGAGAGAGAGAGAAAGAGTGATGCAAAAAGGGTTGCAGAAACAGAGAAACGAGAAAGAAAAGGACCAAACGAGAAGATGAGCGTGAGATGATGATTTTTACAGCTCACTTTGAAAATTGGTAACTGCGAAACCGGAAATCGCAGGAATTCGTACCTTAGCTAATTTTGTAACTTAGAATCTGCACTTCGCACCCTGTAAATTTCAGAAATGCGAACAATTTTTAATTAATCTTGCAATTTTTTTGACGCAAAGAAACGCGATTCTTTAGTTGATTTTGTTTCGACGGTTTTCGAATTCACTTTGAAAATTCGAATCTCGGAAACCGGAAATCGTAGGGATTTCTACTTTAGCTCATTTTTCAGCCCGGAATCTTTACTTTATACCCTGTAAATTTTGGAATTTTGAAAAAATGTTACTTAAACTTACAATTTTGTTAACCCAAAGAAACGCGAATCTTAAGTTGCTCTTGGTTTGTGGATTCTGAGTTCACTTTGAAAAATCGAATAACGGAAACCGGAAATTGCAGCAATTCCTGCTATAGCTCATTTTGTGATTCGAAATCTACACTTTATACCCTGTAAATTTCAAAATACTAAAAAATTTTACTTCGGAGTTACAATTTTTTCTACGCCAACAACCGATATTCTATATTTTTCATCCCTTACTTCCTCGATCTTCCCTTTTATTTTGAAAATTCATAATCCGAAAACAAAAATTCTTAAAAATTCCCGCTTTGTCTCTCTTTGAAGCTAGGACCTTCCACTTTCTGCCCTGTAAATTTCAAAATCCAAAAACCCTCCCCTTTGAACTTACAATTTTCTATATCAGAAAAAGGCAGTCATTCCGAAACCCTACCCTTGAGTCGGTCAAGTACTGGCCCGACTAAGGATAAATAAATAAATCCGGTACAATACAAAAATTCTTACAATCATCCCCCACTCCTATTCCCGTTAAACGAAATTCCCATATTCCCGAAACAGGGTCAGGACTTGGTGTTAAACGCGAGAGAAAGAGACAGAAAGATGCCGTATTACTGACCTTTGACCCACTTGCAGGCGTTGAGTGTCTCATATACAATATATGTATATACATAACACACATATATATACACGTGTACATATGCATGTATTATGTACCCCACACACACACACACACACACACAGACAACATATCGATTCGGGAATTGGCACGAGACCCTCCTTTTCCGAGGACTCTAACGACCGACTTTGCTGTAACCACCCCTTGCTTTCCACCCCCTTTCTTCCTTGTATCCTATATCTCATCTTAGACCGTGTACTTGTGTTTTCACCACCACATACGCACGCGTACGAGTAAACACAATTATACGTGCAATAAAAAAAAATATGGTGGAATCGATAAATCGAACTTCAAGTAACGACCAAGCCACCCCCAATTTCAAACCACCCCTGATTTGTCAGACAGCGAATGCTGAATTAATTAATCGATTGATTAATCAATTTTGTTCGGTCAGAAACTGGTTCCAGTCCATCCCAAGGATTTCTTGGGGGGGGGGAAAAAAAAGAAAAAGCAAGAAATCGAAAAGGGGGAAGAAAATAAAAAGAGGGGGAAAGAAACAATAACTGAAAGAGCAAAAGGATCCGATGGCAAGTAGGAGGTCCAATCGCATTTAATGGCACAGAATTACACCGAAATTGGATTTTAATTTACCTTCCGCGGGGCAAATGTATTCAAATTAGCTCGCTATAGAGAAAGAGAGAGAGGGAGAGGGAGGATGAGTGAAGTCCTTCAGCCTCGAGGGTTAAATAAATTTCCTTTCTGTTAATGATTATGTAGATTGAACGACATTTCTTCTCTTCCACCCAAAACCTCCCCCTACGTTCCCTCTCTCTTTTTTCTTTTTTTTTAACCTTCATTTTCTGCCCCTTTCAGTCATTCTTCCTCTTCTTATGCAGAAAAAAGGAAGGAAGAGAAGGAAAGTCCTGCAAGAGGAGGTCGAAAGGAAAGGAAGAAGAGGAGGAGACCCGCAGAATTAAGGGTAATTACCCCTCGACTTGTATTTACAATGTACGTGGGTAGGAGGATGTGAGTAATGGCATAGTGAAAATTACTAAACGCCGGGACTCCGTGGCTGCGAGGCGCGGTGGGTTCAATGGGACGGGGCGGGAATTTCCCAGACTGCGTTTAAAAATTCGTAACCTCGAGATTAAGGGTCGTAGAAGTTTCGGGTTTGGGTCATTCGGAAGATTGGGATTTCTAGTTCCTTTCATCAAGTTTTTAGATTTTTAGAAAATTTCTACGACGAAAGATGAATTTTCAAAAATTTGAAGAGAAGTTTCGGGGTGTTTTGGGATACTCAAGTATCGAATTTCGACTTTGAAAATTTATAAATCGAAAATAAAAAATCGTAAAAAATTCAACTTTGGCTCATTTTAAAGTTTGAGGCGTCCGCCTTCTTCCCTGAAATTTTCAGATTTTTGGAAAATTCCCACGAGGCAGAATAAATATCCAAAAAGGCAGAGGATTATTATTTGAATAATTTTCATGAAATTCCTAATTGTTGAAGTTCGAGTTTGAAAATTCGTAATTCAAAAAGCGAAAATCCTACAACCTTCATTTTGAGCTTATTTTGAAATTCGAAATCTCTACTTTTACCTCTAGAATTTTGAAAATTCTGCAAAATCGTCGCTTTAATATCTGAATTTCCAAAAAAGAAATTCAAAATCCATATTTCTACATTTTTTAAAAATATTTTTCTACCCGAAATCTGGGGAAAAAATTACTGATCTTGAAATCGCTGGTATACAAAGAACCCAGAAACGCAGTTAATTGTTGCTATCATCTAATAACCCGGGAAGTGAATTTTTATCACACAGCAACTTCCAGTACCACTACTATTACTGGCACCATTACTAATGGTACTAATACCACCTCTATTGCTGCTGCTACTAATGTTGTACCGTGGGAAGGATATTTTTCATCCCTATCTGTAGGCTACAGTAGTTCGGCGAGCAAAAGCTATCTTGCCTGCACTCGTTTGAGACCCCCTTTCCACGCTAACTAATGAGAGAGTGCGTGCCACATTCGTGATAAGAGCATCAACTATCCTGTTATGTAGTTAATTTTATATATGCTTAGTTTATACATATACATAAATACATACAAAGCTTGGACGATTTATCAAAATTCCACTCGGACGGATTTTTTCTTCAATTAATAAAAAAAATCGGATCCCCCATTTGTTATAAAAATTAACATGAAACAATTTCCAAAATCACAATAAATAAAAAAACAATGTATATGTGGGATTTCGAGCAATTTCGAAAATTGCTATATATATAAATATGTATGTACAGTGCCGCATGTTTATATATTCGTACGTCGAGTAACGCGTTTGGAGCCTCGACGAGGTATTAAATAATCGTCCAATCAACGTTCAGGGAACTCTCCAAAGTCTTTAGGGGGCAATCTGCATGTTAAGAGGCCGTTAATGCCTTTTCGCCTAGAATGCATGTTGCTGCCCCATAACCCGACTTTTCTCCGTCTCACTCTTTCACTCATCTCTCATCTCTCTCTCCTTTTCTCTTTTTCTCTATCTTCCTCTTCTTCTTCATCTTTCTCCCCTCTATCTTTTTCTTCCATTACCTCACTCCCTCCCTCCCTCTTTTCCTCCTTCTCCTCCTCTCCCTCAATTTCTGCCCCCTTCTCCTTTAATCCTTCCTTTCTCTCCCGTCATTCAACCAAAAATTTAAATAATAATAATAATAATAATGATGATAATAACAACATTGAAGCTCTAAATTTAATTTAGTCAATTTTTTTCTACAAATTGAATAATAATAATAGTAATAATAGCAATAACAACAATTGTAATTATAATAAAAGCACCCTCGTAGGCCTAAATTTCATTTATTTTATTTTTTTATAGAAAGAGTGATTTTTTTGGTTTGTAAATATTTATCTATATTCTTATTAATTTTGTTATTTTAAATTTTCATTGAACATTTATTTTAATCTTTCCCCCCCCCCCCCTCTCTCTCTCTCTCTCTCATTTCTCCTTTCCTCTTCTTCTACTACGTTCTTCCCCTTCTTTTCCTTCCTTCTCCTTCTGTTCTTCTCTTCCCCTTCTTTTTCTTCCCTCTCCCCACGTTCTTTTCTCCCTTTCCCATATTTTCCCCTTCTTCATCTCTCCTCATTCTCTCTCCTTTTCCTCCTCCCCTTCCCCTTCTATTTCCTCTACCTTCCACACTTCTTCCCTTCTTCTTCCCCCTTCTCCTTTTCCCTCCCTCCAACCGCTTAAATTTCTCCACCACCACAATTCTCTCTCCCTCTCTCCTTCTTTCTTATACACCCTCCCCTCCAATATCCATTACATCTATCTACCATCTCTTCTTCCTTCCCTCCCTCCCTTCCTCCCTTCTTCTATCACCACCACTTCCCCCCCTCCAATTCCTCACACTCCTTTTCCCCCCTTCTCCCTCTTTTTCTGAACACCTTTTTATCGCACTCCCTCTTTATCTCCTCTTTAACACCTCCTCCTATCTCCCATCATCGTCGTATCCGATTTCAACGCACCTCCTTCCCCCATTGAAAGCTTATACGTGTTTCTTCCTGCCCATTCTTGGCACCAAAAGGACGTATCGTTAATTGGCGAGTGCATCAATTCCGGCTCTTTTTCGGCCGTTCTTCTGCACTTTTCATTGGTGGAAACTGGTTGCAGCGAAAATTTATGCGAGAGTCAATCGACGAGGTAAACAGTAATTAACACCTTTTACAAACCCTAGTACTGGCTCTGCAGCGGTTCTTTCTTCTTCTTTTTTTTTTATTTTTTTAAATGCATCCCGTCGATACCATTTTGCGCATCTGCATTCGCACGTTTTCTCCTTTTAAAGCCCACGTAATAGGATACCAGCCTCGGTCTTCCTCCTTTCGCTGCGTATTTATTAGAGGGCATCGGGCACGTAATGTATGCGCGCATACCTACGTCGGTAATTAAAGAGACGCTCGTCCAGGTATTTTTGGGCATTTTTATGAACACTCAGGTGTCACTTAAAAGGGGGGAGAGGGGTGACGAAGGAATCATTAAGTGGATGACGAGCGTTAAATCCGAGTGTTGTAGGAACCAGAATTTTCGAAACCGAGAAGTTCCCATCCTCCGCAAAAACAAGATACTTTCGCATTTGTTTCAAACATTTCTACCAAATTTGCCCGAGATCGAAAAATAGGTTTATTTAGCATAAGCTTTCCCCCGAACACTTGTATTTTCGAAATACCAAAAGTTCAAAATGCAATCCTATAAAAAAATTAGAGACTTGAATTTTCACGACCTAAAACTTTCAATTTCATTTCGAAACCGGATTCTTTCGAATTTTTTTCAAACACTTCTGCCAAATTTTTCCGAAATCAAAAAATAGGGTTACTTGGGATAAGCTTTTCCCAAAATACTTACATTTTTGAAACACCAAAAATTCTGATTTCAATACCATAAAAATATTCGTAACCCACAACTTCGCTTTCTTTTTGAAAACCGGATTTTTTCGAATTTTTTTTTCATTCCTTTTCTTCGATATTTTTCAAATTCCAAAAAAAGGTACACCTCTCCTTTAACTACCCCCATTTTTGAATCCGAAAATTTCGCTTAAGTTTTCTGTAGATTAATTAAAAGCATTCTTTTCTCTTAAAAGCACAATTCTCGTCTATTTTTGCCGCTATATTTTGCTTCCCTTCTTTCTGGAAATATTAAATTAGTTCGATCGAATATCGAATAGGAGAGTCTTTCACTGTACTTGTCAAAACATCGTAAACGTACCCCTGATACGTTCGTATATTCCAGAATATCCAGACACTCCGGAGACTCTTTCCAATTTCACTTACAGTAAATACTCCCGGTTACGAGCGAATAAAATTACAAGAAAAAAGAAAGAAAAGAAGGAAAGAGAAAACCTGCATAATCTCAACTTTCTGGATCTTTTTTTTTTTACATCTTTTGCCTACTTTTTCCAAAATTAAAAAATGAGTGTATTTAGTAGGACTTCTGTACCGAATACCTACATTTTTGAAAATCAAAAAACTCAAGTTCAAAATCTACAAAAAAAAATGAAACCCCAATTCTCAGAACATTTCTGCCCAAAAACTGCATTTTTTCGAAATTTTGTTCAATACTTTCTACCTACTTTTTTCAAAATCCAAAATTAGGTGTATTTAGTACAAGCTTTTCCGCAAATACCTACATTTTTGAAACTCAAAAAACTCAATTCCAGATCGTACAAAAAAATCAAACCCCAATTTCTAGAACTTCAAAACTTCCCATTCAATGCAAAAACTGCATCCTTCCCAAATTTTTTTCTGGCATTTCTAGTGACTTTTTCTAAAATCGAAAAATAGGTATTTTTGGCATAAGACTTCCCCCGAATACCCAAATTTTAAAAATCCGAAAAATTCTAATTGAACTCCCAGAAAAAAAATTGAAACTCAAATTTCCATGTGCATAAAAACGAGAGAAACTCAATTCAAAGCAGCAAATTAAAATCTTCGACTGCTGGTACCACCACTTGTGTTACTCGAAAAGTACGTCTATGTGTACCTGGTGTGTTTGTACAGGTAGTGTTTAATTAATGATGACGATGATCAAAGATTTCTCTTTCTTTCTCTTACGATTCTCCACTTCTAGCATTCACGTTCGTAATCTTTTCTCTTTAGCAGCAGCAGCAGCAGCAGTAGCAGTAGCAGCAGCAGCAGCAGCTTATGGTTCAAAGTTACGATTCGCTTCCCAATTAGGAAACGAATATATACCGAGTTGATTGATAGTAGGTGGCTATGGGGTAAAAGAGTAAAGAGACCGAGGGGTGGAGGGAAGTGTAGGCGCGCATGAATTATGTAATAAATTAGCAAACATGTATTCCAAGGCTTGTCTTTACTAAACGATGTTACCGCGTTAACGAGTTCCTCTATACGATTCACTAATTTTTAGACACTATATATCTATATATATATATTTTATTTGCCTCCCCTCGCAAACGAATGGGGGTGAAATGGAATATTTTCCCCCAAAAAAGTCGATCCTCGGGTTTTTTACTTTTTTTTGGGCACCCTTCTGGGCCTTTTTCGTGAAATCAGAAAATGAAATGTTTCACCCCCGGGTTTTGCCTAAACACCAGTATTTTTTTTATACCCTAATGAGGGGTACTTCTATTTTGACAAAATTATGGAAAAAAGGGGAATTTTCAAATTCGTGTTGAAGTACTTTCAAGTGTCTACTCCAAAACTGCGGTTTTAGATTTTTTTTGGGGGTTGTAATGAGATATTATAGGGTTTGCAAAATATGGGGTCTCAGGGTAGAGGTGTTTTTAGGTATACATATTTTTGAAACTCGTAAATTTCAATCTTTGATTGGGATAAAAAATTGAAATTCGGGTTTTGGGAAGTTAAAGCGTTCCATGCTTTTGGAGAATTTTTTCTCAGAATTTTAAATTGTATTCCTCCCCACAAAAAATATGAAGCTTATTGTTAGATATGACAATTCTTTAACATATTTCGATTTTCAGATTCTCAAAAAATCGAAACAACAATAATTCTAAAAAATAGAAAAGAAAATTCCAAGACATCGAAATTCTGTTGGTGTCGTTTCTTCTCAAGCTTTTTTATAAATATTTATATTGACTTTTTAAAAATTCCAAAAATACTGGGATGTAGTGTCAGAATTTTGCTAAAAAGCCCAATTTTCAAATTCTCAAAAAATCGTATTGAAACAATTAAGGAAAAACACAATATAAAGGTCCAATGATATCAAACTTTTAATTTCTCACAATTGTCAAAAAAAAATCAAATAAAAATAATTTTAAAAAACAAAATAAAATGCCAATAATATCAGGCTTTTAAGTTCTCACAATTTTCATAAAAAATCTAATAGAAACGATTCTTAAAAAAAAAACCAAATAAAATGTCAATGACTTCAAAATTTTTATTTCCACGATTTTCGAATTTTTATATACTATATATCTATATCTATATCTATATACATATCTCCCTACTCAATGTATCTTTTCTTAGATACATAAAAGAGAAGGATAATATAACGAAGTCAAGTCGAGATAGAGTGAGAAGGTGAGAGGGGGTGGGGGTGGGAGAGGAATAAACGAAGGAAGATAGTGTGAGAGGTAGAATCTGAAAGGGATGAGAAAGAAGGCCTCAACCCCCAGGAATTTAATAAGCAATTACCAGGGATGAAACGAGACGCATCTGTGTACCTGTATAACGAGGGTTGAAGAGAGAGAGAGAGAGAGAGAGTGAGTCTTGCGAAAGTTTCTACGTATAAAATGAAACGAGAGCAGGATTTTCCATCCCTCTCGCACCCCTCGTGAGGGGAGGGGTAAGGGTACAAAATATTTCCAATAAATTATGTTTGCACTGCTCGATTTGCTTTTCCCATGCACAAGCAGTCGCACTACCAACCTACCTCGTTACGACATTTTTTTCTCGATAAGGAATGACGGGGGTGGGGGGGAGAAAAGGGAAATGATGATAACGTCCTTATTGGCTTGCTTTCTAATTTTATACGTATACATAAATCCGCCCAATTTGTCACTTTTTGTCGGGCCGACGGGGTTTGTTCATTTTCGTACGGGCTCCAAAAAATAAAATAAAAAAAGATAAAATATAGTTCGAGGGTGATTGAAGGAATTCACGTGGTTTGATTAATTCGCAGAATTTGTTTGCAACTTTTTGGAATTAATTTTCCTAACGATAAGTTTTTTTTTTTAATTTTGGGAACAAAAATGGGAAATTTCCGTTTTAATCATTTAAATAACGTGTTGGTTTTTAAACAATTATTAAAATAATTAAAATTTTTCTTGAAATAAATTGGCAGTTACTGATTATTAAATACACAAAAATGATTAGTAATTAAGGCAATTCTGGATTGAAAAACTATTAAATTTAAAACAATTACAAAATTTCTTCCGAAATTCTAAAAAAATTTTAGTGCTATAAAAATCACCTTTTGTATCAAAAAACGGGACATTCAAATTCGTGACGTCGGAGATCCAATTCTCAAAATTTGTTTAAATCCAAAAAAAGAAGGGATTTCAAAAGAAGAAGAGCAGAAAAAATTTCTGTCAGAAAAAGTGTCTCACATTTATCCGAAAGAAATAAAAATAAATAAATAACCAGATAAAAGTATAAAAATTAAAAAAAAAACAGGGATCGAAGTCGAGGTTTCTAGTCACAAAATAAACCAAAGCGAAAAGTCCTAGGGTTTTTAGTTTCCGAAATATTAGTCTTTTTACAAAATATGGAAATTTGGGAATTTCTAATTATCAGCAGCTTGTGATTTTTTTCACAATGACCGAGCTACAATAGGAGTCGTGGAGGTTTCTAGTTTCTCAGTTAGAAATTTCTAATGGTAAATGGAAACTAACTTTTTGTACCTTTTCTTTTCCAATCTGGAAATTTATAGCTTGAACGCAGAATTTTCCAGAAATTTGGAATTTTGGGGATTTAAAGTAGAGATTCCAAGCTCAAAAATGCGCGAAAATGGAAAGTTCTACGATTTTTTGCTCCAAAGTTACGATTTTTCAAACAGAAACTTCGAAAATAATAAAAATAAATAAAAAAAAACAAATAAAAGTATAAAAATTCATATTTCGACAAAACTCCTTCTGTCCGGTCCAATAAAAGGCCTGCAGGCAAATACAGAAAGGCATCGGCTACATCTGGCAAAGCGAGCGACTGTCTTTTAGGTAGTTGAAAATCCAGTTGGCATATCTTGAACTGCGCTATCCTTTAAACCTATCTCTTAACAAGCTTCCATTTAATTAGAAACAGCTGCTTCTCAAACTTTCGAATGGATATGTCACCAATCACTAAAATTTACTGGTTCCCCCTCTCCCGGTTCCTTTCTCTTCTGCACGTCCCTCCTTTTATTTTTAATTAAACATTCTTCCGAAGATAGTGATAAAAAATAACATAAAAATGCAATTTCATCAGTATCATAAATATAAGAATCAACGGCGAAATAAAAAGAGAGAAACCGAACCACTTTGAATTAATTAGTATAAATATTGGATTACATTTTCGACGTACGTACGCGGATATTAAAATGAAAGAAAAGCAAGAAGAAGAAGGAGAAAAAAAAGAAAAGGTCGTAAAAGCGTCGTATATAAATGCCAATCACGACGAGTCTTCCAAAAATTAACCAACCGAAATTAACTCGGAATATTTCATTATCATACTCCCTTTTTCGACTCCCCTCCCCCCTCCCCCCTCCCCTTCTCTTATCCATATTTGCAGCGTTCATGAATTTTAATCCACGAAGAAATAAGCGATAATGAGTTTCATTATACAGGACGACGCTTCTAAGGCATCATTCGAGCATCAACTCCTTCCGCTGCAACCCGTCCAACGCCGCCTCTTCCCACTCCTGATGTCCCTCAACAGCTTGAATTCTACAGGACGAGTCGTTTGAAAGTTGAAATCAACAGAAGTCTCTTGCAACTCGAAATTCAAGGGGTGAGTCGTTTGTAAGTCGAACTCTACAGGACGAGTCATCTAAAATTCGGAATCTACAGGACGAGTCGTTTTAAATTCGAAATCTACAGTACGAGGCGTCTGAAAGTCAAAGTCTACAGGACGAGTCATCTAAAACTCGAAATCTACAGGACGAGTCGTTTTAAATTCGAAATCTACAGTACGGGTCGTTTTAAACTTGAAATCTACAGGACGAGTCGTTTGAATCTCGAAATCTACAGTACGAGTCGTTTTAAACTTAAAATCTACAGGATGAGTGGTTTGAAACTCGATATCTACAGAACGACTCTTGTAAAATGCCAGATCCGTTCATAAAACACAGGGCGAATTTTCCAAAATTCTAGATTATTTCTGAATCTACAGGACGAGTCTTGTACAATTCCAGATGCTCTCTGGAAATAAAAGGAAAATCTTCTAAAATTCCAGATGGTTTTTTAAAATGTGTTTCAAAAAAGGACAAGCTTTTTAAAAAGCCACATTTTCTCTTAAAATACAGGACGAGTCTTCTAAAATTTCAGATTCTCACTCCCCTCCCCTTCACTTCAGTATCCAATGAATTGCCTTGCCTCTCTTTCGTCTGCCACTACCCCATCCAATTAAATTCCCCTTCTTTCCCCACCCTTCTTCTTCTTCTCTACACACAGTTCGACGTTTTCAAAGACTGGACCTGTATAATTGAGATCCGTCGACCGTTTCCGGGCTCTTTGGGGCTCGAATCCAGGCGTTTGAGAGTAAATATGACCACTTTGCGGGACGTAGGGCTAATAACTGACCCCGATGGGGACGTATCACGGTTTCGAGGCATTGGTTCCTTTCTTTTTGCGTTTTGCGCTCGAGGAAAAGGGAGAAACAGAGGAACTTTCTGGTTTCAGTGGAATGTCGGAGAAAAGTATGCGAGGAGTCTCGGGAAAACGAAGGTATGGAGATGGTGTATGTCATCAGCGGGATATTAGACAACGTTTTACGTCCGCCCAACGTTGACAGGCTCTCTTTGAGGCTAATAATAGCTTGCGGGTAAACACGTCCTTAATATTTCCTCAATTGCTTGTGTTTCTTATATTATCGTGGCCACATGCATACATATATACATGTATGCATGTATATACACATATGCCACCACTTCCCTCGCGAGTGCCGAGAGTAGAACTCTTAAATTATCACCCCCGAGTCTGCTGATGATGTTTCCCAACATATCATTTCAATAACACATACGAATTTACACACGTTTATTTATACTTTTGTGTACGAGTGTGGGACCATTTACACGAATTAGATGCAATAAAAGAAAAATATCAGATGATCAATGGACTTTTCAGCGCATTAGTCTCTTTCTTTTTTATTGCAGCGATATTTTTTCAAAAAGTTGCTTCTTCGGTTTAGGAGATGACAAATTTTACGACACTGGAACCGAATTTAAGTTCCCTTCCTGTTACATTTTTTTCCCACTTCCCAAATAGCGATTGTAATAATTTAAATTAATAATTGTAATAATTCGAATGTACAAGTAATTTCAGAAATTCATGGATTTTCAAGTTCACGGGGGTAACGCCCATTTTGGAAAAATTCCACTTCCCAGGGAAAATTACACAGAAATTTGAAACTTACAGGGACCGAAGTGGACGTTTCGAGTCACAAAATAAACCAAAGTGAAAGGTCCTACGATTTTTAGTTTCCGAAATATTTGTTAAAATGTGGAAATTTGGGGATTTCGAATAATCAGCAGCTTGTGATTTTTGTTTCCTCGGCTTTAGAAAATCGTATCTCGTTGAAAAAATTAAATAAAAACGTAAAATTTACAGATGAAATAGTGGAGGCTAAGAGCTTCAAAATGAGCTACAATAGGAGTCGAGGAGATTTCTAGTTTCTTAGTTACAAATTTCTAAATATAAATTGAAAATTCGAGACTAATTTTTTGTACCTTTTGTTTTCCAATCTGGAAATTTGTAGCATGAACGCAGAATTTTCCCGGAATTTGGAATTTTGGAGGCTTAAAGTAGAGATTCTAAGCTCAAAAATGCGCAAAAATGGAAAGTTCTACGATTTTTTCCTCCAAAGTTACGAATTTTCAAACAGAAACTTCGAAAATTATAAAATAAATTAAGTTACTGAAATAAAAATTTTATTCATAAGTCCCGGAATAAATTTCATAGAAATTCGAAATCCACAGGATTCGAGGCAAAAGCTTTAAGCTTTACAGTAAATCAAATCCAACACTCGTACGATATTTCCTTTCAAAGTTAAGATTTTTTCAATTTCGGACAAATTTTCTGTATTTTTGAAAACTTCGACGCATTTATCCTTTTTAATAACTATATATATTTAGCATGAATATATGCAATAATAATAATAATAATAGAATGTTGTGAATAGCAATAAAAGAATAAACATTTCCACAAATTTTTTCTGACGGTTCCCAAAATTGTCTGGAAAAGAACAATTCACCGGAAAGTCGATAATAATGTTTCCCAGGATAATTCTGCGTTCCTACAATTAAGTACATAAACGGATTTAGATTTTTATATAAAAAAAGGAAATAAGAGAAAGACAGAGCAAGAGAGAGATAAAAGTATGCACCCTACCGTGACACACAAAATGATTTATGTCATTCGAATCAAGCTTATTCCCAGAAGTCCTTAAGGCCTTAATGCCCAACGTTTTATGCCTTGCATAAATCAAGAGTCTCTTCGGTATATAAGTATATGTATATATATGGCAAAGTAAATTGTGAACGTTGATAGGAAGATTAAGTGCTGCGAGTGTTAGTGCTAAATCCAGCTGGTTTTTGCAAAAATCAACTTCGGCACGATTTTTCCTTTGTTTTTCCTCCTGCTAAATCACCAATCGAACCAATAACTTCGATCTCATCGAAAATTTATCCGAGATGTAATCGAAGAGATAGAATTTATCAGTTTCGATTGCAAGTAGATAAATACTTTTTTTCTTTCCACGTGAATCGCGAAATTTAAGTTTAAAAATTGTGGAAATAAATAAATAGTATATTCCTGTTTTGAATGATGCTTCGGTTAAACTTTGAAAATTCGCAATTTGGAAGGATATAGTAGCAGCTTCCACGATAGCTGATTTTGAAACTCAGAATTTCTACTTAAAAAATTTCACGTCGCATCTCTGTTGTTATTATTTCCCTATTTTTCCAATATTATGTAAAAATTTCTAGCTTGGGAATAAAAAGTCCTAGAAGTCTCCACCTCAGGTCATTTTAAAGCGCAGAATTTCTACTCAAAATCCTACAAATTTCAAATTTCTAAAATATTCTCCCTTAAAGTTTGAAATCTTTAAAAAAAAAACATTGAAATTTCACGTGTCCCAAATATTTCAATTTTTTTCCTGATTTTTCAAATATTATTTACAAATTCATAACTTAGGAATAGAAAATCCCAGAAATCTCCACTTCAGCTCATTTTGAAGGTCAGAATTTCCTCTCAAAATCGTACAAATTTCAAATTTCTCTAACATTCTCTCTCTAAGTTACAAATTTGCAAAGAAAAATCAAAATTTTCTCTTTGATAATTTCTTTAATTGTTATTTCTTCATTTTCAAGATATTTTTCAAAAATTCGTATCTTGGATTCCAAAAAACCTAGAAAATTCCACTATAGCTCATTTTCAAGCTCAGAATCTCAGCTTTACATCCTGTAAAATTCATCTTGTCCTAAAATTCTCGCTTCACGATATGAATTTTGCAAAGGGAGGGAAGCTGAAATAATTCCTACAGTTAACACTCGAACTTATTGTAAATACTGTTTGTGTAATAATTAAAAGTACAGTGGAGCTTAAATAGATTGATTAAAACATTCCTCTCCTCTTATTCTTCCCTTCTGTTATTTTTCTATGAAAGTAAAACAAGCGGAGAGAACAGTAGTTAGTACACACACTACATGTAGCGTTTCTATTTGCACGTGGTTGAGAAAAAGTGTGAAAAATACCCATCCAGAGAGATAGAAGTACGTATGAGGTAACGTATCGTATCGTTACTCTATGGATTAAGGAAAAAAGAGAACGAACGGTAAAAAAAAATTGAAAGGAAGAAATTCCGCAAAAACGTGGAAATTAGAAGGTTTTTTAAAATCATCGCGCACAAAAAAATAACAGGAAATTCCGATGAAACTTTTTCATCCCATTTGTAAATTCCTAGTTTCAAGGGAAGATTTTGCAGAAAGTTGAAATTTACAGGATAACAAGTGGAATTTATGAGCTTCAAAATGAGCTTGGGTTGAAATCGTTGCAATTGTTAGTTTTCGAGTTATAGATTTTTAAATGTAAACCTGAAAATATCTCAATTCCTGGAAATGGAATTTTTTGATTTTTCCTTCTGGATTTGAAAATTCGTAACCAATTGGAAAAATGTATTAGAAATTTCAAATTTACAGAATTAAAGTGAGACTACATGAGCTTCAAAATGAGCTTGAATTGGGATCGTTGCGATTTTTAGTTTTCGAGTTATGAATTTCCAAAGGTGAGCCTGAATATTTCTCGATTCGTAGAAATGGAATTTTTGGATTTTTCTTTGTGGATTTGAAAATTCGTAACTAATTGGAAAAATTCGCTAGAAATTTGAAATTTGGAGGATCAAAGGTAGACTCTACGAGCTTTAAAATGAACCCAAATTCGAGTCGTTGCGATTTCTGGTTTCCCAGTTATGAATTTTTTGCCACAAGTTATCGAACGAGAACGTAATCGACCGATAAAAAATTCCAAAAGAAAAAGAATTTAAAAAATGCCCCGAAATTTTTATAATACAAAAAAAAAGGAAATTCCTCGGTTTTTAAAATTCTTCTCGCTGCAGGGAACGGTTCTGGTACTTGTAGGTAGTACCATCAAGACAGTGCAGTCGGCTGGCTGTGGAAAAAGTCGAAGTAGAAAAAGAAAAGGAAGTACGAAGGAAAAGGGGGTAATAATAATCCTATTTCGCGACTGCGACTGGCATAGTAACTACCACAGTGGTGTGATGAGAATTACTATAGGTGCCAAGGGGGTGGTTCTAACCTACCAAGAAAAAGAGACAGACAATGGAACGGATGGACACCGACAAGGACAGACTCTAGCAGCGAATAAGGGTGAAAAAGGAGAACATAGAAAAAGGCAAAGGGGGTGGAAATTCCAAGGGTCAATATCTCACGCTTGTTTCGGATATTTAATTTGTAAAAAATATATCTATATATATATATATAATTAAAAAATATATATATAGGAATGAAGTATTTAATTGGAAAAGCGACACGTGCGAGACTACGTCGAGTGGGTCGAGAGGGTTGCAAAGGGATCGGAGCTGGAGGGAAGTCGAGGAAAAGAGGGTTAGTTGGTGGCAAGAGTAGTAGTAGGAGTAGGGGTGGGAGTAGTGGTGGCGGGGGTGGAGCAATTAACTTCTCCTCGCGAGATTAGAACGAGATATTACAAGATATCGAGCGACTTAACGGCAACACGCGAGAGACTTCAAAGGCAGTAATAAACTGCCTCTAATGAACCCCTTATCGCTGCTTGCCGCCTTGCCCTACACACTAACTACACTCTTACCACTACCACCACTACTCCTAGCACTCACTTCTACTCCTCCCCCGCCTACCACTACCGCCACTATTATCACTCCTATCAGCTGCCTTGAACACAGTCACGAGCCTGGGTACCAACACGTACGACCATTCGTCGCCAAACTGTCTTTCGTGAGTATGTATAGCGTCTATATATACATGGACTACAGTGTAGGAGCCAGCGATAGGTGAAAATTCAGTCGGGAGCTTTTTTTTCAGCTTCGATCTTGCCGAGAAGTAGTTCATCGGCCAAAAGGACCTACTTTCCTGCCCGAGAGGTCCTGGATACGTCCTTCTGGCTCTCAGGGGGCGATGTGTGTCTCAATATGTGTGTATGAGTGTCTTGGTTTGTGTGCCTTTCTCTATTTATTACTGTCCACGCGGTGTCTTATCGATTAGACTTCACACGGAATTATAATAATGACAATAATCATAATAATAACAAGAGAAACAGTAAGTGTTGCATATTTTATCGCAGTTATCACCAAATCCTTGCCGACCGTCATTTTATCACTGATATTTCATCCCGTAGACATATTTGTCCTACTAGCATCGGGACCTGTTTGCAATGACGTCACCATTGGTCTGATCCTGATGGCATTTGGATCCCCCGGTATTTAATTCTACCTGGGTTCGGATCCAATTGCAATGACGTCAGTTCCTGGTAGCATCGTTCGAATTTGGGAAGGACTCATCCTGTAGGATTGCATTTCTTAGCGACTGGGGATTTTGTCTTCTAGGACCTGGAGCTTGTCAGCATTTGGATCCACAATGTATGTAGTCCTTCCACCGGTTGGACCTGTTACCATTTGGCTCCTTGTGCATTTGATGCATTTCCGCGGATCTACTTGCAAAGACACCCCCTTAGGTATCATTAGCTTGCCTTTCGATGTCATTTGTTCAATTGATAATGAATGCAACCGACCCACATATGGGCCTGTTAGAATTTAGTTCCTTGGGCATTCAGTTGGGGGGCATTATGTTGGATCCACTTGCAAGGACAGCCCATTACCACTTTGTTCCTGCAGCGTTTTGTCCCACCAGACTGGATTTTCGAACCTAAGAGCTGCATTCCTCGGAAGACCCTGATCCTGCCACCATTTGACTCGTAACTACGTGAATCCTGCGTTGCAATAGCCTTAGCAATGGCCCTTTAGAAGGACCTGCAATAGTCCTTCCTGCCGACACTCGGGCCCACTCGCAATGACGTTCCAATGCACTCCAGGATTACGTCCCGGCGACGGACCATTGCATTTCTCAGACTGACGACTTCGTCGCCGGTAGGACGAACATTGGCCACATTTTCGTGGGTGTTGGAGGCTCCCGCCGGCAGCGAGAAGCCGCCAAGAGACAATTTGGCTGGCGGAAAAATCAAAGGGAGGAAATTCCCGGAGAATACGTAATGGCGTATCTGCCTCGACCTTCAGCTGCATAGAATCCAAGCAGTTGCAAGGATAAACTGCGCGCGGTAGTATGTCGTCAGACTCTGTCAAGCCCAATCATGTTGATTCAACAAAGTACCCACCCACCAAATTGCTGGAATTTGGTATTCGGCCAGGAAGAGAGCGAGAGAGAGATAGACAGACGTGTGGGTATACACACACGTACATACACATAGTCAGACTACATGGAGGAGAAGATTTGAAGAGCAGTGAAGAGAAGGACGCAAAACGGCTCTGATTGCACATCTGGGGCAAACCAGGAACCGCGAGAGACGCTGCTCCAGCGGAAAGCCGCGTGATGATTGGCCGCTCTCCACACACAAATACTTAGGCGCGTGCACACACAAGCGTGTGTGTGTGTCTTCAGCCCCCTGATTCTACAGTTTCGTGCAATCGAAACAGGGAAGAAGATGGAGAGAGAGAGAGGGTGAGAGGGTGATTGGACGCATCCCGGTGATTGTGGCACACACTCATACTACAAAACTAAACCACCCCTTGCCACCCTCTGCCACAACTCCCCTCTGCGTCGTTCCAGCAGGTTTCCGTGCCGTGGCGTCTTCCTCCAGCCAGCGTCAACCCCTTCTCCGGTTCGGCACGACTGTAAATCGAGTTTACCCTCTTGCCGTGGCTCAGCCCTTCAATCAAACTGATTGAAACATTCCTTGAATCCAAAAGAAACGAACCGCCATCCAAAATCCATAGTTCTTTCTCGCTCGCTCTGCATGCAAATACGGTCTCCCTCCTCCTCATCCTCTTCCTCTTTTTTTACACATCGTTCGATCCTCCTTTTCCATCTACACTTTCCCTTTAATATCATTTCCGTTGTTTCTTTTTTATCATCGAATTACTCGCACGTGCGAGTCTACCTATTGGCTTGCCAGCCGAGGTGACCCGTTCTCGGCTCTTCTCGAGGCACCGGAATTCTCCAGCGATAGACAATTTGGAAGTGCAGCATGAACGGGACCCTCAATTGGCCAGATTTCGACACTGAAGATTGGAATTGGCTGCGAGACGCAATTTTAACTCGAGGTCAGCGCTAATTCCACTGTGAGAAGCAAGAATGGCTCACCGGAGGCTTGAATATGTTGAGAAGTACGCCACTGGACGCCGCTGGATACCACTAGGTGCCACCAAAGTCTCGAATTTGCTGGAGGAAACGCTACTGAAGGCTCGAATTGGCTGAGGAAGGCTCTAATCGAGGCTCATATTCAAGAAAACGTTGCTGGAAGACCCAAATGTTTAGGCGAAAAACCCAAAAACACCCGAAAACTTCAATTTTCATCGCTAAAAATGACACTGGAGGGTAAAATTCGTCAACAAAAATGCTACCGGAGCCCTCAATTTATTTAGGCAGGTGCTATGCGATGTCCAAATTCGTTGAGACCCAAATACACCCGGAATCTTCCATTTTCGTTGCTGGAAATTCCACTGAAGGCTAAAATTCGTCAACGGAGTTGTTACTGGAGCCTGGAACTCGATCCAGCAGCAGCAGAAAGGAGGAAATGCCTCGTGGCTGAGCGCATCGGATTCTGGTGAATTAGGAGGCACCTATTTCACGGAAAAGTCATCACCTCGCGTCTTAACAACACCGTCGGATTGAAATGACACATACATAATCGTAATATAGTTGTCACAGTGGTAGTGGCAATAGCAATAGTAGCAGTGGCGGTAGTGGCACCGGAGTCGTTGAAAAAGAGAGAAAGAGGCTGCACACATCCGTGTCGATCTATTCCCGGCGGACTTAACTAAGCGTCTGTTTCTCATTAAATCGAGCTTTCGTGACCTCGAATACTCTAAATTTGGAACCCAAGGGGGGTAAATACTTACGTTACGTTACGTTAAAGACACTACTAAACAGCTCGTCGTGAGAATTCGCTCTCGTCATCAGCGCTATCACACATATATTTCGGGACCGAACCCGCGACTGCATTAGCGCTGGCCGGAATGCATTTGAACGCTTTTCACGCCATTCCTAAACACGCTATCGCAAAAAAGGAGATCCGAATGGACCAACCGGTGGTCCAGATGCATTACCATCGCTGGAACAATGGTTTTACCAACTGGAGGGTCCTAATATTCACTGAAACTGCAGCCAAGAAGGTTCTCCTGCACATGTTTAGGGAAAAGTCTGCGTTTCGTGGATCTGGGTCTGGGTCTGGGTCAGACCCTGGGCCAGACTGTAGTTCCTGGTTTGTTTGGACGGATTTTTCTTAAGATTAGAATGATGAAAGTGTTGTCTGTGGACGACTTACCTCAAGTAGTCACTCCTGCAGAGAATCATTCCGGATTTCGTGAAACAAGATTGTCCAATATCCGCGAGTGCCGTTCCACAGCACGTACATTTCAAACAGTTATTATGCCAGTAACGATCTAACGCGTGTAAAAACCATCTTTCCACTATTTGTCCACCACAACCTGCACATCGGTTCACGCTCGTTGGGCCACCGGGTTCTTGCTGCAACACAGAAAGGGGATGATTTGTTATTGTTTTTATTTATTATTATTATTGTTATTATTTATTACTTATCGTTATTATTATTATGGTTATTATTGTTATTATTGTTGTTGTGAGTGAATAATTCGAGCGAATTGCCTTCTTTTTTTTTTTTAATTTTTCGAGTTTTTAGAGTTTTTAGCATTTTGTCTATTTCATATTTATCTTGTCTTTTCTGTTTTAAGGAAGTTTTAATTTTTTTCAAATTAATGTTTAAGTGTTTTGAGATTTTACTGTAACAAAATTGTAGAAGTTTGTAACAAACGTGGGAATTTTTATACATTCGAAGATTTCTGAACTATAGTAAACAAAAAATATGACGTAAGAGGATTTTGGAATGGTTGCAAATCTTACTATAAAAAATTTCAGAATTTTGACAAAAATGTAAAGGTTTGCAGATATTGCAAGTGGTCGAGTTCCAGGATTTTTGTACAAGATGTTACTCAAGTTCTTTGGAATTCAAAAATATGGCACGAAAATTTACAAGAGAAAAAGATGATTCGATGATAATAGGGATTTATCGACTAATATTAATGTTTTCTAAAAAATGTCTTCATTTCCAAAAAATCTTCAAATTGATAAAATCCCCATGTTTCCCAAAAACTTTTCAAATATTTCAAACTAGAATCTCCAAATATTTTTTTTTCTACGCCTAAAATACCCAAAACGGACAATACTAAATAAATACAAAACAATATTATCAATATAAAATTAACATTGCCAGCCTCGATTGGCTTTGAAAAATAAAAAAGATCCTCAAAGATACACACGAATCTACTCTGACTCTCATCTCTTTCCACCCGGAAACTGAAATAATGCAAGCGATGCAACCACACATTGCACTTCCTCGATATGTGCAAGGACATTTTCCTCTGCATTATTCGCACTTGTTCGGATCGACTAGAATCTAAGATAGGTGTCAATGTGTGCACTATATATATATATAGATAAACATATATAAATTTCTTTATAATTAAATGATCATTCCTTCCTCCGATAATTGCTGGCAATTGACGGAGCAAAAATGTCCACGTAATGCCTCCATTATTATATCCGCAATGACTAACATAACAAACGCGAAAAAAGAAAAGTTAATTGAGTTGGTATTTTCCTTCTTTTACAAAAGTTTTATATAAAAAAATGCCAACATACATGCTATGCAATAAAATAAAATAAGGGGGGGAAAAAAGAAATATTTTGCATCTCAATTTTTTTCTTATTTACATACAAATTACTTTACTTTCATGCCTCGGCCATTTTTTTCTCATTCTTTTGCGGATAAATGGGATATAGATATATATACGCACACTGACTAATATAATGAGAGGAATAATGACTTCATAGTAATCTAAAAAAAGATGTTTCTACGAAAGAGTAGAATAGAAGAGAGGGGAGGGGCTCTTTCAATGCATATGCAGTTGGATGATGCAGTTTAACAGACGAGTGGGTCATTTTTATTATCCCATTTAATCGAAGAACATGTTATTTCATTCAGGAAATTGTTGGAGTGGATTAACAATTTTTCAGAATTTTTTCAATGTTTTTACATTTCTGAAAAAATTTTATTAAGAAACTAGTAAATTTTGCTATTTTGAAGGAACTTTTATCGAATTTGCAAAGTTACTAAATATATATTCCGTATTTTTATACTTTTTGTGTAATAAAAATTACCATGGCGTCTGAAAGTTTGGATTCTGTTTCATAAAAATGGTTGCCACCTTATAAAATTTGCCTATTGTTCTACAAAAATGACTACAACGCAAAATTCATTTTCGGTGCTTTAAAAATTATTATAACGTGGTAAAAATTACCCATCGTCTTACAAAAATTACTACAACGTAATAAACCTTGTCTTTCATACAAACAAAATTCCAATTCTGTGTTATAAAAATTATTATAATGCAATAAATTTTATTTTTCATCCTCCGAAAATTGTTGTAGTATAGTAAAATTTACGTTCGGCACTAAAAAATTACTAAATCCTAAAAAACTTTGCTTTCCATTCTACAAAAATTACTACAACGCAATGAAAACTACCTTCTCCACTCTAGTAATAATTCCCCCATCTGTCTCGAAAAATCTGCATTTACATATTACAACAAATCACTATAAACGTGTATTATACCGATTCGTCGATTCAAAACGAAAAAAAGAAAACCAAAATCCTTACTTTAACAATAGTGTCACCCGGAAAACACTTCATTTGGTTCATCCGTGACGTGATGTTATGACTGTAATGGTGCGCGTGAACTTCCATGATGTCCTTACTTCCTCTTTAAATACCAATATGCTTAAATATAAATTATAAATAGTATCCGAAATTATAAATAAATCCTCGAATCGAAGAAAATTAGAGAAAAATGGATCACTGAAAATCTAAAGCCACTGAAAAATCCGTGAAAACCAGAACGAAGAAGAAAACCAAGGAGAATCTTCCGTTCGGACGAGAACTCAACTCCTCTTCCCGATAAGCAAATACAATATTCGAGCCACTTTCACTCTTCCACGATCACGAAAAAGAAGCTATTCCTCATTCATGGACGCACAACGGATTCTGCTGGGTCTCGATTCTCAAATTCACTCCCTCTTGGCTCAAAAAATGGCACGAAGAGGACGAACAAAAAATCCAAAAATTGGTGAACCGAAGAGACGCTGCTTCGTGTAGTTCCGTCGGCAAGCATCTATGCAAAGCGTCTGGGACTGGAGTTCGAGGCTGCGACCCCTGGTGTTCTCGTATCCACAAATCTGGGGCTAACGACGATTGGCTTGTCACTCTCGCGCGTTAATATGTCGAAAAAAAGGGCACGAAATGAAGAACCAAAAAGAAATGGCAAGAAAACTGCGTTTTTGAGACTTAAGGGGAACTGAAGAACGCTCTGAACCTGCCCCGACCGAAGTCAGGACCCAACTGAGGTACCGTCGGGGACCTGAATGCCTCGCGGGGACCCGGAGTTCAGGTACCTCCGGTGGAAACACACACAGACCCACACAGAGGCCTGACAGTGTGTTTGTTCCCTCGGCTGTCGTTGTGTTGATGCCCAACAAAAGCGAGTGGTGGGAGAAATAAAAAGGTAAAGCCTAGAAAGGACCTAACTAACATTGAAAGGGGACGGGACCCATCCGCGACTGTAGGAATAAAGAATAAAGAATAAAGAAAGAAGAAGAGGAGAGAGAGAGAGAAAGAGAGAGACACACACACATACAAAGAAATAGAGTGTTCCGAGCAGTCCCCTCCGCCCCTATTCAATTATATTTCTCTCCATGGTAAATGCCCATATTGTTACGTTTGTCAATGGCGAGCTAAGTGAGGGTCACGTAGACGGATAATGCTTGGATGGTAAATTTTAGACAGGCACTGAATCCCTCTTCGGGTGCCTTTTCAAAAGACGAGCATTTATTGGGCCTCGTCGAGTCCCAATCCAGGACCGAGATCGCCCAGAATCGGGGGAATTCCGTTCCAGCCGGTGTAATGAATGATCCTTAATTTTATTGTTTGTTTGAACAACCGTTGATCATCAAAAACGTATTCCCATTGTGTCGCTTCCTGGACCCCACGTGCAGTACTGCCGTGTCTAATAAATTCGAGATAGTCGTTGCAAGTGCCATCGCGTGGAAGGGGAGTCCCGTGTCAGCTTTTAGGTGTCAATCAGCAGATTCTGGATCTCCACGTTGGCGAAATTTGAGGCCTAAGCTTTCTAAGCAGGATTCCAAGGCTCTAAATTGCCGGCAACGCCATTAATCTGGAACTCGATGATCCTCAGTTTAGGTTTGGGTGATAATTATGAAGTTTCTGTGACGCAGGTTCGGTACTGGACCCATACAGTGACGAAGTTTGAGCATCAGATCTTGTTTGTAGAAATACCAACCGCTGAATTGACCTCGAATCGGTAACTTGACGATTTGATGGTGACTGATGACTATAAGTTTAGGTTTACGTGATTTTTGTGAATTTTCTTGGACACAGGTCCGATACTGGACCTTTGGAGTGGCTAAATTTGAGGCCCGAGCGTACTCATAAAAACCTCAGGCGCTAAATTAACGCGGAAGCGAATGAGGAACCATTTGCTAGCAATTGTAGAACCTAAACTCAGATTTGGCTCAAGTGTTTGGGACTTCTGTGACGTTGAGTCAATACTGGATCCTCGCAATGGCTGAATTTTTATGGCCTGAACCTTCTCACTCATATTTGCCAAGGATCCAGCAACTTGATTGGGTCACAGGAAGAGAAGCAACGCAGGATATATACGTGGGGTGCCGAAACATAAGAAGGATTCGCTTCGCGTCAGGATAATTGACGGCGTCCTCATTAAAGAGTCTCATTAGCGTGCCGCTAATGTCCCATTAAAAGGTAACCACGGTAACCGCCAGTTGCATCAGCGAATCTCTCGGACGATGTTAACGTTTTCAACGGAATCTGGGCAAGCGAGATCGTGGAAGTAGCAACTCAAATTTTTGAACCAGATCCTGGAGCCTCGTAGCACCTGCATGCTGCAATTTCCAGATTCTTACGCTTCAGGTAACAGCGTCTATGTGTTGCAAAGAGATCATCATCTTCACCTCGGGCGGACGGGCTTGATAGCAGGAAACGGTGGTTTCTTTTTTTCTTATCTTGCGATAATATTAATTCTAATATATATACATCCATATAAAAATGGAGTAAAAAGCGAGGAGTTTCCTGTTCCATGGTAAGGTAAACTTCCGTCGGCGTAGAAATGACTCTTCTACTTTCTCCCATGGTCATTCTTCCGCAACGAGCAAGCATAGAAAGTGGAGTGAGTTTAATCACATTCACTCAACTTTTAGTATACATGTACATGCGCAGGTACGTTCGCTGCAGTGTTCTCCGGCAACGATAAATCAGACAATAAAAGGATTTCGGAACGGTGCAACGGCGACATCTAAGTCCCAGCAGCTAGACTTCTGCCATACTGCCGAGTTGAAACTTGGCATCCATTCAACTGTGACGTCATCCGCAAAACACGATATCCTAACCTCTTTCGCTGCGTCACCATTTTCTCTCACGTCCGTCCCTGTATTCACGATTAACTCGAAAACCATCGAACCGATTGCAAGGAAATTTTGTTTGCAGGTGCCTTCCACCCTCGTAATTGCATGGAGCTGCATTTCCTCGCGAAATAAATAACGTATCCGGAGAACAAAAATTGCGGAGCTATTTCTTGACGCTATCGATTCTTCAGTGGCTTGATCTTATCATTAGCTTTACTACGATTTTGCTAGGGTCTGTCTAGGGTCACACCAAGATTTGACTAAAGATTCCCTAGGTCCGGTGATAATTTCACTGGAATTTCGCCAGATTACAAGTTGGTTTGATTGAGTTCTAATTAATCAACGGTCAAAATTAGGTCAGCCACCTTCCACCACAATCTCAGGCATCACTTTTTTGAACAAATTTAGGGACAATTACCACATTAGCCCCAAAATGCAGTGGATTCTGATAGAACCATGTGATCTACTCAATTAGAATTTCAACCACGTAATAGTTTGACTCACCTTCAATGTACAATTGTTATTATGGTTGACCGGCGGATAGGAGGGGTGCCCCGGCAAGTGCGAGTGCGGGTGTCCCGGGTGATGGGGATGATCAGGTATCATGCCGGCGTTGGGGTGGTGATGGCCGTTGCTGCCCATGCCCTGCCCGGGCTGCAGCGAAGTGTAGGGCGCCCCGGGGTCCTGCTGAGCCCCCTGTGGCGGTGACCTCGGACTGGGCAGGTCGGGTGTCGTCGTGGTGCCGCTGCTGCCGCCACCCCCGCTGTTGCTGTTGCTGGTCGCGTACCCGTGATGGCTTCCACCGGCGCCAGGGTGATGCGGACTTCCCGATAACGAGGGATGGTGGTGAGAGTAACCGGCAGGGTGGCCCGGATGGAGGGGGTTCATACCAGCGGTTAACGCGCTCGCCAGTTTGGCCGCTTAAAGGGTGGGCCCTAAGAGCCCACCGACTATTTCTCGACGAAAATAACCGCAACTTATCCGCCTCGGCCGTCCACGCTGCGTCCTCGTGTGCCGCGTTTGCCGGGTGGAGTTGCTCTTAACTGGCCCTCGCTGCTACTTCCTCCTCCGCCCTCTTCGTCCGACTTTCACGAAGTATCTGAAACACAAATCGGTCGTCAGCTCAAGGCACCCTCGGGGGTTGGTGATGTTTTTTCATTTTATCACTCGCTTTGCTAGGGTTTGTTACTAGAATAGCGCTGTTATCTCATCACTAGCTTTGCTACGATTTTGCTAGGGTCTGTTTAGGGCCACACCAGGATTTCACTAGGATGTCCCTAGGTCCGGCGAAAATTTTATTCGAATTTCGCTACGATTTAGTTACAATTGGTCGTAGCCACCCCTAGGGGGTGTTCAGCACCCCCTTGGTCCAATAAAGCATAATTTTTTCTTCTCCTCTCTCTCGTTTTTCAGGAAAATTGTTTTCGCGCGGGAGAAACAACGATGGGGTATCCAAATAATCGTGTAATTCGGGCAAAATCGAGTGAGAAAGAGAGGAATGGCGAGCAAGGGGGGTGCAGTTAATGAGATTACTTTCTAGCAGGCCGAGAGGGAAACGAGAAAATCTGATTGGACGCCGGAAAAGATCATAAAGGCAAGTAATTAGAGCGAGCTTTGTTCGTCCGTGTTACAATGGAAGAAGATGAGAAGGGAGAGAGGGAGAGGATGACGACGTCGAGGACGACTCCCGTTTCCGTTAGAGCTACACGCCGTTCCTCTTTTAGTTACACACAACACGTGTACGTGAAAAAAAGGAGCGAGTGAGAGAAAGAAGGAAGACACATCGGGACCCTTTAAAAAGGAGAATTAAGCGGAAGTTAGAAGGTAATCAGTGTTTGGAACGAATTAGAGATTACGCGGTGGAATTAGGGGCCTTTGATGTCGCGGCGGAAGGAATTACCGGTACAAAGAGGGCCGAGGGGTCCCAGGGGGTAGATATCGATCCAAGGAATATCGTACGATTTTTAATTATATTTATGTCGCGTTTTGATTTAACGGCTTTTTAAAATGACGATCGCCGAGTGGATGTAATTAAAACTATAGAATGCTTAATTAAAATGGCCAAGGGTGGAGGAAAGGGCAAAGGAGAGAAAGAGAGGGAAGAAAAGCAGAATGGATACAGGGATGCAATACTCGTAAAATCACGGTTTTAGTAACAACCTTTCTTTTCCTTGCTTCCTTCATTCATTTTTTCCTCCCGTTCCAGGATATCCTGTTTTGTGTGGACGAATCGTGTGGGCTAACGTATAAAGTTTGGGGTTCCGTAGTCGGATGTGAAATCGTTGCAGGGTCCCCAATAAACTGTAGGATCATTTAGGCCCTGTAACCGAACGTAGGTCCGTTTCAGGTCCCACTGAATGTAGGATTTTTTAGGTCCCACATTCGATTGTAGGATTTTCCATGTCCTTCAGTAGAACTTGGGATATTTCAGGACCTGCGATCGAGCGTAGGATCTTTTTAGGGTCCCTAGTCAACTGTACGATTAATTAGGTTCTGTAACTGAATGTAGGATATTTCAGGTCCCACAGTCGATTCCCCAAGTCCTTCAGTCAAACGCTGGGTATTTGAGAACCTGCAGTCGAACGTAGAAGGTAGCATTTTTTTAGGGTTCCTAGATACCTATAGGGTTAGTTACATCCTTGTAACTGAATGTAGGATGTTTCAGGTCCCACTGAAGGTAGGATACTTCAGGTCCCACAGTCGATTGTAGGGTTTCTCAAGTTCTCTAGGTTCCCCTGTAAATAGGATCTCTTGGATCCTATAATCGACAATGGTAGGATCCCTCGGGCCTTGGAGTGAAGTGACGTTTGAGGTCCTAAAGTCTAACCGTAGGGTCTTTAACCAAAGGAAGGATCACCATATCGAAATATCGTTTGCGATGTCGAGCCAAACTGGTACAAAAGCTACCTAAGCGGCCACTTAATTAGGAAAATCCCATTTAAATAAAAGCTTAGGCCGTCCGTCAACGCAAGGTATTATACGGGACCTTCGGAAACAAACGTTGACATTCACGGAACCTCGTTCCTTCGTTACCTGACCCGTTGTACTTTAATTAATGGTTCTCGAAAGATTGATAATCTTTTATTAAACACCACCTCGTTTCTGGGGAAAAACGCAGCGGGTGACAATACCGAACGCTATCCTTCTCGCTCGAAACACCATAATTAATGTATCCTACCCCGGGTCGGGCACCTCCCACTAACTAACTAACTACAACCCTCTAATAACTGTTACCTACTTACAGCTTGTGTACCTACACTCCCTTAAGCCTCGACTTAGGTCGCAGGTACACACGCACACACACATGCGCACGTACTCACACTCTGAAACATTCGCCTTATTTCCAAACACACGACACACCTGGCAGCTGCTGCTACTATTCAATTAAGCCTTGCGGCGCTGTGCGTTAATTTCACCGTTAATTGTTAACCGTTAATTGTTAATTAACTTCATGCCCCCTCTCTTTCTCCCTCACGCTCTCTCTTTCTCTTCTTCGCAAATGTTGCGATGAAATCAGACTGTTGTCAAGCATTTATATATATATATGTACTATATTGTTATTGAAATATACATATGTCAAAGGGAAATTAATAGGACTGAGAAAATTAATTTTAGAAAAATCAAAGTCTTTCGAAAAAATTACGTCATATTCTAAATTTCGATTTGTTATTAAATTTTCCTTTTTCGCTAAATTTAAATGTTGTACCTTCGATTATACAATTTAATAACCCTTCCTCAAAAAAAAAAAAAATAATAATATTCAGGTTCCTAGTTCTTTTTTTAAATGAGGCGTTTCCAAAAGAACTATTTCTTCGGAATAATAAAATTACCATAATTAAGAAAATTACTTTTTACAAAAAATAATATTCCGTAGATAAACTGTCTTATATTCAAAATTCTACCTTTTTACTAAATTTACTTTTTCATGAAATTCAAATGCTGTATACTTTCAATAATAAATACATTTAATTCAAATTAAAATAAATTTTAAATCAAAATAAATTTTAGAATAAATTGTAGAACTATATTGAAAACTCTAAAATTCAATAAATGTTCCGGTTCCAAAATGGATTCATGTAAAAAAAGAAATTTTCACATTCCGGTTCCTGGTTCCTTTTGTAAACAAGACGACTCCAATAAGTTAACAAATGAATGATTTAACAACTATTTCTTGTGGAAAATACAATTACTATAATTATAAAATTACTTGTTAAAACAAATAACACCTTTTATCAAATCTATCTTTCCCTAAAACTCAAATTTTGTACTTTCGATCCAGAATACTACTTCTATTTTCACGCCCAAGGAATTACTTTAACGCGTGAACTGCCACGTCAAATTTTTACGTGAATCCCTATTCAAGCCGCGTGGGTCGCAAGGGTATACGCTATTGCATTTGTCATAACCAGCGCGGCCTGAACGGAAAGTTTACTGTCGGTCACTGGTGACCGACATGGCAGTTAACGTGTCAATTCGGCAGTTAACGTGTCAAACACCAACGCCTAGAATAAAATACATACAATAAAATATAATACGTTTTTTGGAATGTTAAAAATTTAAATACAATAATTCCGAATTCGACTCTTCAAAGATAAATTTATATCTTCCGGTTCCCAGGTGTTTTCGGTTTGGTCCCGGTTCCTGATTCCATATAATATATATATATGTATACGTATATATAACACATATTGGGACGACTAATGGAAGCCTACATATTTGCACACAACGCTTCGGAAATGACAGCCGGAGAGGAGATAACGAGGCACGAGATAAGGCGTCGTGGTACCGGTAATTACTGAAATGATAATGATACGGCGAAGAAGCGCCGAAGGGGGAAGAAAAGCGACGTATGAAGAAGGGGGGGCAACGACGATACAGCGTCGATAACGATAATTAACGATCGATCGCAATCGTACGAAAATGAGAACGGACCGCAACTGGTACACGGTCATCCTCGGGCACGATAACGTCGACAAAAGTCCGCCGGATCTTATTTGCGATAAGGGGCTACTTATTGTTAGATGCCAGCCGATAAGGACGCACGGGACCTGCAAACCCGTGTATCGTGTGTTATCGGTACCGGAGGAATTTAATAAAGGAAGTCGTGTGCCCCCTTCCCGTCCGTTATAAGGCCGCCTCAGAAAATGGCATTTCTGAACCCAATTCCCTTTTGAGGGAATGGAACTTTTTTTTTTTGGACGAGGGTGTTTGTTGCGATTTATGGGGTAGTAGGGGGATGATGAGGGTTGAGGAATGAGGGATGTAGGGATTTCTGGGATTTTGGAGGCGAGAGTAGGATTTTTCCCGCAAGGAATGGAGGGAATCGGGATTTTTGATTAGAAATCTTTGGTTTCATAATTTTAGAATTTTTTGGGTTCGCAGGGAACTTGAAATTTGCAGGGTAGAAAGTGGATATTCAATTGTGTCATGGGGAATTCCGATGGGATTTGTGGATTTTCTTGAAACCCAGGTAGGATTTTTCAAAATATTGGTAGGATCGATTTGGATTTGGGAAATTTTCAGTAGTAGTTTTTTTAGGTAGGGAATTTGTTGAGTGTGAAGAGGTTTTTTTGGAAAATTGAAATTTGCAGGGAAGAAAGCAGAAGCTTTAATCTTGAAAATACAAAATCTTCGAAAATCGTAGGATTTTTCGGAACACGGATACGATTTTTTACAAATATTTCCGAATTTTATTGTAAGAAAATAGAAAAAAATCGTCACTTAAGTTCTCGTCCCATTTTTGAAAATTCGTCAACTTCGGTGAGAATTTTTCCAAAGTCCAAAATTTACAGACTAGAAATTAGAAATTTATACCTTCAAAATAAAACATTCTCAAAGATGCTAGGATTTTTCTTAACGAAGGTATGATTTTCCAAAAACATGAAATTAATTTCTGAAGACAAAAATCCTGAATTTTTAAATATTTTTCAATTCTGGAGAAAAATTTTTCAAAATCCAGAATTTGCCGGTTAAAAAATGGAATCCGAATACTTTAAGTAAAATAAAATAAGAAAAACTCAAAACAAAAGATAATATATAAAAAAAAACATCCAAACCGATAATAACACACACAGTGGTTGAATTCGGGAACGAAGTTCCTAAATGACGGTTGTTCCTGGAACGATATGCGCTGGAAATCATCGAGGATACCTTTTCATTTGGCTCGAATACCTCCGATATAGCATTTATAATCCCCAAGAAGGGAGCTGGAGAGGAAGAAATCCTTCCAATCCTTCCATTCCTTCGACCGACACGACGCATCTAATTACTATAATCGTTTCCAGCAATAATTAGATTATTTCCATTCCAGCCACGGGTCATTATATACCTCGTCGAACTCCACTCGCAGCCGATCATTATATACGATCCGATTTTCGTGTAGCCAGTAAAAATATATATATACCTTTCCTTCCATTTCATCTCGTCACGGGACCTTTTTTTTCAGACCAACTGTACCTTTTTCTACTTTTCTCTATTTTTAAAAAATTTTGTTATTTTTTTTGGTGACGTAATAAGATCTCGAAGTGTAAAGTAGGGGAAAGAAACGATTTTTCTGCAGATTCTGGCCGATTTTTTTTATACGATTTTGGATTTTAACGAATTTTAGAAGAAATTCGAAGTTCGAAAGAAAATTGAAAAAAAAAATTTTTAATCCCGGAGGGAATTTTTTGATAATTTGAAATGTACAGAGCAGAAAGTAGGTGTTTCGAACTTCGATTGTAGATGTCGTGGAAAATTGTAGAATTTTTTGGAACTGAGAAACGATTTTTTGACTTTTTTTTTAACCAAATGGAATTAAAAAAAAATTGATTTGTAGTTATTTGCAATTTTCAAAAATTCTCAGTGCAAAAGAGAATTTTTTTCGAAATTCGAAATTTACACGGTAAAGAGTAGATGTTTTCAATTTTGATTGTAGACGTCGTGGAAGGTTTTAGGATTTTTTATACATCCGATACGATTTTTCAAAGAATTCCTGAACTCTAAAGAAATTTCCGAGGAAGCTACTTCTAGTTCCCAATTTTGCACAAAATTCCCATTTGCGCGGGGAATTTTTTCCAAATTCGAAATTTACACACTAACAAGTAGATGTATTTATCTTCAATTGTGGATATCGTGGGAGGATCTAGGATTTTTTAAACACCGGATACGATTTTTCAAAGGGTTTCCGAAACCTTAAAAAAATTCAATAAAAACAAATTCCATTTTCCAGTTTGAAAAAATGTTCATGTAGCCGGTATACAATACATATACTATATTTTTTTCTCCCCATTCTTTGATCTCGTCACGGGACACGACTGTACCCTTTTTTTCTCGCTCTCTCCATTTAAACATTTTTTTATTTTTCTTTTAGGGACGTAATAAGTTCTCGAAGTGTAAAATAAAGGAAAGGAATGATGTTTCTGTAGATTCTCGCCGGTTCCCAAGCAACAACGTTTATTACGGAAAGCAAATCTTCGCAGCAACACTTCTGCTGGCAAGTTTCAACAGTAACAACAGCATCAGTCGGGGAGAGAAAAAGAGAGAGAGAGAGAGAGAGGGATAGGCGTTATTACAAGATACAAATGCTTTATTTTATTGTTGCCGGCCAGTTGCGCTGGAATGCCTGAACCATTCTCTAAGGAATATTATTACAAGGGAAAGAGAAAAGAGGAGGAGGTAGTACAGGAGAGCGAGAGAAATTCCCTTGACCGTACAAAATACGTACACTCTCACTCTCTCTGTCCCACTCTAAAGTACTAAGCATTTGGTATAGCCACTATTTTATCGCGTTCCTCCTTTTCTTTTACCTCTTTGACTGTATTCCAGCTTTCTCGTCTACCCCTTTTTCTGAGCAGTTATTTCTTTCTTATGAATATATATATATATATATATATATATATATATGTGTGTGTATATATATGTAGTTGTAAAAATATATACAGTGTATAGAGGAGTGTAAATGTGAGAGTGTGTGGGTTCATATGGGTCGAGTATGGGATTTCAAGGGAAGGAATGAGAAAATTGTGAGTCATTGGATGTATCAATTATGTGTGTGTGTGTGCAACAGGGTGTGCATTGTTATATTATATTTATGTGTTTATTTGATATGTTTTTGATTACCATCTGGTTCGTAAAATTTTAGAAGAAATTTGAAGTTCGAAAGAAAATTGAAAAAAAATGTTTAATCCTGGAGGGAATTTTTTGATAATTTGAAATGTACAGAGCAGAAAGTAGATGTTTCGAACTTCAATTGTAGATGTCGTAGAAAATTGTAGAATTTTTGGAACTGAGAAACGATTTTTTTCACTTTTTTTTTAACCAAATGGAATTTAGAAGAAATTGATTTGTAGTTATTTTCAATTTTAAAAAATTCTCAGTGCAAAAGACAATTTTGTCTAAATTCGAAATTTACCCGGTAAAAAGTAGATGTTTTCAATTTTGATTGTAGATGTCGTGGAAGGCTTTAGGATTTTTTATACATCAGACACGATTTTTCAACGAATTCCTGAACTCTAAAGAACGTAAATTGATCCGTTAATTTTCAGTGTCCAAAAGTTTTCCAGAATTTTAAATGGTTCCCGTGTTTTTAGGGATTTTCTGGGACTTTTACCCTAAATCGTCTTTTTCTGAGATTCAGACAATTTTTAACCCTTAACGCTCCGTAGGCCCCGCTACGGAGACATTTTACACGTATGTACAAGCAACTCCAGAGAGTGTAGAATTTCGAAGATCCTTAGATACTGAAAAATGCCTCGGAATAAAAATCACCCAGAATCGAAAATTCCTGTCAAATCGAAAAATTCATGAGAAATGAGAAAATATCCAAAACTTCAAAATACCTCAGAATAAAAAAACTGTCAAAAATTTGAAAAATATTCAAAAACATCTTATACATTAAAAATTGTCTGCATCCCAAAAAAAAAGACGATTTCGAGTGAAAAAATCCCAGAAAATCCCTAAAAACAGGGGAAATCCCTTAAAACCCGATGCAAACAGCGTGAACGAAGTAAATGAAAGTAATTATAGGCAAGATATATATATATAATAAAGCACGTGCGGCTATCGAGTGGTAAAATATCACATGTGATGAGTACAGAAGGTTAAAGAGGAAGAGGCCTTGTATTAGAGGGAGAGATATTGAGTGTTGTGGTCGGTTTGAAGTTTGCATGGTGTGGAGTAACAAGCTGCCACCACCGAAAATTTATGGGGGCCGTCAGGGGTCGAACTTCTCCCTCTCACTCTCTTTTACTCTTCATCCTATCATCTATGTGATATATATATATATATATATATGCTATAGCTATGGACAATTGCGTACCCATGTGCGTATGTGTGCGTTTATGTGTGTGCAATGTGGCACAGGAATATACCTGCAGTTACATTCTGACCCAAAGTAACAAAGTAACGTTTCACGTCTCAACAATGCAAGGGATTCCCAGTTGGTTGAAAAATTCCGAAAAATTGTAATTTCCTTTCTTATGGGTTTGAGGGGTTTTATATTTCTCTTTCTTTTTGTCTTTTTTTTAATGTCGAGGGAAAAAATGAGGAACAAGAAAAGGGAATCTGGAGGAACCGGGTATGTTTATTTTTAATTTTTGGAACGACAACGCAAATTTTTGAAAACGCTCTTTTTTTCTTCTTTTGAACCGAAATGATAATTAGAAAAAATAATAAACTGCGAAGTTTTTGAAAATTCGTATTTAGAAAATAATTAAAATTGAAAAAAGCCAGGTTTCAACTTTGGAAATTCCTAAGTTCGGGAAAAAAATATTTTTGGGCGTGGAATTTTCAGGGTAGAAAGCAGGATACTGGATCTTGAAAATGCGATTTCCAGGAAAATTGTAGGATTTTTTGGAACGGAGATACGATTTTTCAAAAGTTATTTTAATACGAATCCAATTTAGAAGAATTTAATATAAGAATTTAATTTGAATTCCAATTTTGGAAGATTTTCAGTTTCAAGAAGAATTTCTTTCTGAGCAACGAAATTTTTTCTATAGAAAGATTGTGTTTGCGAATTTGAATCCAGATGTCGCGGAAGATTGCAGCATTTTTTGGAAGGAAGATACGATTTTCTCAAAATGGAGGGTAATGGTTTTTGATCCAAATGCAACTTCGAAGAAATTGATTCCTGTTGTTTCCAATTTCAAAAATTACTTACCTCCGAAGGAAATTTTTTCAAAATACAAAATTTACACAGTATAAAGTAGATATTTTCTACTTCACTTGTAGGTGTCATGGAAGATTCTACGATTTTTAGGGACGAAGATACGATTTTTCAAATAATTCCTACACTCCAACGAAATTTAAAAAAAAATAAAGAACCAAGTTCTCCTTTGTAATTTTCAAATATCTTTTCCCAAATTTCCAAAATATTTTCGATCTTTTTCAATATATTCTAAATTAAATTAATTTCCGGTCCTCCGAGAGTCAAAAGACTCGAGTGGGGTCGGGTATCGGATCGGGACAAGCAACTCAGGCTCTTTTGACTCGAGATGTACATACATACATCCGAGATGGACATGCATCCGAGTGCTTCGAAACAGGGTCGGTGTGCGATGCATTTGCTGCATACGTGTGTGCACACACTCTCATCCCGGGGCATTAATGCATCGGAGATTTATGCTGCACGGTAAGGATGAAATTCCATCGCGGTAGGTGTAGGTAAGTGGCATGGCGTATAGCAGAAGGGTAAGAGAGTAATGGTGGCCCATACTGATATCTCCCATAAACCTCGCTATGGTCTTTCTCCACTACCAATGTACTTAATTAAATACGTATTAAAGTACGGAGTGTATTCCGATGTTACGAGGATCCGTTGCGACCCAAACGTATTGGAATCGCACTTTCCCGTGTATGCAATAAAACTTCTCCTGTACATACGCCTTTCAATAGTATTTATTATGATGATTATTATTATTATTATTCTTGTTGTTGTTGTTGTTGTTGTTGTTGTTGTTGTTGTTGTTGTTGTTGTTGTTGTTGCTGTTATGATTAATAAAGATGTTAATATAGAAAATCCTATAATATTGTAATTTAGAAGAAAGTAATTTTTAGTAATTGTCAACTTTGAAAATTATTTACATCCACTAGGATTTCTTGTTTTTAGTAGAATATTTATGAAATAGAAAGTAGAAGATTTCGAGTTTAATTGTAGATGTCGTGGAATATTCTAGGATTTTTTGAAACTGAGAAAAGATTTTTAGAAGAATTTTGAGGTCCTAATGAATTTTGGAAGACTTCAATTTTCAGTTTCCGATATTGAAAAATTCTTACTTCCACGGTAAATTTTTTCCAAATTTGAAATTTTCACAATAGAAAGTAGAAGGTTTCGACTTTAATTGTAGATGTCGTGGAATACTTTAGGATTTTTTGAAACGGAGAAAAGATTTTTAGAAGAATTTTGAGGTCCTAATGAATTTTGGAAGACTTCAATTTTCAGTTTCCGATTTTGAAAAATTCTTACTTCCACGGTAAATTTTTTTTCAAATTTCAAATTTTCAGAATTGAAAGTAGATGTCTTCAGCTTTAATTGTAGATATCGTGGACGATTCTAGGATCTTTTAAACACAAGATACGATTTTTCAAAGATTTTCTGAAACCAAAAGAAATTTCAGAGAAAGTGGCTTCCACTTTTCAATTTTGGAAAATTCCCATTTGCGAAGGAAAGTTTTTCAAAATTCGAAGTTCGTACGTTAACAATAGTTACAAAATTGGGCGAACTGTTACAAAAAAAGTAGTCCAAGTCCAAAACTACTCCTTTTACACCTACACGTATGCATTCATACATGGGTATCCCGATAAGGGGTAATCCTTCAGTCCAGTCGGTGGGTATAGGCCGAAAGGAGGAAGAATAAGATAGGTACCATTTTGTTAAACGGGCACGTGACACATTTAACCAGTTAAATACGGTGCGTTAAGGCGTTGATATCACGGTCGGCGGTAAGGTGTAAACCGCAGGATTCCAGTGGAAACAGTTATTTGCGGTCTTCGAGTAATTCCATGCCATTGAAGCACGTACCAAGAGCATGTGTACACGTGGTAGGTTTGTAACATGGAAGGTAACGAGAGGAAGAACCTAAGAGGAGGAAGGAAGGAAGGAAGGAAGGAAGGAAACGAAAGGAACTGTGTTGCACCTCTACTTCTACTTCTACTTCCACTCCTAGTCCCACTCCTAGTCCTACTCCTACTTCTACTCTTATTGCAGCTCCTATTCCTGCTCCTACTGTTGTTATTATTATCATTATTATTATTATTATTATTGTTATTGTTATTGTTATTATTATTATTATTATTATTATTATTATTATTATTATTATTATTACCATTATTATTACTATTATTACTAATATTTATTTTAATAACAAGCTGCTAATTTTGATATTATTATTTAAATTTTTATAATAATAAAGAAATTAAATAAAATTAATATTATTATTATTATTATTATTATTATTATTATTATTATTATTATTATTATTATTATTATTATTATTAGTACTACAACTATTAGTATTGACGCTGCTACTGCTTTTGGTAGTACTGGTAATAATTGTTCCCTCCATACTTCTTCCTATGATGTCGTAGGTTACCCTCTCTTCAGAAACTAAGGGATGAAAAGGGGAAGAGAGAGAGAGAGGGAGGGAGGGAAGAAGAGAGAGAGACTGAGTCAGAGTCAAGTGGACCTACAGTACTCTGGAAACTCCGCTAATGACTAAACTTGCTAATTTCGACCAATTAGGCATCACCACTTTCATACAGAAACTCCTATACCTCTTCCACATAGTTTCCATGGAATATACATATATGTATACGTTTGAGTGTGTGTGTGTCTGTATTTATGTACTTCTGTACATACATATACCTTCACACACACCTGCAAATATATATATGCAAGGAAGATGCATACACCGACGCTGACCTGTCTAATGTATGTCGCATTTGCATCCTGACCGATAGCAGAGACAAGAAGAAGACTCCTCCCTTGCTCCTGTTTTGGTCTTCGCTAATCTTGTAAAGTTTGTTACACGTTTGTGAATGTATGTATAGTTTGTGTATGTATGTAGGTAATGTACAATACATGAATAAGTACTGTGCACTCTTCCATTTGTTAGAATACTGGCGAATTCGTATTTTCTATATCTATATCTACCCTGAAAATTCCAGGTAGTAATAAAATTCGTTCCAGAATTGACGGTTTTCCAGAATTCGGATTTTCAAAAATTATATCTCCGGTAAGAAAAATACCAGAATTTTCATCGATATGGCATCTTGAAGATCCAGTCGTCTACTTTGTAGCCTGTAAAATTTCAAATTCGAAAATTATTTTCTCCAGAACTGGGGAATTTTCAAGTGTGTCCTTCGATACAATTTTTTCTGAATTCTATCGAAATTGGGTAATTACTTCGAAAAATCGTGACTCCTGAATAAAAAATTTTACAACCGTCCACGATAGCTCATTTTGAAGCTCCAAGTTTCAAGTTTCTACTATGTAAATTTCTCGTCTCAAAAAAATTCTCCCTGGATATGACAAATTTTCAAATATAGCAACTCCAACTTTTGAAATACGTTTACGAAAATTTGTTCGAATTCGAAGTCGGAAAATTATTTTGAAAAATCATAACTCCCGAATCAAAAATCTTACAACCTTCCACGATAGCTCATTTTGAAGCTTCAAGTACCACCTTACTATCCCATAAATTTCGAATTCTAAAAAAATTCTCCTTGGAAATGACAATTTTCCAAAGATGGATACTCCAACTTTTGCGATTAAATCCAAAAATTCGTAGGAATTTCAACATTTATTTATTTTAATGAATTCGCTGGAACTCTTACAGATTCAAATCCGCCAAATTTCGTTAAAAAAAAAACGAAAATCTGAAAAAGAATTTTACAAAAGCCCCGAAAGTCTCTCGGAAGGGGTGCGCACACATACACACTTAACAGGATCTCCATGTGCGTGCAGCCAATTTCCTTCAGCCCCACTGTTATTGCGAAAAACACAATATTTTCGTTATATTTAAAAAAAAAGGTAGAAACGTGCATATGTGTCACTATCAGTTTATCGAATACCGAGGGTTCACCGCAACAGCTGTTACGGGGGAGGAGGCTATGGTAAAATTTTAAAGAGAAAAGTAGGGGTTGTACCCAAAAGGAGCCACTTTAAGGTCGGAAAGTGGAATGAGATCTTTCCAATATCTGTCAAACGCATATTTTTTCAGATTTATCATCCTTTGCTTCCCTCCCCCCCTCCCCCAGCCCCTGCAGTACTTCTCGTTCTTCTTTACATACTTTTTTAATTTTAAAGTGTTTTCAAGTATTTTATTTTCAAGGTATTCTTTCGCTGCATCCGTAAATCACTCGATCATTATTAAAGCGAATCCGGGGTTGGGAGAAACCCATTGATTTTCATGCCGTTTTTTTTCCTTTAATAAAATCAAAATTGGATTTCTTGCTCCTCTCTTTTTTTGGCTTATGAACTCTACCGAGGAAGGGCGAGCCAGAAGAAAGAGGTTTGGGGGTGAAAATTATTAAGGGATAATTCTTTTCCTTCACCCTCTCCCCCCTCCCTTTACAGAAGTTATGGTTTTAAGAGGAATCCGTATTTCGGGATGGTCACAAATCCCCAAAATTACGGCGAATTTTTTGGACACTTGAAATTTGTAGGGTGGAAAGTGGAAACTCGAAGCTTCGAAATGTGATTTTGAGGGAGGTCCCAGGGTTTTTTAGAATGGACATATGATTTTTTGGAGAATTTTTGGACGTAAATGGAATTTTAAAGAAATCGAGTTTCAAGTTCCGGGTTTGAAAATTTACCATTTTTGGGAGAATTTTTTTAGAAACTCTAAATTTTTGGAGTAGAAAGTAGAAACTCGAAGCTTCGAAATGTGACTTTGGGGGAGGTTATAGGATTTTTCGGAACAGAGATACGATTTTTGAAAGAATTTCTAGATGCGAATGGAATTTTAAAAAAAAATTTCATCCTTCTCAAAAATTTACCATTTTGAGAAGGATTTTTTTGGAAGTTTAAAATTTATGGAGTGGAAAGTAGGAATTCGAAGCTTCGAATTGCGATTTTGAGGAAAAATCTAGGATTTTTCTGAACAGAGATATGATTTTTCAAAAATTTTCCACCCCTATTGAAAGTCATCAGGAAACAATTTCGATAATTCCAAATTCCAAATTCCAAAATCCGTCAACTCTGTAGAAAATTTGTTTGGAGTTTAAAATTTGGGGTACAGAAAGTACGAGTTTCAATCTTTGAATCCCCACGTTGTTGCAAATTGCGTAATTGTTTATTACAGAGGTACAATTTTTTATTAAACAATTTTCGAGTGAAGAAAAAAGAAACGAAATAAACGCGAAAATTCGAATTTCCTGTTCTACCCCCCCAAAAAAAATTGGAATTCCCATTTCTTCGACCAAAAATTTAAAAATCTCTTCCGGGTAGGGTGAACTCAGAAGCAGCATCTCGAAACCACAGAATGCCCGGAAGCTACTGGAATTTTTTATGCCTACAATCTCGCTTGCAACGGAACCATCGACTGCAGTTGTACCGTAAATCGTGGATTTTTCACCGAAAGGGAGAAAAAAAAAGTGGATCTCCAATTTTCTAGGAAATTTATATATTCCGTAATAACACGAAATTATGTTTTACAGCCTGTATATAGTAAAACATCGCTGGGAGGGAAGAGAAAAAAATCATTTGTAAATTTACGACGTCAATTTTCTTCTTAAAAAGGTACAAAAAAGAAAAACAGAAGGGAAATGGAGAGAGAGAGAGATGGAGAACTGCAGAGAGCAATTACAAAATTGCAAAAATTAACCATAAAACCGACATACCGACGTCCCCATAAAGCTGGAGCCGGACTTTGCCGGCCAATCGCCGCATATTTTTGGCGTTTACGACCAATCACGTGTCTCTCCTGCACCCCTTCATTTTCTGTCTCTCTCTTTCTCTTTTTCTGCCCCGACTTGGCTTTTAAACGTTACAGATTCTCTCGCTATAAATGTAATGGAAGAGGAAAAACGTAGTCAGGGATAGTTGGAATTTGAAAAATCGTATCTTCGTTTCCAAAAATCCTACAGTCTTCCAAAAAAATTAATTTTGAAGCTCAAAGTTACGCATTTCTTCTCTAAAAATGACAAAATTTCCAGAAATTCTCCCTGAAAGGGAAAAATTCGTATGCACGGGAAATTAAATTTCGTTTTCTCTCTAATTTAATTTTGAAATAAAAATAAGTACGTACTTCGAAAAATCATATCTCCGTTCCGGAAAATTTTACAATTTTTCAAAAAAATGCATTTTGAAGCTCAAAGTTGCGCCTTTCTTCTCTAAAAATTACAAAATTTTCGAAAATTCTCCCTGAAAAGGAAAAATTCGTATGCGCGGGAAATTAAATTTCGTTTTCTCTCTAATTTAATTTTGAAATAAAAATAAGTACGTACTTCGAAAAATCATATCTCCGTTCCGGAAAATGTTACAATTTTTCAAAAAAATGCATTTTGAGGCTCAAAGTTGCGCCTTTCTTCTCTAAAAATTACAAAATTTTCGGAAATTCTCCCTGAAAAGGAAAAATTCGTATACGCGGAAAATAAAATTTCGTTTTCTCTCTAATTCAATTCTGAATTAAAAATAAGTACGTACTTCGAAAAATCGTATCTCCGTTCCGGAAAATTTTACAGTCTTTAAAAAAAATGCTTTTTGAAGGTCAAAGTTGCACCTTTCTTTTCTGAAAATTTCAAATTTCTGAAAAATTTTCCCTAGGAATGGAAAAATCACCAGGAAACTTTCCTCTGAAATGAATTTTCACTCGTAGCAGCTACAGGGTGATTCGTGGAAGAAGGGCAAGAGAGCCAATATCGAGATTCGCGATATTTTCAATATTGCCCGGGGTACCGGGACTTTTACGACTCGATGATTAGGGGTTTTTTGTCGGAAAGTGTCGAATTAAAAAATTATTTGGAAACGCTGGAGCGTCGTAACCGCGAACGCGGCGGTCGTTAAGTCAAAATTGGAAATACTAATACCTGCTGGCTTTCTCTTCCCTTTGTCTCCCCGTCTCTGTCCCTCTCTCTCTCTGTTTCCCTATGGAAAGGGTCGACTTTTACAACGTTGTTTCGAGTGCTGCTACAAAATCACCGAGCAATTTTCTTTTTCACCGTATCCACCTATTCTACACCTCGCGAGAGAAGGACGGAAGATAGACAGAGAAAGAGGAGAATAGTAGGGGTGGAATTTTTTTTTATTTATGTGTGTGTACACACGTGTATAAATATTGGTTTAAAAAAATAGAGGGTGAAAGGAAAGGGGGGGGGGGGGGAGTAAATAAGAAAAAAATCGAAATTTTCGGAAGAAGAAAAAATCGAAAATTAAAAATTTTTTAAAAAATTATTGGATCCTACAGGCCTCCCCCAAAAAAATGCATCTTGAAGCTCGAAACTACCACTTTCCGTTCTGAAAATTTCAAAATTATTTTCCATTTCATTCGGGAATTACAAACTTACCTTCTATAAACAAATTTTTGGGGTTTTTGTAAAATTCTAGTACATATTCGCTAGGATCTTTTTAGAATCTCCCTACAATTCCACTAGGATCTCCTTGGGATCTCTTTGGAGTCTCCCTAAAACTGCACTAAGACAGAATTTCACCAGAATTCAATTTTGAACGTTTTTGTGAAATATTTCTAGATTACCAGAAATAATACTTTGCTACATTTTCATTGGGATCTCTCCAGGATTTCTTTAGAATCTCCCTAAAATTGCACTAGAACAGAATTCCACTAGAATTCAATTTTGAACATTTTTTAAAAATATTTCGAGAGCTTCGCTACATTACCACTAGGATTTTCCCAGAATCTCCCTAGGATTTCTTCAGGATCTCCCTAGGATCACTTCAGGATCTCCCTAGGAGTACTTAAGGATCTCCCTAGGATCTCCCTAGGATCTCCCTATGATATCTCTCTATAATTTCACCAAAATGTCTAGAAAAATTTAAAAGAAAAAATTGGACGGACCGATTCTGGTAACCCACCCCAGATCCCGCGGACCTCCGCAAGCTCCCGCAGGGCACGACAGGGCACCACTACACTACTACTACTACAACTACAACTACAACTACAACTACAACAACAACCACTACCACTGTTGCTGCTGCTATTATACTTTTATGAAAATTAATTCCGTTAGTCCTTGCGACCCCTACGTGCCTAAATTGTTCACCCTCCAACGAAGTAGCTGAAGCTCGCAGCTTTGCCTCAATGGCAGAGTAAGTAGGTACAGCGGCAAAGCAACAATACATGCTTTTGTACACACATTGCGATATGTAGTGCCTTTGTAGATGCAGTTACATATACGTTCGTACATACACACATTCTCTAACAGTATCTGCATGTACATGTGCATGCGCATGTGTTTTTGTCGGTATACACGTACAGAATGAACACCAAGTATTGATGCATATGTTGTACAATGCACATATGTATATGTAGATATATATACATACAGTATTAGGGGGTAGGTCTCATTGGTACATACATAGAAAACGAGGCAAGCGGGGCATCGCCTGCCTGGGGTCTCCGGGGCATCAGCTGCCATACGAGGGCCCTTAATTATTCTATTAAACAGACCGCGGAAACTTATTGTAATCCTCTACGATATAGAAATGCATCTGAGTGTGGACACGCATGTGCATGTGTGTGTATGTGGAGAATGCATTTTACAATTAGTGTGTGTTTCACTTATACAAATATACCTTTTTCGATTGTTCCACACAAATACAAATAAATTGATAACTATATATGTATTGATATGTATGTGTATGTGCGTATAAGGGCAAAGGGGTTGGGGGTTGAATGATATAAAAAAAGGGAGGGGGTAGAAATTGTCATTTGAGCAGTTGGTTGCTTCTGCTCTTGCTCTTGCTTTCGCTGCACCCCAATAATGTACCATATATATATGTATATATATATATATATGTATATATTGTCTTCTCGGCGTTTACTTTTCGGCTCTTTACGGTAAGCTTCCTCTTTCTTTCTTATTGTTAGCCATCGTGTTTACATTAGTCGATTATGTTTACTTTAATTAGAGAAGGAATAAGGGATTGTCGAGATCCCGCAGATTTCGGTGATGTTTACCGCTGGGATTTTGGAACTTCCTCTTTTTTCTTCTTTGTTTTTTACATAAATGGTTCGAAGTTTTTTTTTTGGAAAGATCTTTCGAATTTCCCAAAATACAGAAAAAAAAATTTAGATTTTTTGAAATTCTGATGGTATTTTTTTCTATTGCAATTCAATAAAGCCACGTTAGATTTTGAAAATTCATAACTAGGGAACGAAAACTCGTAGAATCTTCGGCGATAATTCATTCTCGAGCTCCTACTCTCCACTTACACCCCTGCAAATTTCAAAGTTCCACAAAATTCCCCCCAAAAGCTACGAATTTGCCATTATCAAAAAACACCCTTCAAAATTCTCTTAAACTCCAACTTTCCACAATTTCAACTTCGCATTCAAAAATTCCTAACCGGGGAACAAAAAATCGCAGGATCCTCCACAACGATTCATTTTCGAGCTCCTGTTGTCCACTTCAACCCCCATAAATTTCAAGTTCGAATAAAATTCCGGCTTAGAAAAAAATTTCGTCCCAGTAAAACTCCTGTTTTTTTTTGTTTTTTTTTCGAGTCCAAGTCACTGCAACCCTTGAACAACCTGCAACGAAGTTACGCAGCGTCAACCCTTTGCAAGATTTATTCGAATACTTACTTATTTTATCTCGTGCATATTTTCACACATGTACGACCCTCCACGCACGCACACACACACACACACAGATATATAAATATATATACATAAATACGAAACACTAAATATCTATTACGAGACCGTGCGAGGGTTTTAAGGAAATGAAAAGCGAAGTTTTCGGTTCGGATGCAACGCCGTTTACGTCACGGGACGTTAAATATAATATCGAAATCGTATATCACTTCAGAAAGAGCGAGAGAGAGAGAGAGAGTAGGGGGTGGAAAGTTACAACAAGGGATGGAAAATTGCGTAGGAAGGGGGTAGTTGTATTACAGCAAAGGGGGGGGGGATTGCAAATTCTGTAGAATTGCGCACTAAAATGTTCCTCGAAGCCAATAACCGAATCATAATTCCTTAGTTTTATATGAAAACGCGGTGAGTGTGTAGCAACAGGAGGTAGGAAAAGAGAAAGAGCGAGACGGAGCAGGTTTAGTGCGGATAAGGGAGGAAGAAAAGGGGAGGCTTTAGCTTGCCAGCACTTTACTGCGCAAATTAAGGCAAAGTGGCAGTCAGTAATTTTATGTGCCCATCTCAGCTACTGATATTGAATTTCCTTAGTCGCTTAATCCGAATCCTCGACCGGGCGAGTAGCCGGGAACGAAGGGCGAAGGGAGACGAGACCACGGAAAGGTGGCGTACAGGCAGAGAAAGAGAGCGAGAGGGTGAGAGTGAGAGGGACCATGGCAATCTCGCGAAATTGGAGTCATTACTTTATCCAACGAAAACCGCGTTGAAATTGACACGAACTCGTGTTCGTCACAAACTTCGGCAAAAAAAGGGAGAAATCGTACAAGAAAGAACGAAAGAAAGGGGTGAAAAGGGGTGAAAGTAGGTGAAAGGGGGTTTCGTAGCTCGCCAGGGGTTGGTAGTATTCTTTTTCGTACCGAATTTGAACGAAAAGCGAAAAGGAAGGATAGGGATTTTGGGTATTAGCGAATGGGGTCCCCTGTACCCCAGAGTAGCCATAAATGAATAATTTTGTGACAGGTAGAAGGGAAAAGTTGGAATTTTCTGGTTCGAAAATATCGAAAAAGCCAATTTTGGTGGGAGATTTTGGGTTTCCTGGTGTTTTTGAAGCTGGGGTCTCTTGTACCCCAATTTAGCAGTAAACACATATTTTACTTTAGCGTAAAAGAAATTTTGTAAACCCCTGGAATTGAAATTTCTCCAAAAATCTCGATTTTTCAAATTACAATTGTGAGTTTTCAAATATTTTTGAAGCTGGGGTCTCCTGTACCCCAGTTTAGAAGTAAATACATATTTTACTTTAGTGTAAAAGAAAATTTGTAACCCTTGGACCTAAATTCCTCCAAAAATCTAGATTTTTTAAATTAGATTTTCAATTTTTTTAGTATTTTACCAATTGGGGTCTCTTATAACCCCAGTGTAACAATAAATACACATTTAATTGTAAGACAAGATAAAAATCTCGGACTTTTTTCCATTTTTAAGCCCGGAATCTTTCAAGAGCGATTGATCGATTCAAAATCCGACAAGTCCTGTCCTAGTACACCCTGGATAGCTCAATTGGGGTTTACTGTACCCCATAGGAAGTAGCGGCATTTGTTCGAATTTCATCATTCTGGATTTACAGTAACGTAACGTACGTTTTCATACACGTGTACCTATACATGTGTAACGTAACGTATACAAGAGATCGCGTTTTTGATCCGCCTCACACACTCACGCGCTCATACGCATGCTCAAATGTATCCATACATGAAACAGGAAATAATGGTTGCATTTAGTAACGACAGCTGTTACAGACGTAACCCTGATGGATATTATGGAATATAGAATTGAATTGTATGCATTATTCGACGAACTATAGAAAAGATGCGTGTTGACGCTGATGATGATGACGATGATGATGATGATGATGATGATGACGATGATGATGATGGTAGTGGTGAGGAAGAAAAAAGAAGGGACTGAAAACATCACCTGCTGTAGGTTACAAAAATGCTGCATTTTAACCTTCCAAGACGGCTGGAAGTGGACTTCAATCATTTGAAGCGGATTGAAGCAGATTGGAGCGGATGGAAACCGATTGGAGCGAATATTAATGGGACGAAGCAAATTAGAATGCATTGAACTTGTATCCAAATGGATGTTAGTGTCATGGAACGGGTTGAAGCGGATTTTAAGCAGACGAAGCGGATCGAAGCAGATTGAAGCGGATGGAAACCGATTGGGGCAAATATTAACGGGATGATTCGAATTAGAATGCATTGAACTTGGATCCAAATGAATGTCAGTGTCATGGAACGGGTTGAAGCGGATTTTAAGCAGACGAAGCGGATCGAAGCAGATTGAAGCGGATGGAAACCGATTGGAGCAAATATTAATGGAATGATTGGAATTAGAATGAATTGAACTTGTATCCAAATGAATGTTGGTGTCATGGAACGGGTTGAAGCGGATTTTAAGCAGACGAAGCGGATCCAAGCAGATTGAAGCATATGGGAGCCGATTGGAGCGATTTAAATGCGGATTCGAGCTTATTAAATTGAATCTGAAATGGACAAGATAAAACATGAATTCCACTCCAACACGCTTAAATTCGCTGCAATTACCTGCAATCCGCTTCAATCCGCTCAAGCTGAGCGCATTCATTTCAACTAATGTTTAATTCACATTTTATAACAATCCGTCGAAATTCACTGCCATCCGCTTTGTTTAGTTCAAATCAAGTTCAACCGTGTTGAATCAGCTCCGATCCGCTTCAATCCGCTTCATCGAAATCCGACCTACTTTGATTCGCATTTATTTTGTTTCGAAACGCCTTAAAAATTATGTATTCTATCTGCTCGAAAATTGTTGCATTTTGGTCCAATCCGCTTCAGTCCGCTTCGTTTCTGCTTCGATTCGCCACCGTATTACACTACACTGGAGTGGGTTGGGTTTCGGATCGGGCGTTAATGAATCAACCACAAGTTTAGAAGAGCGATTTGACCCCACAAAGTTTGGATGGATGCATCATCCCCTGCAATCTCGACATTGCATTGTTGCGTCCACCGAAAGGTGCAATAAGCAAGATCCGCGCAATAACAGGAGGGATGCACGCGGAAAACCGCTGGCTTTTCACACGCTGACAAATCCCCGTACAATTAACGAAGATGTGGATCGATCTAACAATAGGCAACAATGCTGCGAGCTGGCAATATGCGCCCTTCGAGAGTGTGGGTACCGAAGCGGTGCAAGGAGGGGGCGCTGCAAATCCGCTTCAGTCTGGCAAACAGTCGCCCCTCCGCTCGGCTTCGAATCCGCTCCAATCCGCCTCCCCTGGTTCGAGCCCACATTAATTGACACCCAAGTTACATTCTAACCCGCTTCAATCTGCTCGGATGCACTTCAATCCGCCCCGATCCGCTTCAAGCTGCTCCAATCAGCGCCAGTTCGGTTTATCGAGCTCAAGTCTGCTTTAATTAACCTTGAAAATATATTCAAGTCCGGTTGAATACACTCTAATCTACTTCAATCAGCTCCAATCCACTTCTGTCCGCTCCGATCCGCTCCAATCACCTCCAATCGGTTCGAACTCATTTCCGTTAACATCTAAATTCTATTTTATTCCGCCTCAACTTCCCCTAATCCATTTCATTCCGTGAAAATCGACATCAATCCGCTCCAATCTTCTTCTGCTCGATCCAATCCGCTCCAATCAACGCCGATTCCCTGTACCCGGTTGAAATCTATTTCAATCCAGAGGATAAAGTGGATTGGAGTGGATCAAACGTGGGCTGAAGCGAATCGAAATAAATTGAATATAGATCGGAATAGTTCGAAGCGGATTGGAGCGGATCGCGGGAGATTGACAGTAATCGACACGGACTTTAAAGGAGCTTTAAAGCAATTCAAGTTAATTTAATTGGATTTGAGAGTGATTAAAGTGCCCATGTAAGTGGATTTGAACCGACTGAAGCGGATTGGAGCGGATTGGAGCGGATTGGAACGACTTAAGGCGGCTTGAAGCTAATTTCAACGGTATCTTGGAAGTTGGAGTGACTTCAAGTAGATTTCAATGGGACAAAAAAGACGATTGCAATAGAGTAGAACGGATTGAAGCGGATTGAAGCGGATTGGAGCGAATTCAGAAGAATTGAAACCGATTGGAATGGATTGGAGAGGATTCAATGAGCTTGGGACTATTTTTCAGCTATATGATGCAACTTTGAGTGATTTAAAATAAATTTGAATGGGATGCTGAAGAGGATTGAAGCGGATTGACGCGGATTGGAACGGGTTCAAGCGGATTCGAGCTGTACGAAGGTGATGGGAGTGACTGAAAGTTGATTTCAAAGGGATGGAGAAGAGAATTGGAGAGGACTGAAGCAGATTGAAGCGGATTGAAGCGGATTGGGGCGGATTGAAGCGGTTTACAGTAAATCGAATGTGAATTGAAATGGATTAGAATTCCATAAAATGGATTTTAACAGGATGCAGGAGTGAATCGAAGCCGATTGAGGCGGATCGGAGCCGATTTTCGTAATACAAGCTTCAAAGAGGTAGAGTTCGAGGTAAAAACGGTTGAGAAGATGGAGTTAAACCTGACTTTGGTCGATTCGTCGGAGAAATGATTCGTCATTAGGAATAACGAACTTCCGAATAACCGATCCGAGACTATATGTAAACATGTGATTAAGATAAATAAACAGAGGGGTAAAGGAACTAAGTGATTAAAGTAAACAAAATGAAATAATATAAAAAAAAAGATGATGTTGAACGATGATGGTGTGTTTCCGGTCAGATAACCACCAAGTTTCAAGCACGTAGCAGACTTTTTCGAGATAACGATGTTCCTTCTTGTTATATTGCTCCAAGAGAGCAGTTACAAGAAGTGGAGTCTATCCTATCCTCATTCCATTCTTTCTTTCTACGCTTATAGGTACTCTTATATACATATAGAAAAAAAGATCAAGCTATATATACATATATATATAATATAAGAGATGTATGGCTTCTGCAGAAAATCATGAGGCACTACACCGATAATTTGGAAGTTTGAAAATTCGCAGCTGCCGAACTAACCATCGCAGGTACCTCAATCTTGACTCATTCGGAAGCTCGAGAGCTCTACTTTGAGTCGCGTAAATTTCAAAATTCCAAAAATTACCTGGAAAAGTTACGTATTTTTAAATTGAAAAAATTGAGTCCGGAATTCTCCTTTGTCAAACATTAAAAATTCGTTAAAAATTCGAATTTACAAAGTTCCAATAAAATCGAGCTCCCGAGCTACAAAATGAGCTATAATTATAATTTTTAAGGTGATCCATTCACAAGTTACCAATTTTCAAAATTTCGTTTCTCTCCCTTTGAATTTTCTCAATAAAAATTTGTGAGAAAATTCTTCCCTTGGGCTGAGAAAAAATTATTAGAAGAAAAAAATAAAAATAGCTTCTTAAAAAATAGTGTAATAATTATTTTCAATTTTATTATTATTATTATTTACAATAATAATTGATTTAAAAAAGAGTAACCAAATTTTCTCGAACCTCCAATTATTTTTCTATATAATTCTACAATTATTTTTCCTCCGCAGAGAATTTTCCGAAATTGTTTCTCTCGGTGTGGAGAATAGAACGGACACTCAAACGGTACCGTGGGGTCCGGGGTATCCTACCATCTACGCGACAATTGTTTAATTGATCGTTATTGATGTAACAATAGAATGTTTGACAGATCTCTAGATCGATTACGCCGTACGTGTCTGTATGCAGTATACGCGTGTGCGTAATGTCTATATATGCGTGTATATGCATATATATGATATATTTATACGCGTTTAGTACGTACACGTAGACGACGATACGTATCATGATTTAATGGACACACAATTAACGTGCCATGCATCTCCGATTGAATCCCTGTCAAACAGCGATAAATTAAGTTCATTAGCTCGTTACACGTATCATTCGTGAATACATCAGCATCCAGTGACTTTCAATGGACCAGACGAATTCGATGGACCGTTTGAAGGCTAGAGAGAATTTCTATTTTTATTTTTGCCAGATTTTTCTGAAACGCAATCGCGGCAAGTGAGAAAGCTGAAGTTTTAAATTTCTAACTATGTGCAGGAATTTTCCGCGGGTTTCGGTTTTCCGGGTGTCAAAGTAGAGATCCGGGGCTTCAAAATGAGATAAAAATGAAATTCCTACGATTTTTCGTTTCCAAGTTACGAATTTTTAAATACTATTTTGAAATCGCCCGGAAACTAAAGGTAGCGTGTTCCCTTTTTTTTTATTGGAAATTGAATAAATTTGAGGGGGAATTTTTCGAAATTGTGGAATTTATAGAAAATGAAGTGGAATCTTTGAGGTTCAAAATAAGTGAAATTTGAGGATCCTGCAATTTTTTGTTTCCGAGTTACAAATTTTCAAATACCATTTTGAGATCGAGTGTAATTCAAATTTCACAGAAGTTAAAGGTAAGGTTTTTTCTTTTTTGTTTTTTAAAAATTAACAATTATGAGACGAAATTTTCCAGGATTCTGAAATTTTCGGAAGTTGAAGTAGAGGCTTTAAGGTTCAAAATAAGTCAAAGTTGAGGATCCTCTGATTTTTTGTTTTCGCGTTACAAATTTTCGAATACCATTTTAAAATCGAGAGGAATTGAACATTTGCGGAAGTTGAATGTAAGGTTCTTTCTTTTTTGTGTTTTAAAAATTAACAATTATGAGACGGAATTTTCCAGAATTCTGAAATTTTCAGAACTCAAAGTAGACGTTTTGAGGTTCAAAATAAGATAAAGTTTACGACTTTGCGATTTTTCATTTTCTAGTTAGAAATTTTTAAAATAAAACTTCAAAATCGACGACACTTAAGATAAAATTTTTACTCAAAATGAGGATTTTCCCTGTTTGAAAAATCCTAAATTTGAGTAAAAACGTTATTAAATTTTGAAAATCTGTTATCAAATTTCTTTCCCCTGCAAATTCCAAAATTCCCCAAAAATTTCCCCTGAAATTACAAATTTTCAAATCCGCACAAACGTCACCTAAATCGCTCCCAATCTCACATCGAGCTACGAAAATTCCCAAGCTGAAAATCCAAAATCCTGGAAACTTGAAATTCCGCTAATTTCGACGCTTGGAGTCTCTGGATCCTAAAAACCAAGGAAGGGGAAAAAATAACTAAGGCGAAAGGTGCGGTAATAATATAAATAGAAGAGGATGAGGAACGAGGGGCAATAAAATGTTGGTCTTCCGAGAAGCAGCAATATTCTTCTGGCCCCTTACCCCTTGGCCCTCTGGCCGTCCTTAAAAGGGTCCTTTTCCTTTTAAAAGGATAATTTTACAGGTGATGGGATCCGTCAGGATCTTGGAAGCAAGAAGGTCGCGTCCGATTTCTACCTGGGACAAGCTGGGGAATTAAGTACCGGCTTTAAATTTCGGAAATTTATTTATATGGCTGCGGGTAATATAAATTCGGTGATGGGGATACGCGGGGTTGTAATTTTAACACCTCGAGCGTATTAATACCTCGCTATTTTCCCTCCTCGTGGCAATAAATAAATAAATAAATAAATATAAACGTACGTATACCTACTCCCGTAGGAGCGTGAAACCCGTTTCTAGCGTTTACGAAGAATCAGCCTGTAGATGTACGAGATACGGCCTTAACTGTTAACCGAACGCCAGCAACACCAGCAAAGTCTCATTACCGTAATGACACATACGTGCATCAATACACATTAATATTCTAATGGAAGCCTTCCCGTATAATAATTACGTGGGTAAGAGACAGAAAGAGAGGAGAGAGAAAGAGGAAAGAAAGGTAATATCTGAAAGAGATGAAACGTTGGGAGAATGGGACGGATGTATACTATAGATATTAGATTACAGAAATATAAAAGAAAGAGAGAGAAAACGACAGAAGAGTCGGAGAGAGAGAGAGAGAGAGAGAGACGGAAAATAAGTAAATGAATAGATAAGAGAGAGAAAGGAAGAGAGAGAGAAAAAAAACGAGAACTTCGTATTTCATAAGTGATGATGTGCTAATTAATTAACGAAAGGTGAATTTATATGACATATATGTATACATACATACATGTATAAAATACATAAGACACGTATTTTAAGTATATAAAATTTTATATACCTATATATATCTGCTTTATCAGAAAATTATTACATTAGTGTCGAAAAACTAGAATTTTAAATAACATTTTCCAGGATTTTCGAATCCTTCGAAGAAACCATTTGAAATTAAATCGTTTAGAGAAATTTTGTAGAATTTAAAAAATTTATGAGAGTCAATGTTTGGGTTTCAATTTTTTATGTTAGTTCTGTCTCGAATATCCACCGGAAGCGAATTTTCATCGACTCCAGCGACACCTATGACCAAACTGATTTTACTGGAAGCGTTTTTTTTCCAAAACCGATAGTTTGCAAGATATTGGCGAATTACAGTTACGCGAGATCACCCTGTAGAAAGACTCGATTACGTAACGAACTTTTCGCAGCCGCTGGGATCCGTAACCTTATGGTTTCCGTGCGTGTGAGGTTACACGCCTGTGCGAGTGTGTGTCAGGATCGCAACGACGACATCAATAATAAATTGTAGCCGCTCCTAGAGATCCGATATTGCAAGTGCCATTTATCACCGCGGTAATTATATGAATTTATGTATATTTGGAAAAAATTTGTATACAGAGGTCGGTTCCATTATTTACCGGATTTTAGGAAAAAAATTAATTTTGTATAAAAAAATCGCCATTTTTCGTACCCAAAAGGTGGGATTTAAAAAAATATTTCCCAGAATTTTCGAAAAATGCATTTGGAATTTAATAGATTCTAGGGAGAATTTTATAGAATTTTGGGGTTTATGGGAGTCATTGTGTGGGTTTCAATTTTGAAATTCTGTCCAAATTGAAGTTTCCAGGATTTTTCGTTTCCGAGTTACAAATTTTGAAAGGAATTTCGTAATTTAAGTATTAGAAATTTTTGAGATTTCTTGAAATTCAAAAATTAGTTACTTCAAATTGGAATTTTATAGAATTTTGAAATTCACCGAAATTTGAGTGTAGGTTTCAAGCTTCAAAACAAACTAAGGCTGAAAGTCCTACGTTTTTTTGTTTTCGAGTTACGAGTTTTCAAATTCGAGCTTCAAAATTTGCTGGAAAGAACAATTTTTTTATTTGAAATTTAAAAATACAAACTCCACGAAAAATTGAGTGTTCAATAAAATTGAAATAAACAAAATTTATCTTCAATTCTACAAATTAAAAATAAAAAAGTGTATATATAGAAATATAAAAAAATAAATATATATATACTCGTCAAGTCACTAAATGACACCACAATGTTCACCTGTTACGCAACACGCGATACTCTAAAATCTACTATAACATTTTTTTGTTAGCACTCCACTTCTAAAATTTGAAAAGCTGTATGTGTGTGTATACGTGTGGAGGAAAATTTTTTACTCCTATCGGGTAAACGTATGACTCCGTGGGAGGCAGGTTGAAGCACCTGTCATGGACCGCATCCTCCAAGTATTGCACTCGAACCCTCTTCATGTATTTTGTTTTGCCCCCTTCGCCCCTAAATACCCTTTCGTAAATTCCTCCACCACAAAATGAAATTCCTGGAGTGAAATTTTAACGTCATCAAAGCTCGCGCGCGTATATCCTACACCCATTCGTTCCTTCGCCTGTATATATACAAGGTGACTCGCTTTGACGTTCTCGCCCCGTTATCTCCGAAACTAATGACGATTAAAAAAAATCATCCCCTACAAAAGTTACTCCAATTCGCAAGTGCCATTTTTTGGGCACCCGGAGATTTTCCTAGGTGGCGCCACTTTCGAGATACGGGGTCGAATTTCCCTTTTGTACGCTAAAAATGGATGTTTTCGTTGAAATTAAGGCCATTCGAGGTCAGTCAAGGTCGTATCTCAAGGTCAGATCTCCGATAAAGGGAAAATCCTGTTTTTGTTTTAGGTCAAAATGATGATAAGAAGGGAATTTTCGTTATCGTTCGTGAAAAAATGTGTGTGTGTGTGTGTGATTTTTTTTCTCACACCAGCGGACGCGGTATCGTTCGATCTTAATGTGAATTTCCAAGTTTTCTGATCAAACTTAGCATTTAATCTCGGTACAGAATCTTTGTAAGATGTCTTAAGAGCATGGAATCAATTACTTGTGGACTTTCACCACGTGGGCGCGGCGCATCTGGTGTGTCCGGCTCTCCCACGTTTATATATACGGCATACTTCGATTTTCTAACCGCGTGTGTGTGTCTATGTATGTGTGTGTCTTTTTTTTTATAAATGAATGTCGGGTAGTAAAAACACGTATTATAAAAATCCCATTAAATTGGAATTAATTGAATAGGCGAGAGTCGACCTACGTGTGAAAAGAGAGGACAGACGGGTGGGAGGGTAACAAGATTCGCCATGTCCGGGACGTTTCCCGCATCCAAAGGTGTTTCAAAGATGGGATGCGAAAATTCCAAAATTGTTTAAGAATTTTCTTCTATTTTCGAATTCCGAGAAACTTCGAAATTTCTCGAAATCGAAAAAATTCTCAAATTCTCGAAATTTCAAGTCCGAGTTTGAAAATTCCTAACTCGTACACGAAAACACCCGGAAAGTTGAGCTTTAGCTCAATTTGAACCTCGAAAGCTCCACTTTGACCTCCGTAAATTTCGAAATTTCTGGAAAATTCTGTTACGAAGGTACTAATTTTCAATTGCCGTAAAATCTGTATTTTTTTTTATTTTTTAATTTGTTGGATTGGAATCTCGATATTTCCAGATACGTATCAAACAGCATTGTAATATTTACCATACACCCTTGCATCGACGCTAGCGCATACATTGGTTTCATAAAAATTCCCAATTAGTTTCAAAATTTTCTTCCATTCTCGAATTCCAAGAAATCTTCAAAATTTCTCACAACTTACGAAATTTCGAGCTCGGGTTTGAAAATTCGTAACTAAGAAACGATAAATCGCGGAAAGTCGAGCTTTAGCTCAATTTGAACCTCGAAAGCTCTACTTTGACTCCCGCAAATATCGAAATTTCTAAAAAATTCCATATGGACGGTACTGATTTTCAAAAATGGGCAAATTTGTATTATTTTCTTTTTTTCATTAATTGTACGAGAATTTCGATATTTTCCGGGTACGTGTTACACAGCACAGTAAAACTTACCGTACACCCTCGCATCGACGCGTCGGTGGTACACGCATTGGTGCACACCTATGTACGATGGTTAGGAAATAATTGTCGAGCGTTTAAACGCGAGCGTTCACTTCGTTAAACCGTAACGTAATGATTATTTGGTTATGGGTTCGTACCGCATATAATTCAATAACGATCTGAAACTTGCTTTAGACGTAGTAGTACGTACATATGTGCGTACATACGTTAATACATACGTCGATGTACACGTACGTACATACATATATACATGCATACACACACATGTATATAAATATCCACACATGTATTCACACCTACCGATTTTTCAATGTTTACGTATGTATAAAACCCATAGAAATGTAAGTGTGTTTGTGTGTGTGTGTGTGAGTGTGTAATCGGTCATTACGCACGATGACACGCATTTTAGCGAATAGCAAGCCCAAAACGCTGAATGAATAGTGCAGTCAGTAAAGTAGCAAAACCTCGTGTAAGGAACTAACCCTGGCTCTAAGTGCCAAGGAATGCATTTGGTAGGATTGCATACAGTAGATGTGTGGATGTGAGAAGAATGAGAAAAAGAAAAATAGAAAAGAGAGAGAGAGAGAGAGAGAAGGAAAATGGGGATGAAAGGGATAAGTAGAAAAGTGAAGAAGAATGAGAGAAACAGAGAGAGAAGGAGATAAATAGGGAAGAAGAGACGAGAAAGAGAGAGATGGAAAATTCAAATGAAAGGGTTAAATAGAAAGAGTGAGAAAAAAGAGAAAGAGAGAGAAAGAAGGAGATAATTAGGAGAGGAGAGGAGAGAAGAGAAGAGAAGAAAAAGAGAGAGGTAGAAAATGGGAATGAAAGAAAATCATAAATAGAAAGAGTGAGAAAGAGCATCAAATGGAAATAAATAGAAAGAGAGAGAAGAAGAGAAAGAAAGAAAGAAAGTGAGAGAGGAAGGGATAGAGAAAGAAATAGAGAAAGCGATAAATAAGGAAGAAGAGAAGAGGACAGAAAGAGGGAAATGGAAAATTCAGATGAAAGGGTTAAATAGAAAGAGAGAGAAGAAAAATAGGGGTAGAAAGATAGAATTTTAGAGAGAGAGAGAGAGAAGGAGATAAATAAAAAGAGAGAGAAACAAATGGAAATAAATAGAAGGAGAGAGAAGAAGAGAAAGAAAAAGAGAGAGGAAGAGATTGATAAAGAAATAGAGAAAGAGATAAATAGAAAAATAAAGAAAGGGATAAATAGAGATAGAAAGAGAGGTACAGAGGGAGAAAGAGAGGAAGATCCTCCACAGAGAGTCCAGGAGAGAAACGGTGCAGAGGTATTTTGGCAGTTTCGACGATGTCGTTTGTCAGCATTAGAGAGATGGAGGCGGCCGATCGGAATAAGCCAATTTTCCAAGCTATTTCTTATCGGTTACAGTGATCGCCCATTGGGGAAAACTACTGCTTGCTACAACCCTCTACCCCTTTCGGTTCTTCCCAGTTCTGCTCTGCTCCGCTCGGCTCCGCTTTCGCCTCTTTTTCGTCACATTCGGATCCTCAATTCCTTTTTCAATAAATATTTCCTTTACACAATTATTTCTATTATTTCTAATAATTTATTTTGATTTACCTGTTCCTATTATTTTTTTCATTATTTCTAGTTTTTTTTGCATAATAATTTCTATTATTTTTTTAATACAATTTTTCAATTCCTATTTTTTCCTCCTTATGTTCCAGTTGCATGACGCTGCTGCACCAAAAGTGCATTTGCCCGTATGCACATTCCCATGGATTTCAGTCCCCGAAAATCCTCCCCTGGAACTCGAAGGAGGGACGAGGTAAGACAGAGGCTGCAGGGGGATGAAAAGAGGATGAAAGGAAAGGGGGGAAGAAAGAGATTGAAAAAAAAAGAGAAAATCGAGGGAGAGAAGCTATAGAAAATCAGCAAAGTGGAAATGGTCCTATTCCTTAACTTAAAAAATCTGTCTTCCTCTTTCCACCCTTCTCAGCCTCCCTCGGCCTGTCTCTCTCGCTCCTGCTCGTGTAATCCGATCTTAACGGACTCCAACACCACCACCACCACTACTACTATTACTACTACTACTACTCCACTTTACTAATACTCCTGTTAACCACCAATACTACTACACCACTACTACTCTTGCTCTTCAATCCCGCGCAACCCTATCCACCCTTGAGTGGGTATCGAGAGAGATGGAAGTAGAGATTGTGATTATAAGAGGAAGAGAGAGAGAGATGGAAGATTCGAATGAGAATGAAAGCATGGGAGGGAGAAGGACAGAAAATCTTGAGAATATAACACTCGTGTAAAGCTTGAGGTTTACCTAAAAGTGTCAAAATTGTTGATATTTCAAATAACCCAACCCTTAAGATTAGGTGATAGAGGAGAAGAGGAAGATCCGCCATTAGGGCGGCAACGAGATTGATTTCTATGTACCTAAACGTAATCCTAAGTGTATCTGGAATACCTGGTTTCCCGAGTTTGATACCCCGAAGGATCTGGAATTCTCCAGGCATGAAAAATTCACCCCCGCTTCAGCTTTTAGAAGGAGCAGGAGTCGAGGTTGACTTTGAAAATTCCTAACTGGGGGTAGAAAAGTCGTGGACGTTTCAGCTACAGCTCATTTTTGAGATTAGAATTGGTGCTTTCATTTTTATAACTATCAGATTTTTATGAAATTTCGTGCGAAAGTTATGAATTTTCAAACGGGATTAAATTTTACTTCAAATTCAGTTGATTTCATATTTCTATATTTTCATATTCCACTTTAAAAATTCGTAACTTGGAAAACGAAAATTGTGGAAACTTCAGCTATAGCTTACTTTTAAAATCAGGATCTCTACTTTAGTTCCTGTAAGTTCCGAATTTCCATTAAATTCCTCCGCAAAGTTACAAATTTACAAACGAGCTTACAAAACCTTCCTTCGAATTTCCACCAGTTTGTAATTTCTATACTTTCAAGCTCGACTTTGAAAATTCGTGACTCAAAAACCAAAAACCCCAAGACTTTCCACGCTAGCTCGTTATATCGCCAAGAACCTCTATTTTAACCGCCTGGAATTCCAAAATCTCACAAATTCCACTTTTCCGATTGCCAATTTTCAAATTCAAAAAATTGTGGTTGAAATTCTCCCGGAATTCAAATTCAACACTTTTCTCGATTTTCTTTTTTTTTACTTAATCGACTAGAGGAGCTAAAATATTAGATTATCAAAATTCAATATTTTAGCTTTATTATTAAAAAAATACGGAATTATTAAAAAAATATTATTACAAAAGCTAAACAATAATAATAATAACATACCCGGAAATACAAAAAATGGAAAAAAAACCTTTCAAAATTGTACAATATTATTATTGTTTTTAAACAATATTATTTGTTTATTTGTTAATAATAATATTGTTAATGACAATATTATTATTATTATTAACAATATTGGAGAATTAAAAATTGCAAAATAGCAAAATTGCAAAACTGTCAAATCGCATAATTGCAAACTGCGCTTTGAAAATTAATAACTCGAAACTGCGAAGTCGCAAAAAAAAAAATTCCCCTCCGACTCATTGCCGGGCTTAGAACCTCCACTTTAATTCCTGTAAATTTCATTATCAGGAAAAATTCCCTCCGAGGGGGAGACGGAAGGAAAAGGGACTTCTCAGGCTAACAGCTGATTATTCCTGACAAGATAATGATTATCGTATTCTCCGCGTCTTTCCTGTCCATAGAATCAAAATACGTTCGTCTCTTTCTATCAGACTCTTAAAGTAAATGTATCTCTCTATAAATTATAGTGCGTTTGCAAGTCATCCTTGCCAACGAGCTGTAGGTATAAGAGACGTGTGGGGCCTTAATTTACCCTCTCTCTCTCTCTCTTATTTGTCTATTTTTCTTGCCCGTAGAGAGAAAGAGAGAGAAAGAGGGAAGATGATTTGTCATTAATTTTCCCTTTCATCCTTTTTTCGAAGTATTGTTGTCACTAATTTTAATTAGAAAGGAATTTCGAGTCCAGATAACGACGAGGAACAAGACAAGGGATTGAAATTCACTTAATAACATTCTCGGATGAATAATCATTTGTGATGTTGATAAAAGTGTTAAATCTACATCATCAATCATAATTACCCGCGGACGCGTTGGATTAATTCCTCTTTCCAATAAACATCATTAGAAGCCGATTGCGAGTCGACTAACGCGGAAAAAGCTGCTGCACGCTTCAGGGAAATAAATTGCCTCCCATTCGGTGCCCGTCGCTTTGAAGTTTTTGCGTTGCATTTCGAAAATTTCTAGCTCGAGAATGGACAATAGTGGAATTGTCAACTGCGGCTGTTTTTTTTTTTTTTTGAAAGCGTAGAGTCTCTCTTTTGGCCCGTGCAAATTTCGAAGATGTAGGAAATTGCGTGTTGACGTAATTAATTTTTGCGTTGAAAGATTTTCCCTCGAGATTCTATTTTTTTTTTTTAATTTTTCAGCGTCTTTGGAAATTCATAATTCAGGAACAAAAAATGGTAAAATCGTCAACTGCAGTTTTTTTTAAGGCGTAGAGTCTCTCTTTTGACCCGTGCAAATTTCGAAGATATAGGAAATTGCGTTTTGACGTAATTAATTTTTGCGTTGAAAGATTTTCTCCTCGAGATTCTATTTTTTTTTAATTTCTCAGCGTCTTTGGAAACTCATAATTCAGGAACAAAAAATGGTAAGATCGTCAACTGCAGTTTTCTCGAAAGCGTGGAATCTCTACTTCTATCCCTGCAAAATTTCGAAATTGCAAAAAATCATTTGTTAATTTTGTTCATTTTCAAATCGAAGAAACGTTCTCTCGAACCTCTATAATTTTTCGGTTTCCCTCGATTCCAAAGTAAAACTCAAAAATTCGTAATTCAAAATCCAAAAACCAAAGAAACTTCAGCTTTGGCTTATTTTCAAGCTGGATTTCTCTACTTTGATCCCTATAAATTTCGAAATTTCCACAACAAAAAAATGTCTATCGATGTTATCAATTTGCAAATTCGGAAAAACCACCCCTAAGTTTTTCCCGGTATTCCTTTTCCTTGGATTTCACAAATAGCATCCACCATTCGTATCCTAAAAGGATCTCGAAAATTTCTATAAATACATTATATAAATAAATACATGAAAGAACAAAAAGAGAAGCTACCTGCAGCATGGGTGGGTCAGAAACTTCTAATGGATTCTAAGTGTTTGCTTAACATCGTTTGCCAGTTTTCCTTTTTTAACGCCTCCCTCTTATATTTATTTTCCTCCCTTTCTCCTCTCCTCCCCCTGAAAAAAGGAATTTTTCCAATTCCCCCCCCATCCCAATTCACGAAATTTCAAGTGGACTCTCAAAAACTGGAACCGTTTTAAACGATAATTATTTAATTCTTTTATTTCTTTATTTATTATTATTATTATTATTATTATTATTATTATAATCATCATTTTTAATAATACACATATTTTGTTATTACACCCTTAATTAATTCATCAGAATAATATCATACGTAATCCTAAATAACTAAAATAATTTTTTACTTTACGTTTTTGAAGATATTATTGTTATAATCATTTTTAATTATTATTATTATTATTTATTAGATTTTTGGAATCCTAAATTTCAGAAATATGCTGTAAAAAAAAATCTTTTTTGCGTTAATAAGAGAAATTAATAAAAATAAATAAATATAAATGCATAAAATGAAATGTTGTATTATTAATTACAGAGTAAAATATATAAATAAATATAAATACAGCCCCTGGCAGTGGGGGTCTGTAGCACCCCATTGTATAATAACAGTACATAGTTTAACCAGTATATACATATACATTTATGTATATACAAAAATATAAATATATACTATATATATATATATATATATACGTAGTAGCAGAGTCTATGTAGTATCCGTTTGCAACCCCACTTCCCTTCAAGTCGTTTTATCGGGTGTCGCCGCGGGTTATCGCCGTGGTTGCTGCCACGGAGGGTGAAAAAGGGGTAAAAGAGGCTGCCGAGAAAGAAAGCAAGCAAGCAAGGAAGCAAGAGAAAGGTGGTGAATGAAAAGAGCAAGAATGAGAGAGAAAGTCGAATATAGGTGGTATGGGGTTGCTACCACCTGTTGGCAGGACAACGTCTTAACCCCCTCGTACTCCCTTTCTTCCCTTTTCTTCCCTTTTTACTCTTTTGCTCTTCTCTTCTTCCCTCACTCGAGTTACAAGCTTTAAGAAAAAATGAAGCTTAAAAACAGAAATTTCCCTCCAGCGAAATCTCTCTTTCTCTTTCTGTCTCTCTCTCTCTCTCTCTCTCTCTCTCTCTCTCGCTCTTCCTACCCTTGATGAGGTATATATATACATATATATATATATGCGTGGGTGTGTGTGTATATATGTGATTCCACCGGTAGAAGAAATCTCCATTATTCTGATTTGCTGCACATTTTCCTCGAGAGGTGCTATCAAGTGTTTGGGAATTCCGATATAACTGGAGGTTCCTGGTTCTCAACAAGGGTTGGGGTGAATTACAGCATGGTAGGATTTACTATCCTAAGTGAAAAGGAATGTATAAGTGTAATATTTATAATACAATAAATATTTATAATAAATAATAAATGTTCGAATTCATGGGGGATGAAAAAATTGTATATGTGACTTTTTTTCGGTTCAAGGAAAAATTTGTAACTTTGGAGAGGAAATTTTTTAAATTTTGAAATTTTTAGGGTAGAAAGCAGAAGTTCCAAGCTTCGAATTGAGCCAAAGTAGAAGTTGATGGAATCATTGCTTTCCAATTTGGAAAATTTTAAAGTGGCGGTAGAGAATTAATAAAATTCCAAAGGAGAAAAACAGGATTTTTTTCTTTCCATAAAAAAAATCACTTACAATACACTTAATACACTTAATACACTTAATACACTTAATACACTTGAATTTGAAAATTTGAAACTTGGAAAGACTCAATAGTAGCAATTTTCTTTTAAAAAAGAAAGACATTTTTCCACAAAGAAAGATATCCTCAAAAAAATTCATTTGCTTCTAAAATTTCCCAAAATTCTCCAATTTCTATTTTTGACTATGGAAATTTGTAATTGGAAAGATTCGATGAAAGAAAATTTGTGAGAATGAAAAAAAAACCATATTTTTCCACGAAAAAAAAAAATTAAACCGTCGAAAATAAAAATCTATTCGCTTTCAAAATTCGCCAATTTTTACATTTGGCTTTGGAAATTTGAAAAGACTTATTCGTAGGAAATTTCTTTGGTTTATCTCGAGATCCATTTCAAAATCTTTCGAATAAATTCACTATAAATTTAATATACACGCACAGAAATACATATATCTATACACATTTCATCCCTTTTCTGTGTTTATAATTTCGAGGCTGGAAAGGGGAAGTCAAACAATCCGAAATTTGTCATGTCGCGATTGACAGAGGGTATAAATGGAAAGCGATATGTTACACGTTTCACCCTAAAAATAATTGGAAATACAAGTTGCAGGTGCTGCTGTTATTATATCTGTCTTGTAAATGTACACACACACACACACACACATATGTATACATATATGTATATGTGAGTATGCTACGTGTTGTTATTCCTGTTTGCTTCATTAAAGCTGTGGGTAAAAACGAGAAGCCAAAGCGAGAATCGGCAAGACCCATACGAGGGAATTTGCCGGTTGCTGCAGCTTTCTATGGTCGTTTGGAGCGTTTGAATCTGGGTTTGCAAGAGGTCGAGGGTCAAAGGCTTCGTCAAGTCTCAGAAGGAACTTGTCGATCCAGTTTCTTCTTGAAATCATGGTCCCGTTTTCACCTTCGAACCCTTGAACTCGACCCGAAACGTACCACTATTCCACGCACGTAACTTCGGTACATCATGTGTGTGAGATTGTATAAGTGTACATATATACGTCTATGGATATATGGACACGTATATATGGATGTATATGTATAAGGACGTGGAGGAAACAGAGATAGAGAGATACGTATCCGTTTGAGAGAGAAAAAGAGAAGAAGTGGGGGGATAAGAATTTTAGAAATTCTACATTTTGGATTTGGAAAATTCGTAATTCGAAGAAAAATAGTGCCGGTGATTTCCCTCTTGATTTATTTTGAAGCTGAGTCTCTCTACCATGAATCCCGTAAATTACGGGTTTCCTCCAAATAATTACCCCTTTATATTAAAAATTCCAATGAGAGAACGTAATTTCCTCAGTTTTCTGGAAACCGATGGGAAGGCAAATTTTCATTTTTAACGTATTTATATATTTATTGTTTTTAATTTTTTTTTACGTTTATTTATAGTTGCACGTGTCCCAGATTGTTTTTTTTCTTTTTTTTTCACAAAACATCCTCTTTAACATATTAATTAAATAATAATAATTTTTTTAAGGAGAAATTTTCTCCAAAAAGATAATATAAAAGAATAATTAATTAATTTATTTATTTACAATTATGTTTGATATTATTCTGATGAATGAATTAAAAGTGTAATAAAAAAATATATAGTATTAAAAAAATTGGTAACATTAATAATACTGATATTAATAATATTAATAGTAGTAGTATTATTAGTAGTAGTAATAATAATAATAATAGTAATAATCACAAAATTATTGAAACCATTGTATTGTTTAAACGAATGAAAAAAATGTTATTCTTAACGATGGAATGAAAATTAGCGAAGAGATAAGATATTCAAAATAACGTAAGAAAAACTGCGTTTACTTAAGTATTATCAACGTCGGTGACGTCAGAACGCTGCAAATTGCACCTTCCGATAAATAAACTTACACTCGACTGTATTAAAGCCTTGCAAAATGGTTTCATCTGAATCCTAGTAAAAATTCGCTACCACTCCTATCGCTAATTCATCATAATCGTAATTATAGTCATAATTATAATTATATTTGAGTATTACTGAACTTTAGTCAGGTAATTAATTATTTGTCAAATTAAACAACGTCGAAATTTATTTAAACAAGGAATCAGATTATCTAATTAAATATTTAATTAACCCATTGAATGCCTATAAATTGGCATGGCGATGGGACTCGGGGGTTCCTGGACATATATATAGACATATATATATATATATATATATATATATATATATATATATATATATATATATATATATATATGTATAAATTTTATAGTACCATAGAAGAATAAAATACTATAGCATATTTTATTGGAAGCTGAAAAATATTTAATTGACATATTCTGTTCAATAAAAAAAAAGAATGTAACGAAACAAAAAAATAAATATTCATTTTAATATTACAAAAAATGAGTATTAATAAAATTTTTAAAAAATAGTTATTATAAAAACTGTTAAAAATATATATATGTATTACAGTATATACAGTATTCGAGTCCACTGTGCCCAGAAATAAATCCAAAATTGACAATTGTTTTAATTGATACGTAAAACTAATTAATTAATTCATTAATTAACTCTTAATATCACGTATCAAGAACCACATTTAATTCTCAATACCTCGTATATATTAAAAATTAAATGAAATAATAATATATTCTATAGTAGTGTATCTTAATATACTCTTCGCAAACACACACACACACACACGCGCGCGCGCACAGGTACATCCATGCATATACCTTTGTTACATTGCAAACAGAGAATATCAACGAAATGAATTAACACGTGATAAGAATCGGCGTAAGACGTGTTTTCGAAGGAACACGGCATAGCAAAAGCAAAACCAAAGCAAAGTAAAAGCAAAGCAACAGCAAAAGCATAGCGTATAGTATCACAGCTCGTTACGTCTTTATACCGTCGTATGTTACACTGGTGTCGCGGATCGAAAACTCTCGAGGTAATGGGTGTGTTTGGTCCCTTTTATATATATATACATATCTGTATATATCTATACATTTACGTGTGTGTGTGTATGTTGTAAAAAAAGAGAAGGAGACGGACGAAAAAAAAGGGACAGGGAAAAGATAAGGAAGGGACAGAATGAACGAGACTCACACGTTACACCTTTTCAGCGACACAACTTTGGTTCCTATGTAGTACTACTCATACGGACACCATATGTACTCTGAAGAACGTATATACATATATCTATATAGGTATCGAAGATTCGAACCCGTTAGACGACTCACCCTGTACATTAGACGCCTGAAACGACTCGCCCTGTATATTTCGACGATTTCCTACTTTTTCTTAGGAAATCTTCCCTTTTTACGGTAAATAAAGGTACCCGGGGTGGAATTGGAATATGTAGAAAGTACTGGACCCGGTACATGACCGTCCAGGTCCAGTGCTAGACCTACGAATTCGAGAAATCCGTTCCTCGGTGATTTATCATGGATTCAGGCGTATGTAATGCGTATGTATGTATGTAAAAGGTGTACTTAGGGGTACGTAAGTAGTCGTGTGAGCGAGTGTTTGTACGTGTAAGGATGTACAGGGATGTGTAAAATGGTGTGTGTATGTAAAACGTGTTTTAGAAGTCGATTCGAAAATTGATAAGAGTCGTATGTAAGTGTACGTACATGTACCCGACTTATGTACATACACATAGAGGTGGATGTGAGAATACAGCCGATACATACGGTAATACACACATAGTAAATAGTATCGTATGTAATGGTCATGAAACGGCTCGTTCGATAAATCATAGATTTAACGAGCAACATTACTACCATTAGCGATGTTTCTTCAGCACTAAAGGAAATTCTCTTTCTCTCTTTCTTTCTCCCTCTCTCTTTATATATATATATACATAGAAGGAGAGACCGAGAGAGAGAGAGAGAGAGAGAGAGGAACGGAGAGAAAGAGAGAGTCTTTAAATGTGTATAGGAACACTTAAAAATAAATATACCAATACATACATAACTAAAATTCTTTAAGAAATAAAATTATAAAATTGTAAATATATAAACAATTCTTAACTGTATATTGTAACTGTATATATATGTATATCTTGAATATCCCAAAATCTGAACAACATCCTCTTTGAAATTACGAATTTTTAAATTGAAAGAATCGCCATTAAAACATCAACTAAAATTCTAATTTACTGAATTTCGGATTCGACTTTGAAAATTCGTAGCTTGATTTTCAAAAATCTTAGAGACATGTGGTTTCTTCCATTTCAAAGCTCAGAATCTCTTCTTTGAACCCTAAAAATTATTCAATCCCATCAAGCTTCCCTTTGAAGTTACAAATTTTCAAATTGAAATAATCGTCCCTAAAATCTCACCCAAGATTCATATTTACTGGATTTCGAATTCGATTTCAAAAAATTGTAACTTGATTCTCAAAAATCTTAGAGACTTCTACTTTATCTCGTTTTGAAGCTCAAAATCCCTTTTTCGAAGCCTAAAAATTACAAAATCAAATTTACAAATTTTCAAAAGGCAAAACTCGTCATTAAAATCTTTCTCATGTGTTTGTCAAAGAATTTTAAATATATGTATATGTTCTATTGT